>VWYI01030927.1:71750-418907 GCA_013399455.1 Anthoscopus minutus | reverse complement strand
TAAGAAATAAAATAACCTCCATCAAACTGCACACAGAAGAGGCCAGATGAAAAGGTCATGGACTGGCAAATGTTAAAACACAGAAAAGGTTGTCAGATAAATCTGAAGTGTCAGATGAGTCCTTGCTGTACAATTACTACCAGCTATGTGCAATTTTTAGAAATTATAAACTGTGAGAATCAAGCTCCTAATCATTCAAGGCAGAGACAATTTCAGCTTCTGCTTGCAGGTGCCCCCTGGCTCACTGCAAGCCAGGGGCCTCTCTGGGTCACACAACAGCCCAGTCCCAAAATGCACCAAACATGTTTTTTCCAGGCAATTTGGTGTCAGCAGTTCCTACAATCACTTGGGATTTGTTCTTCTCTTGCTGCCTGGGTTGCAAATAAATTTCTTTCTGTGCTCTCTAATTTTTTCTGAAGTCAGCAGTATGGTAATCCTTGGAGAGTTCCCAAGCTGCTCTTTAGGGAAGTAGTTAAAAACAGGAGTGTTTGGCAAACATTATTCTTGCTATAGGTCTTAGAAAAAAGGAAAGCAAATTTCTGATATTAATTTTGAAGGAAAACTATACTGTTGTGAAAATATAATTACATTACTGTGTATAAATTTGCAAGTATTTTTCATTAATTCTGCTCTAAGACGACCTATAAATGGAAGAAAATTTATTACTGCAGCCACTTTTCTCCCCCTTCTTGGTTTTATGAACTGCAAGGGAAGTTTTCCCACACAAACTCCCTTTTTTTTTTCCAGCCTTTCTTTTTAAAATTAAAAATTCAGGTCTCATCTCCCTCAACATGTCAGAACTAGCAAGCTTATGTTATCACGGGGAGCAAACAAAATCTGATTAACTGCAAAGGAGGGGATTTCTTTTTAGTAGTATTTAAACCTATTAGATGGCAACAAGAAACTTCTGTTTCATTAAAAACACTTGAGAGAAAAAGCTTGTTGCTAAGTTCAGCAACATTGCACTGTTAGTAATGCACTGAAAGCTCTTAATCCATAGCCATGGATGGCACAAAGAAACTCTCCCACAAAGAACAGATGAACCAGCAACAGCCCTGCTGGTTCAGGTGACGTGAGTGGGGAAAGCTGCATGAAATCAGACAGCCAAAAAACAATAAAAAAATAAAAAAAAAAAAAAAAGGAAAAGGAAAGAAAAAGAAAAAAGACACAAAATATTTATAAGGTTGGTGGGTTTAGCAGAACTAAACTAATTTCCATTCTCCAATGTGCTTTTCCTTTACCAAATGTATTCAAACTTTATCTGTTTTCAACAGAAGTGCCGACAGGCTGTGTAGGGAGTGGAAGTGCCCATGTAATTCAGATATAATTTAGCAGCTAAATTTTCTTTGTGGTGAAGGTCCATTACTAAATCACTTCACTGGAAAATGAATAATAATGGAACAGTTACTAGCATTCCTTGGACATATATGCCCTCCTTAGCATGTTTTTGATATTCAAGTGCTCCTTCAGCCTGTGCCAGCTAAGTCAGTAAATTCACATTGCTTCAGAATACACAGGACACTCTGCTTGAAAACAATTTACAAACCAAAGATGGACTGAAATCCCGGGCTCACACTTTCAGCATTGAATATTCCACCTGAAGTTCATCCCACAGCTGATAAAAATGCAGACTAATTTTTTTAACGAAAAACCCCCATAAAGAAGAAAGCCAGAAAAGCAAATTAATGCAAAAAACGCAGGGCAGGAATACTTGAAAGCAGCACTCAAGCAAGGTGATACAAGAAGACGTTTTCCAGGCAGTAAAATTAAAGACTAAAGACATTTTTAAAAACACAGTAAGTGACAGTAATAATGTAGAAAGTGTTCAAAAATAGCTTCCATTCCACAACAGAGGATAACAAAATACTTCAATTTTACTGAGTAACACAAGGCTGCTCCACAGCACTTATTAAATTTAGACATCTTAAGGCAAGTAACCCACACTCAAGAGTTTAAAAAAGCTGGCTGAGGGGAGGCAACCAAAATACTGGTTATTTTCATTAAATCTTAGAATACTTATGTCATTCCAGGAGACTCAAAGGAAGCTAATGTCATGTCAGAATTTAAATACAATGAATGAGTGCTTATTGACCTGTCAACCTAATGCCAGTTCTAGCTAAGCTAACGCAGTGAATTACATTTGTCTTTAATTTTAAGACGACAACAGCAGTTTATAAAATGAGATCCTGTCAGTTGTTTTTCTTGGTGTGTTATGAGCCTTGAAGAAATAACAGGGTTTGTAGTTTATCAAAGCAGATGGGAAGAGTAATTTCATTTCTAGCTGGGAACACCTACCTGGCAAACAAAAACAGGGCATTAGAAGGTTCACTTAGTTGAGCTGGCAACTCTGCTTTGCTCCTGTGACTTTAGGTTGAAGGGAAGTTCAGACTAGAAGTGTAACATCACTTCCAGGAGCCAGTAAATCTCAGGGCTGCGTTGCAGAGTCCAGCACTGGTTCTGCAGCAATAAGTTGCTAAATGAAATTTGGGTCTTTGAAAGGACGAAAGGAAGAAAAAAAGGGGGAATTACCTTTTGCAAAGAGCAAATTCTGGACAACCAAACAGCTCTGCTCTTGTCTGTGTCCAAGCCCATTTCAAATCATGGGAATAAATGTACCAGAAAAATTTATCCTTCCACATGTGCCTCCTCCATGGGCCACTCAACCACTGACTCAGGCAGGACCAGGCCCCCATAGACAGAAGGGCATGTGCTTCAAAGGGAAACAGATGCTAATGCACCACCAAACCACTGACACTACCCTTCTAGAACAGCTATTAAAGCAACAAAATGAAAACGAACACTTATCTAGGTACTGCAAATTGGTATTATGAAAATGAGTCCTGAAATTATTACATAATTTCATGTGCTTCATAAACCATTAAATACTGAGATGTAATGAGGTAGCTCTTCAAATAGTCAGGAAAGGATTGCTGGAGAATAAACTAACCAGGAGCTTGGCCTAGGCCTTGGTTACAAAGAGCATTCATCAGGCAAATGTCACCAAAGGAAACAGGAGGTGGAAATAAGGAGGTGACAGCACATCTGCAGCAGAGCAGCACCACTGCACCTGGTCAGGCCAGGCTGGCCAGGAGACAGAGAGCCCTGAGCTGTAAAACCATGAGCTGTAAAACCAACAGCCTGAGTCAGGCTCCACAGGCATCCTGAGTGAATGAAATCTCCTCAGATGCTTGCAGACCAGTGTAAAGGCAGCAACCCACTGAAGGGGAGCAGGCAGGGAGTGTTTTGGGAAAACAAGAGGAAGATGCTGCTAATACGAAGAAAATATTCAAATGCTAACATCTAATTCAAGAGATGCAGCAAATAGTTTGGTTATGCTTTCAGAATTAAAGTTTCCCCACAAGTTTCCAGAGGAGTGGTCCATTTTTGCTTCCACTGCAGTCACCAGAGCATTTGCTATTGATCTCATGGGGAAAGGCTCCCAATCACCATCAATGGTTCTGCCCACATACAAACAGCAAGCATATCTTTGGGTTGGACACAAGCAAAGGTATCACCTTTATAAAACCTCCCAGCTGCTCCACTACTCCCTTTCAGCTTCAAACAACTCAAATCACTCCTGAAGGCACTAGGACTGCTGCATACCATCCTCAAGCACTCATCTCAGCAGAATTCAGGGGGTTTTTGGTAGAACCAGGCCACACAGCTCCAGAATAGAGACCAGACAGCCTTTGTAAACTACAGCCAGGCAAAACTGAAGAATTTCTGGAGAGAGCTAAATCAAATTATCTGTAGCTATCACTAGTGCTCAGACACAGCCAAAAGACATGTCTGAAACTTTGTGCGACATTTTGCTTTATTTTTCAACGTGTTTGGAACATTAAGGCAGTTTGTAACGTATATAAAACCTGTGAACACAAGTGGGTATCTTACAGTATGGGGCTATTTTTACTTGAACTTGATTGAAATGGCCTACATAGCTTATGGCTAATGTAGCTTTCCCAAAGACATGTTGATACATTCATGATGTTTCATCAAGTGCAGCATAGGTATCATAGGCTGGGGTTTCCATCCTTAACAACTTTTGCCAAACAAATAATTTCAACTGCAGTGTCCTACATATGGTCTGTAGCACAGGCTGTACATTTTGTTCCGTCACCCTGAAGTTAGACAACATAAATATACCAGTCTCAAGTCAGAGGAAGTGTGGTCCTCCCAATTTAAAAAGATGTTTTCAATGTTAACATTTAGCATTCAATTTTAACAACTGTTTCATGGGTTTTTACAACTACTTAGGAACCGACATTATTAAGGAAATCAGATTTTCTTGCTTCCACTCCTCTCCTTGCAATAGTAAGGAGCTGATTCAGGAGATGTTATGCTAGTACACAATTAGGGTCACAAATATATGCATAATCTAAAAGGGCAGAGTTCACTGTGCAATAGTTACTCATGTTCCATTATTCATAAAGGCTCTAATGGCTTTTCCGCAAACGCCCAGTGCTTAATGAATCTTGAAAGCTTTTAGTTCAAACAATTATTCCTCATGAAAATGTGTACCAAAGCATATTATTTGTAACTCTATTTGCTTCTCCCCATTTAAATTTCAATTGCTGAGCTGGAAGCAGAAACAAAACCTTCACTGTTGGGCAACAGCCACAGTAAAACAAATTATGAAGGTGGAGCAGCTGATGAGCATACACAAAATAAAAGTTAAATCCTTCAAAGTACATCACTGTGAGGACCACACTTTTGTATAAAATAAGGGTCAGCACATGAATTAATTACAGACTGAAAGGGGGATCTGACTGATGAATATTACTGGGTATTTCCAGTTCAAAACAGCTGCAATTAACTCTGCCTTTGCTATTACCTCAACAGTCAATCCACACAGTACTGACCTGAGGGGAACAATGCAGCAATGCCCAGCTCCAACTGATCACATGGGCATTGCATGTCACCAGTCTCTAACACCCTGTCTCTTGCTGGAAAGGGCTGTTTTCTGGGAATGCTGCAGCTCAGGGCTCGTGGCACCCATGAACCTCACAGCCTCCACACACACATGCTGAGGAATGCTGAAGGCAGATGCTCGGCATCCTCCCAACTGCTCACAGGGATGAAAACCCTGGATGGTAAGAAACATGTTTTGTGCACAGAACTTGGGTTGAAAGAAGAGTGGGGAGGGACGAGTCAGCCTGACCAGCTTTGAAGTCCAACCTGCCACGCTGAAACCAGCCTGGGCTCCCCTGGGAGCTGTGCCAATCTTCAGGCATTGCAGGAGAGAAAAATCTGCTCCTGGTGCTGGCAGCCCTCTCCTCACCCTGGATGAAAGGTGCATAGGGAGATGTTACAATCTGTTTCCATCCGAATTGCTTGAGCTGATAAGCATTTTCAAGTGCCTGAGTTCTGCCTCCCAGGGAGATTGGATCTGGGAGCTGCCCCATTATATCTGCATGCTCTCTCACACACATACATCCTCTGTCTATGGAGGAAACATTTGTTGTAAACATATGGACAAGGCCCTGCTGGAGGCCAGCATTTAATGCTCTAGTTAATAACATTTTTGAAGAAAAAAAAAATGGGAGGGGGGAGAAAACTAAATTCAGTAGGATGTGAACACAAATAAGGCTCTCAGGTGTAATGGCATTTGCCCAGGTTTGAGCAAGTAAGCTTAAAGACATCCTAGGGCTCTAATAAAAGAGGGATATGGCCCCTCAAAATGCATGAGATAACTGCCTGTCTCTATAATACACACACACACACACAGAGGGAAGGAGGTTCAGCCTGTCTGGGGTCAATCTGAGGTGTGCTAAGGGCAATTTGCATTGGGCTGAGGTTTCTAAACAATGTTCTCAAATACAACAGAACAGTTGTTTTTAAATGTCAGACAGCATTTATCCAACTTGTCCTGCATGGTCCTCCTCTTCTGTCCAGGGAGTAGCAGCTGTCTGGCTGATGCTTGGGGTTGTTTTCCTCCTGGCTGGATTTCTCCATTTAGCTGCCAGCATTTTTGTTCTTTGATGATTGGGTTTGTAAGCTGGTACCCACTGCTAATGATAATGGCTACTGAGGTCTATTACAGAGCAGTGTAATACTGACAGTTTACATCCCAGAATGGGGGGAAAACCACAAATGTGTGGGTATGGATTTCGCTCCAGGATCAGCTGTGCCTTCCTTGACTAATTAATCTGCAAGATTTGAACAGTCGGTAGAATGAAAAAAATGGGTCAACTTGGCAGCATGGGACTTAAATAAATAAAAATGAGGCAATAGCTTAGACTATGTCTATGCTTTGTCCAGGTTTGCAGCCAACAAAATATAAAATAGAGTCTTACAAAATGAGAGGAACTGATGAGAAATTAGATGGGGGTGAACCCTGTGAGGCAGCTCGTTTTATGCCCAGGAAAGAAGGTGTCAGGACCTTCACTGAAGGCCACACCATGACACCCCATTAGGATGCAGGAATGGGCAATGCAGAGATGGACAATGCACTTCCATGAAAATTAAACAGGTTTCTTGCAGGGAAGAGTAACACAAAGATAAAGGCAGCTCTAGTCTATATTGTCAGAGTTTTACTTTTATTTAAAATTCCTATTGCATGTATGGGGTTTTTTTCATAGATTTGGAAGCTCAGGCAATCCCAAAGGAAACCCAGCATCCCATACAGTGTAACATTCTAATTATTTAGTTTGTGGAGGCAGAGTTGAAAGATTGATCACCATGGTGAATCTTGCCATATTGCAAAATGAGCAGGTGTCTGACTGGGTAAAGCAAACTGCCCACCACTAGGACATGGATCAGTGTTGATTCAGGGAAAGCAAATTAATTTTGTCCAGTTCTAAAGCTCAGTTTTCAATGGATTTAGTGTAAAAGATGTTAAAAGAGATTAATTAAGTGGTTTTGAGACCAGAACATGACTCCTCTGTGCAAATTCGGTGGTGTCTTATATACTTCTATAAAGACCAACTTCTCCAGTCCCACAAAAAGCAAGAAACTCAAAAGATGGAGGCAGGAGACCCCCTTCCTCATAGCTCTGAGACCCCCATCCTTCATTCAAATGCCATTAAAATCAGCTCACAAGTAAAAGAAGCTAAACACCTATATGCCAAAACCAAGTGCATGCAAGCCTTGTTTTTGCAGGAACATGAGGGTGGGCAGCTGAACACACCTTGTGACAAGCTGGCCCTAATTCTATCCAGATTCAGAGTAGGCAGCAGGCCACTTCTCCCACAAAGGGAAGCTGCAGTGCATATTGCGTCAGTCAGAGGATGCCAGTCTTGTTCCCCCCTCTAGACACCAAGTTCTTCTACCTCTCTCAAACAGCACTGATTTAATCTAAGAAGGTTTATAGAAAATAACTTGTTCTCCCCTTTCTTCACAGAGTGTCTTTTTCCCACTTGCTCTGCCCACTCCCATCCTACCCTTGCATCACGAGCAGACTTAACTTGCTCTGTTACCAATTCTCTTCTGGGAGAAATCTTGCTTTGTACAAGGTACCAAGGAGTAAGAACATTTTAAAAGGATGACTGAGCAGGACAACATTGCAACACAAATTCTGGCCCCCAGTCATGCACATGAACAACTGAGCCACCTGCCAATATTTAAAGCAAATGTGTAGAACAAATTTGTTAATTTACTGACCAGTTTCCCTCCTCCTCCACAAAGGGAACACTGTGCTACACCCCTCCCCTCTTTGGGCAGCTCAATCCCATCCTCTGCCCAGCATTTTATTTTGGTCTTGTAATTGTTGTTTGCTACAGAAGCTACTTACAGCTACAGAAGACAAATGACAAGCAAAAAGCAGCTAAGAACCACTGAATTTGTCCAAAAGCATTACATGGTATATATTTCATTCTGTAACTTAACCAGGCAGCCACAATAAAAGCCCCAGACATTCCTCCTTGTCCAGAAGCAATTCAGGCCCTGGGGAACGATCTTGAATAGTGGCTAATATGGGTGATGCCATCTCTAACTCAACAAGGTCAAAATATGTAATTAGCATTTTTCTCTCAGGGTTTCTTTCCCTTGCTGTGGTGCTCTCCTGGCTGTGGGCCGGCCTCCCTCGCTGCAGGGGAAATCAGGAACCAGCTCCAGTGAAGACAATAGCAACAGCCCAGCAGCAAGCAGTTTCCAGGGGTACTCAGCACTCACTGGTGCCAGCTCAAATGTTACAATGAAAGCTCAACTCTGTCATCCTAGAGGCAGGTCTTCCCTTTATTGGATTTTATCAGATCAACACTTACAGCAAAAGCAGAAGTTAAGAGTGGAACATGTGAATCGAGTGAAGGGGACCTCAGGAGAGCTGCTGGCATTCCAGGATCACAGCAATACACTGTCACTGGGATCCTGGCACTTTCAGTGGAGTCTTAAAGGCTTTAACAGGTGGAGTTGCCATGACAAGGAAAGCATTTGCTGCAGCTTCTGTGGGACAATGCCTGTATTAAATCCTCCACCCTCCTCTCTGCACATAGCACTGGTAACTGTCAGTCATGTATGTATTCCATGGGCATCTCCTAAGCATGAACTCCAAACAGAACGTGCTGGGGAGGCAACAAAAACTTTATGATATGGCCTAGATTTGTTCTTTATATGGAGACATTTTATTATCTTTATTAGACTCATGTCCCTCTCTCCTAGCATGTTGTGCCTGTCTTTCCCTCTCACCTGCATCCCTTTCCCTGGATGAGCCTGCTGGTGCTGCTGTTGTCCCTTCCTAGGCAGGAGGGGCCAGCTGGGAGGAGGAAGAGGTCACTTACCTGTGGCACAAGAACCTGTAACACATCAGCCCAAATCTCCCACTTTGTTGCCCAAAGCAAAGAGCACATCTTTAATTCTGTCTCACAGCCTGTGATGTCTCCTTGATTCATATATCTCTCCCCCATTTCCTTCCCTGGCAGTTTTCTTCTCTTTATCTCTACCTGAAAACCACAGCACACTTGAAATCTGTCAAATGGTTTCCATTTGTATCCAGAAATCTCAGTATTAATAATACATTTTTGCCCTATTATTTCTAGTTTCAGTGAAACTTCACAGCAAGCTGACAATATCTGCCTTATAAACACTTCCATGACATGATTTCATGAAGTCTGGATGATACCTAAAGCAGCCACACAACTGCCACTCAGTCCCATGAGTCTCTGTGCTTGGAGGAGGGGTGCTCATAATCCTTCTTGTGGCACCTGGGGTTTGCTGTTATTAAGCCATCTCACGTAAATGCAAGGTGCACATTTCAAATCTCAGTTACAGGGGAAAGCCCAGCTTCTCCTCTGCCCAGAGAGGTGAGGAAAGAAAAGAAAAAAATCACCTATTCACCATATAACAAGACAATAAAACAGGATAATCTGAAGCATCATGCAGAAAAATTCAAATGTTCACTGTTCAAAAGATTATCATTCCTTTTAAAGTTCCTGTTCTTTCACAAAGCCCCTCAACCTCCAAAATCTGCGCCTCTCTCTTCTGCATATCACAGTGATCCATTTTGATCCCATGTCCCCATCTTTCCTATTGCTCCCCTCCAGCTCTATAAGGCCTCTACAATCCTGTAGATTTCTCTCCTCCTCACTTCCAGAGCATATCTTTGATACTACTTGGGTGATGTGATCTGTATTCACTCTGTTCCTTGGCTGCTCCTGGCCTGGCAGAATCCTCACTTCCACCTGCACACACAGCATTCTCCGTGCCTCCAGTCCCTCCTGTACCCTGCACCTCCAGCAGCTCAAACACACCCCAGCCCCACAGATGTGTGATCCCTGACTCACAGGGCAAGTCAGAACTTAAGCTGCTTTCCCAAACCCAAATCCAAATCATCTGACCCAGCACGCTGCCGAGCACAAACACAATCCACCTCAAAAATCAAGTTGTGTGACCAGGCATCATTTGCTAAAGGAAGTTTCTCCCCTGCTACTTCAGAACACAGCAGAATTTCTGGACAATCTCAGGGCTAAAAAAATGCCTCTGCAGTCTGAGTTGGTCCTACTGCCTCAGCTCAACTGCTGTAAAAATTCTTATTTTAACAACATTTATTATTTCTAGTATCCCAGGTGTGGAGTAAGTCAATAACAAGAATAGTAGATATAAGACACAAAACTTAGTGCTGACATTAGAACTTAAAAAGTCAAAGCCAATAGCTGCTGGCAGCCACATCTGGCATTGAAACATGCATCAAGCACAGCTGGAATCACTCACTTAATAAGAATTTAACATGAGGTGAGAAATCCTCATCAGTGCAGCCAGGGCAGATGCAGCTGCAAAGTGGATTTTGGAGAAGTCCAGCCCCACAGCACAGCAACAACAGGGGAAGCACAGAAACACAAGCTAGAGCCATGGGGATGCCTAAACAAATGGAATATGGATAACTGTGGGAATACCAGCAGAGGTAGAAAGCTGTATTCTAGAACCATTTTTTCATCAGAAAACACAGGGGGCTTAATTTTGTTCTCAACTACTGTGATATAAAAAGTTACACCGGAGTCAGAGTAATCCCACTGCAAGTTAAAAGTGTTAATAACAGAATCAAATTTGTACTACCTGTGAATCAATGGGAACAGCATCTGTTGTGCTGCTCTGACTTATTTTGCTTCAGGATTTGTGGCAGGCCCTCCATTTACAATGGGAGTACAGCAGTCACTTCCACTGGTAGTAAATGATACCCTCAAGCAGGTGCTGCAGAAAATCTTATGAATTGCTGTCTCAGGGCTGCTCAAACAGAAAACAGATATTGCACTTTAAAAACAAGAAAAATTAAAAAGCCACAAAGTAGTCTTGTTTAGACATCTCAACAATAACAGTAGCCTTGTTTTGACATTGACAATTACCAATCCAAATTATATGAATTATATATAATTATATTGTATGACGCTCCTTGTTTTCTCTGTTTATGGTTTTAAATAACATCATCCATTATTTAAAAAGCAAAGATGTTTACTGAATTGGTCAAGTTTCTTTACAACTTGGACCCATCAAAAAAATTTTGGACTCTGAACTTATGTCATCTCCAGGCTAGAAGCAGGAGGTCCTTACTTATTCTTACTATGTGCTAGCATAAGCTAGAGATGCTTCCTTTTACAGTGTAGTCTTTTAAGTAAATGTCACCAAAAAATTCTAACTGCCTGTCTATTTTTTCTCCCCTAAATCATGTGTCATAATTTCTTTATTGCAGCAAAGTACAATTCCTTTTAAGGAACCAGAAACCGTGGGACTCTGTCTCCAGGTTCAAATCACATTTATCACATTTAATGTGTAGATAAAGAGTTAGATTAAAATAGTATTAGAGGTTACAAAAAACAGCTCCTATTGTCAATTCTGACAATATCCAATTTTTGAGTGCTTGACTATGCCTTCAATGTTCTTTTAATAGAAATCCTTGAAGATTATTCTCAGGTTTTGGAAAGAAAAGAAAAAATTGGAGAGAAAAATTACAGTGCCAGGATGGAAGTTAAACATGAATCTACAGAGATTTGCACAAAGCTTCATGCCCAGCCGAATTTTAATGGTGCTTTTAAAAGCACATCCTCAACACAAAGGCAAAGCCATGACAGATTTCAAGCTTTAATGATTCAAGTTCTTCAGTGAAGACCAAATACACACACACATAAGTGAGACTATTTTCCTTCTGTCTCTCTGATAAATAGCTTATCTTTTGCTTTATCAACAAAACCTGCCTGAAGCAAATGTAGAGTATATTTGGGTTCAGATAGCTAAACTAGGCCAACAGAAAGCAGAGTCTTAAAAATGGAAGTTTTGAACAGCGTTCACCACATGTAGCTTTGGTACCTCCATTTTACTGCCAGGGATACACAGACTCCAACCCCCAAAAGGAAAGGAGAATGCATGTCTTTGTTAAGCAATCTACAACAAAAGAAAGAATAAACTGCAATGTAAACTGTGGCTATACCTTTTGTGAATTACAGCAGCAAAATGCTGTGAATAAGAATAAAATATCCAATTACCCTCACTCCCCACTAACATCCATCATTCCCTTCCATGAGGGGCATGCATGAGGGCTGGATACAGACTGCAGAACTCTAGCCTATACAGGCAGCTGTGTACCTCAGGAGCTTCTGGAAATACCCAGCAGGATAACTCCTCAGACAGCACCTGGACAGAGAGCACACACCACTGAGGAAAAGCTGCTCTGGGAGGACAGGGGTATCACTATTGCAAATGCTTGCACTCCTTTATCCTCAGACTGCAAAGCACTACCCCTAACACCACCTCTCCTCTCACTTTCTCCTCCTAAATCAGTATGTTCTGTGCAGTACTGGATGATTGCTTCATTTTTACAACCTACATTCCACCAAATACTGTTATCAGAGACCCCATGTGAGCTCACGCAGCGAAGGCATCGCACAATTATATTTTCTCTAGTGCTGTTTCTTTAAAAAGAAAAAATACACACAAATCCCCAAAACACACAGCCATTGTGACGACCCACTTGTAACACTGCCCCAGAGGACCTCAGCAGACCCAGGGAGGGTGGTGGGAGCTGGGACCATTGCTGAGAATTTGCCAGGACAGGAACTTCTGAAAGCAACTTTTCTACCTGTGATAATGTAACATTTAATTTGTCCATAAGTCAATTTGCCTCGAGTATAGTTCATACATAGAGAAAATCCATTACCTCAAGTCCTAAACAACATCTGGATTAGGGGAAATGCACCCCCCACAACCACATCTAAGCAATCAAAACTAAAAAAACATTAAAACCATGTCTATCAACCCTCCCCCTTCCAATTTAGTTGGTGTCAAAAGAGTAATGAGTAATCAGGAAAATTCCTGTTAGGCTTATTTCTCAGTCCAGTGGGATCTCTAAATCCTCTATCAGCATTCACAATGAAAAATTAGATAACACCCACACTTGTTTAGCCCAGACTAGACATAGTCTGATACACCTTTGCAGAGTGACTGGAATTTACATCGGGCAGGAGTCCAGTTTTCCAGGATCTTCCTGCACCCTCATCGTGCCCAAATCTGTGTGGAAGCATCCAAAGAAGCATCAGCATCTTGTAGTTTCCAGAGCCCTTCAGTGACCATTTTTATAAACTGCATTTCAACCACTGCTGTATGATCCCCACTCTCCTCAAGTGTTATTGCACTATAGCTTGAGAAACAAACTTCCAGGGCCATGAAGACTTTAGAATTCTATTTGTATTCTGGAAAAACCCTTGTGCCACTTAAACTCCAGTAATTCTGGAGCTTTTGCAGGCATCAGTGATTTCTCTGGGAGGGATATTGGAAAGCACTGCAGCAAGGATCCTCCACTGCTGACACAGATGCCTCTGTACCAAAGGCTCAGCTGAGTCATCCCCTCTCTGCAAAGCCTTGGTCTGAGGCTCCCAGGTGGCCATGGATTAAAATTTGTCATGCAGCCTGGAATTCCCACATTCAGTGACCTTAGTGGGTGAAATTTTGTGACCTCCTGGCTCTCAGTGAGTGACTTTACCACTACTGCTGCCTCCAACACAGCCGAGTGTGCAAAGCCCTCGATACAGCACGAAACTTGGAGAAAATCAAAATTCACTGGCCTGGGATCCTCCACCATCAAGAGCTGCTTCCCATCTTTTTTTTCCTCTACAAGAGGAAGGCAGAATGGTCACAATGCTAAAGGATCAGCAATTTTCCCCATCACACCCCATCCATGTGGTGGATATCACCTCCAGGAGTAATGCTTGGTTCTCTTCATCCTTTTCATACTTAACCAATCCAGCAGAGAGACCACACAGCACATCCCATATGAACCAAAATACAACTTTTGTTTACTATTGTATGCATCTATAGACCAGAATGGCATAATTAGCTGCCAGCAATCAATGCATAATCATATTAGAGAGTGAAAGTAATGAAGAAAATAACCAATAAAATTAAACAACCCCGAACTATTAACACAAACTGAGAGATTGATCTGCATGAGAAATATTCACAACATAAGGTGAAAGCAAAAGAATACCAGAAATATTTTAGATGCTCATTACTTGGTTACCTAGAATTTCCACAAGACACAAGAAAGCATGGAAAATCTGGAGAAAACAGAGACTTCAGAAAGTTTTGCAAAAATTAAATCTCCTGTCAGAGCCAGTGCAAAAATAAAAGAGCTCATTCATCTTACATATTTTTCCTAGAAAACATAAATCCCTGGGCTAACCTGAACCACAGCAGAGTGAAAGAGTTAACAGAGAAGGAATTCTCTTCTTGACACAAACTGCCTTCAAAAAAGCAAGATGGAAAATTTTTCTGTAGCACCCTGTGCCTGTAAGTCCAAGGGCAAAAAGAAGTATGTTATGCACAAATACATCCAGCACTGGCTACTGCTGGAGGCAGAATGTCAGCCACAAAGGGCCAATAGACTGATCCTACATGACAATCCTTTATTTCTGTGTGTTTAACCATATAATTAAAACCTGCTGCTGCTACACATACTAATTAGATGGAGAGCATTTCATTTCAGGAGTCAGCACCCCTTTGACTGACAGCATGGCAGCACCAGGTGCCTGCAGCAGCCAGGCAGAGGCATTGCTGCTCAGAGATGTCAGTGCTGGCTCACCAGAGGATGCCCTGCCAAGGCTGGGGGTGAACAGGAATCTCCCCTTCACTGCCTAAGCTTCACTAAAATCACCACAGGTTGGACTGCTCCAAGTATGGGAGACACTGCCTGTAAGCAGCTTGTAAAGAACCAGGGGGAAAGCCAGGTCCTAGGAACATCCACTGGGGCCTCAGCAGAGGATGCTCTATGGTGAGTTTGAGAAGCTGTAATGCAGAATTTCAGGTAATTAAAGCCTCACATGCTGTTTCCAGGGTCAGCACAGTGTCCAGTTCTGATCATGGCTGTAACTGCTGCCATTTGCATCATGGCAAAACATTCTAAAGCAGATTTATCATTGCAAAAGAAAATCCACACTGAGGAAGAACATGACTTACACTGATCTAATTTATTCCCCCTCCACTGATGACCCAGAGCATCCCAGGTGCATGTCTGCAACCACAGGAAAAAAACCAAAATGCAATTCTGGCTCCAGGTGCACCATATTAACCATGTTGCCTTGTCTCCACAGTACAGCCTCAGCACCAAGTGCAAGACTCCTGCAGACATTCAGCTGCTCTTCAGACATCTCATGGCCACTCATGTTTATTAACAGCCTTCCCAGTTCCCAACAAAAGGCAGAAGACACTTCCACATAAGAAGCAGCAGCCACTGACCATACAAGAACAGAGTTCTCTGGATTCAGAACAAGCATCCAAGGCTCAGGGAAACTTCACCACTCTTGCACATATAGAAGCTCACAAAGCATCAATAAAGTTATACTGACCACACAAATTCATTTACCCATCAGCCTGGGCTTTAACCTAATTGCTTTCTGCGTACATAAAGGAAAAATAGATCATCTCAGACCTAAACTGATACCAGTAACTCTGGTGACCACAAACCCAGAGGGCTCAGGCCAGAGCTGGGCTGGCTGCTCTGCAGGTGGAGCAGCTCCAGGTGCAGAACCACCTTTGGTCACTTTGGTAGCACGGTTCCCTCACTCTCCTAAATCCCTGTCACTCAGCTGCCTTCAGGAACCATGGGCTGTAATCAGCACACTGCCTTTGAACTGAACAGACAGCATTAGATTTCATCAGCCATTTCACTGTCACACTGCATTGTCCACACAGGATAATGAGCCCCAAGGCTCTGCTGCTCCCAGCACTGCAGTTTGATAGGGAACATATTCCTGCATGGCACACAGGAGCCTGCCTGGAGCACAGGGAGACCCTGCATACACCTGTAGGGACAAGGCACACCTGTGTCTCTGCTAAGATGTTTCTGCCTGGAGATCTGAACTTAGGCTTGTGCTTCAGTCTTCCCAGTTCTCACAGCAGAAACTTGCAAGTCTAATGGAAACAAAGACACAAAACCATTCTATAAGGGTTTCTCTGGTTACATTAATAAAATCAATTGGTAATGATAAAAGTATCACTTGAAGAAAAAAATTTGTTGTTTTACAACAGAAACTCAGCAGTTACAGAAACTGCTGAGTATCTGTAAGGGAAGCGATTTTAGGTTGTAACTTACCTGACTACATGTTATGGTTTTTGCTTCTTTTTGGTTCATCTTGGATATTATAAAATTGGGTTGTTTATAATCAGCACTCATTCTCACATTCCTAAGACATACTAATAGCTGAGCTATAGCACTGCAGTGAAGTGTTAACTGAATTTTTCCAGCACTTCTCTTCACCTTTCCACTCTCCACTGACAAAAAAATCTTTTCCAGCTGAGTTCAGCAAACCTGCATATCTGAGTGAAGGCAGAGAGGCCTCACACTGAGTCACAGCCAGTTTAGGCACAAACAGTTCCAAAGCAAAATTAAAAACAAATAAACAAAGACAACAAAAAAATCTGGGATGCTTGTTTAAAGCTACAAACAGTTGATCTAAAAAGTTGGTGCTGACTAGGGAGAAAATAGAGCCAGAACACTTTTAATTTGTGAAATGTTAGCAAAATTTACCAATGGGGAATACCAAACTATGCTATGCATAATTAAGGTGCTAATAAATACCAGTACAAGCCAGGGTCCAAGCTCAGTGACAATGGGATAAATCCAGTCTAAATTCACAGTGGCTTGACTAGGACAGCTCTGTCCTTACAAATCTATTCAACTGCCAGCAGGAAGAATTTTAGTTGCAGAGAACACAGGTCAAGGAGGACCCATCCACCTGCACATTGTATCCCTCCTGCCTGCTCTGCCTGGATGAAGTTTTAACTGGACAGCATCGGTCACAAACAGCAGTCTTCCCCCCTTTCTGTACTGCAACTTAATATTACAATTATTTAATCCTACCTTATGTCATTCCTGAGCTCCCTGCCTACACACAGCTTCCAGAAAGCATCTCATATGTAAACCACACAGCAACTATTAGTCCATACATTATGTAAGCAATAATCTGGAGAGGAGGGGCGGGGAAAAAAAGGAACAAATCCATAGCCTTAGTAGGCTGGTTAAGTGCCCCATTTCCAACAAATGTCAATTTGCTAGTTACCTGAACAACACAGGGATTACAGATTTCACCCATGCTGACAGATGGCATTTTGCAGTTTTGATCCATGACACATTTAAAGGAATACATTCATAAAGCAAGACACGTAATAAAGAGTAAAGGACCTGAGACAGGAAAACACAGACCGCATTAAGCATGCAAGATTCAAGCATGCAAGGTTTTGCTCTGCTGTCACACCAGGATTGATCCCATTAACTTCCATGGGGACAGGCCTGATTTACTCAATTGTAAACAATCAAAATGAAGCCTGTGGCTCAGGTCCAACAGAGCAATTCATTTTCAGCACTGCAGGCTCCCCAGGCTCCATCAGGGCCAGGCACGCTCAGGGATTTGCCCGAGTGAGCCACGGTGAGCTCGGAGAGCACCCGGACCCACCTGGCTAATCCTGCCCCCACTTTATCCAGGGGCTCAGCAGAAAAATTTTAGGATGAGTAAGGTACCTTTATTTATGATGTGGAAGCAATTAAGCAGCACTGAGTCCAAGCTGTCCCCTTCACTGGTTAGGCAAATATAAACCCCCTTGAGGAGCAGCATAGATGTGACACTGTCTCTTACTGCTCCCTAGGCAGGCAAGTACCACCCTGAGAGATGTTCCTGTGCAGAGGTGAGTGTGCAAGGGCAGACAGGAGACACAGCATCACCAAGGGTAAGATAAATACATTAAAGTGTGCTACTGAACATCATATTCTTACATGACAAGGAAAATTTCCAAGGTTCCTGTTGGAAATCTAAACAAAACACACCTTTACTTGCTCTTGACTTCACCGTCTCTCCTTCCTCTGTATTCTCAATGACTGTGAAAAAGCTACAGGCTACAAACTCCCTGCTCTCATGCCCACATTTCACTTACTAGCTTCCACAATGGTTTAAAATTATGCCAGTTTTATTGGTTTATATAAGCCCCAGTGATCAATCATGAAGTAAAGGATATGAAGTAAAAATGCAATAAACATTATTGCTTGACAGCTGCCTGGTGGCCCATGTGGGACCAGCTGATGGCATTACTCCAGGACTTAACAGAGAAGCTTATACCTTCAGATTAACATTAATTGGCATCCTTAGGGCAGCACAAGCAAAGAGGCCAAGGACCAAATGGGCCACAAAAATTCAGCAAATCACTCCTCCCTCAGCTGAGGGGAGGCAGACAGGCAGCCTGCAATGGAGAAACTTCTTTGTTATTCCCAAGGAGAGGCAAATACAGAGACAGTGCCCTGACAGGTCTCTGCACAGGGTGACAGATGATTTCATAGACAAGGAAGTTTTAAACAAAACAAATAATAAAAGACAAAGAGCAGATTGCCTCTGATGTGACCAGAGACATCCTTTGAGGATGCTAATGGAGTAGAGAATTGATTATAAAGCTTGCCTTTTTTTGCAGCACCCACAGTAAAGAACAAGTGCTTGAATCAAACATGAGCATACATAAAGATGCCCTTCCCTGGAAGACAGCTTTAGACTCTGAATTTCTGGCAACAAAATGTGCAAAACACTAAAATATTTATCAAACAGCTTTGGTCCAAAGACCCATGCACGGGCTCTGGATTATTTTGGTGAGGACAAACCAGGGAGCTCTTGGTAGATCAGAAAGCATGAGCTCCTTAGATTGGACTCTTTCTGTGAAAACTGGAGACTTTAGCTCTCTGACAGCATTCATTGCAAACGCAGCTGTTAGGAAGCTAACACCATCAGTGACTTCTCCTTCCCTGTTTATTTGGAGTTAGGAGGAGGTTTCCATTTGGTTTCTTCTCAGAGAATTTTGGCAGCTTCCTCCTCTGGACAGCAGGCAGCACAGTAATACGTGGTGTTTGGCATCACATGGGATTCTCAAGCAGATCTCATGTGAAAATCTGCCACTCTCCCACATACACAAACAATAGACTTCTCATTAATATATCAGCTTGTTTTCAAAAAAAGTTTCAGACTTCTTTAAGCTCTCAGGCTCCAGGTCACAGGAAAACTGCCTGTCACACACTTCCCAGCTTCTGACATGTCAGCATTTAAATGCTCCCAGCAGGAGTTTGCTTACACCTGCTGCTTCCCCCCCTCCCCTTTGCCTGCCCCACTGTCCCAGAGACAGTGACGGGTCTGGTGCTGCGACACAGAAGCAAAAGGCACCTTCCCCTTGGAGCCAGGGCCACTGCTGTCAGCAATATATTCGCTGAGAGGGTTCACACTTCCCAAACTGAGCTGGAACTATGAACTCTGACACGTGACTGACTGTGTTTTAGATTGGACATGTTCACACAGAGCAGGGCAGAGGTGGATGGAAGGCACCCTCTCCTCTCCTTCCCGTGGCCAGCTCACACCTGACAATGACAACACAAAGGGAAAGGGCTGGCACCAAAACAGGGTGTTGAACACAGAGCAAGTCTATCACAAGGCTTGTCGCTGATTCACAGGACATTCAGATGGGCCATGATGTTTTCAGGCTGGTAAAGGAGGATGGGATATCTTAAAGACAGTCTTGGGCTCAATGAAGGTAAGTTGCCTCAACCAGCAAATTCTAAGTGTGATAAGCAGTCTGGGTGTAAAGGCCTCAGCAATCATTGAGCTGCACAAGTAACTCCATCTCAGCCACCACCTCGCTGTATCTTGATCTTGTTGGGACCCCACTATGGGGGTACAAAGCTCCCCCACAGGCAACTAAAAGCACAAAACATGGACCAGTGTTAAAGGGACCCTTGTTACCCAAGGAGCCAGGCTATGCAAGTCAATTCAGTAAATAAAAAAAAAAATGCTGGGCAAGAGTCATTCTCCAAAAACTACTTTGCATGCAACTGTGTAGCAGTAGCCAATTAATTTAGGAGATGGAGTACACTTTGCAAAGATGCCAGTCCCATGGCAATGATGCCTGTACCAAGAGATCAGCAAGGGATGTGGGGGAAAGGGGTTAGGGAGACTTGCCAGGCTACTGTTCAAGGAAGAAGCTTTGATCTACGACAGAAGGAAAAAAAAATTAAGCATCCTTTAGACTGTATCAGCATGGTTTATTTATCAAGCTAGAACCTATTACAACTGTACTGATTGCTTTGAAGTTCCCTGGCCTATGTCAACTGTTTATTTATTATTCCATAATTGAGTTATGTCAGAAGTGCCAGCCTGGGAATTAGACTGCTTCCTAAGGGACAGTGAACACGAGTCTGTTTTAACTCCATGGTGCTTCAATGTGTGCTGCCAGGATGCACCAATTTCTGTTCCAAACTGGGCTGCTCTTCCCTAAGGGCTGAAAGATGTTCAGTGCTCTGTGACAATGACACTAATAACTTGATTGAGAGAGGGAAAGGCTGCCACTGAACAAACCAGCATCTGCCAGCTGCGCTACATCGGGAATGCCCATTTCTCCCCTGGGATCAGGAACATATGGAGCTGATGCTACTGGTCAGGGGTGGGAACTGAGCTCCACCAGAATCATGATACTAAGCAGTGGCAGTCAGAAGTGAAATATTAATAATTTTGGTTTTTTAAATTGCCATGATTTTTCCCTTCCCATACTCCAGCCATCCAGACCATAGAACAAAAACTGCCTCACGCTCCATGCACAGCAAAATCCAACTGAACTGAACCCACAAAACATTTTCTATGGGTGATCTGTCTCCACAGTGCCAGGCAGCTCCCTACAACATATCTAAGGGTTTTTTTTACATTCCAGCTTCTGGTTGAATGTTTTTGAAGTATGCTGCTTTCATAGATTTTATTTCCTAGCTTCTGCTAGTTTTGTTCTTGGCAATACATTATCAACCATAACACAGTCATTAACAATCTAATGCTCTTTCCCACTTAGGTGGTAATCTTTCACAGCAGTACATCCACTTCCCCTCACCTCACAACACAGGTGAACATGGGCATTCTATTCCTCCTAGTCTTCCTCTTCCTTCCCCGAGTTTTCATGCTGCAATTGGCCACCACTGCTTCCCTTTCTTCCACTGGACCAAAAATCCAGGTACAGAAAACAAATATTTCACAGCACAAAGCCATCATTACCTGCTTCTCATTTCTCTCTTCATCACTGGAGATGCTATTACCAAGAGGCTCTAATTTTACTTTTTTGAATTTTTTTTTAATTACTCTTTCATTTCTCACTTTCCAGCAAGTTATGCAGTCCCCCAAGTATAGTATCCCCTGAGTTTTAAAAGCCTACATAGGTTTATTAGAAGTCATTATCAACAAGGTTTGGAGATTTACAAACACCACTGTGCCTCACAGTGCTCCTGTGATGTCAAGGCTCACTACATTTAATTTCTGAATGAGGAACTGGAGCTCAGGGAACAAGGCACCTGCTAGTGTCACACACACAAAGAAGCCCAAGTCTGCAGTCTGAACATTTGAAAAGAACACATAAAACAAAACAAACAAAAAGCACACCAAAAACTCAAACAAGAAAAAGTGCAAACAAATGAAAAAAGCCCCCCCCCAGTAATTTTTTCTCCAGTACTTTGAATTCACTAATGAGACATCAGTTAAAATACCTGAACTCTGACTAAGTCCACAATACTTGCTAATTTTAAGCCATTTTTTCTTGAAAGAGAGGAAGGAGAAGATGGTTTCTGCTCCACCTGAGCCCTGTTTCCAAGGTACAGCCAGACCCAGGCATTCAGAGTCCCTGGGTCTCACCAGTGTGGGTACCAGAGAGGGAAACTGAACATATTACATACAGCTCTTTTAATTGTGTCTCGTTCAGACTTCAAAGTCCACATCAGCTGCCAAATGCAATTTCTTCTGGGCTTTGAAGTACTTTTATTCTAACTTTAAAAATTTCTCTGTCACAGTCCCTCCTTGTCAAATCATGGCTCACCAGCAACAAATGTCACCGAGCACTCCCTCCTCTGCCACTGCAGGTGGCATGGTTTGACACCATGGTTTTAACTATGCCCAGTAAAATCTCATATCATACATTTTAAATTATTTAAAATTCTTTTAATTCATGTGGAAAACCCACACACACACCTTCCACAACCGTCCAATATTTCAGTACACTGACCCTTTTCTAATTCATCCTTTATTAAAAAAGTAAGTCCATCTTCAGTCTTTCTTTCCAGGAGGAAGCTGACAATTTAAAAGCCCTCAGTTCTCTCATCCAATATAAGAGTATATTTGATGAGCACTAGCATGTTCAAATCCAGTGTAATGCTTTGAGCTTGAGATATTCTAATTTTCCAGAGTGTAACCTTGAGTCCCATAGCCCTGGGCATCCTAAACCTCATGAGTTTTGTGCTCCAGCATTCATCACCTCCTTTCTTCATTTATCTTTGGCACTAGAAACATGTCTGAGAAAACGGCCTTTTTCTCTATCATTTGGATGACATTCCATTGTTTATTTCCACAAGCAATCGAAGGAAGTCCCACAAAACCACCTCGCCCTTTTCCAGACATGCCTGAGTGCTGAGAGAGCAAATGGTTCTTCTGTTTGTGATAAAGAGGGCTCAGAAATGGCTCTGCTCTCTGGGGCAGTCTTGCAGAGTAGAAATGGTGATGAACCAGAATTCAATTATGTAATGAGAAATTGCTTTAATTAGCCAGTTAATTGACTCCCCGATTGCAATAACTAAAATCACTTGTTTTTACATGGCACACTATTTTTTTCCTGCGAGCTCCCAGGAATCATCTCTGCCTCTCACTTCCCTCCACATCAACTAAAACTAAAAAAGATCCAAGAGTGCTGGCATGCTGGAGGATCACACATTTGATTACTGCTTCAGAGCATCCCCAAAAGAAATTCGTAAGAGGAGGGCAGAGGTGCAGAGTAGCACCAGGGTAATGAACCAGTTTTCCTTTGGTGGAAAGAAGCCCAACCTTGAAGCAGGTGAAATGCAAATGAACTGGGCTGCTCTAATACTGATTTCTTTTTACTTTTGTCCAAAGTGTCCCAACTCAGAAAGATGTGGATTTTTCAAAACTAGCAAGATCTAAGATCTATGTACATAGTCAAGAGAGCTGCTCAAATGTCAAAGAAGGAGTATACAGTGGCAAAAGTCCTTAAGACACAGTTAGGGCCAGTTACACAATGATGCAGTTCCTGGTGTCTCAAAGATGAGCATGAGACAATCCAGGTCACTTCTGCAGTACACTGAACCCAGTGCCTAGTCCAGGATTAGGATATTGCACATAGACCCAAGACAGATGGCAGAATTTAGCCAGAAAGCTGCCTCTCTTTACTGCAAGTTTGGATATGGCAAACCATTTCATAGGGATGTAAAATTCTACTCTGAAACAAAGAAAAAGAGAACATGACTCATGAGTCAAGCAGTGCACTAGCACAAGGGAATTCCCTGATCTGGAACAGGAGGTACTGATAATGCAAATAGTCACCAGACTTCACACAGCAATGACAACCTAAGAAGAGAAAAAGGGTCAGACTGGAATGAGCCATGAATCTCTGTTCAAGGACTCTGCACCTTGCTTATCCCCTCCAGAGAGCTGCAAGGGTTCATGAAGAATATTTTTTGTAGCACAGAATCATCACTACCCTGGTAGTTCCTAAGATCTTCCACTTTTTTCCTCCGCTTATCCTGTCCCATAAAGCTGCTGTGACAAGGTTTCCTGTGTCTCACAATGTACAGCTCTACCTGGGTGTCCTACCCAGCACAGGACAGGCCTCTGTCCCTGGGGTCAGTCTGCCTCGAGGGACAGCCTTCCCTTTCCCAGACAGAAGTGCAGACAAGACTTCACTCCACAGGGTCTCTCCCTGCTCCCACCAGTGAGACTCTGAGAGCTCTTGCTGTGACAGTGACCTTCCAGCTGGGAGGTGACCTCAGATCTCATGTGATTCTACCACTTTCCCTCCTCTCCTGACTTGCAGCAGGTCATCACCAGGAGGCAAACAAATAATCATAAATGAACTATGCAAAAGGCAGGCTGGTGAGTTCTGTGACATTTTAAACATCTGTTTGATAGCAAGGATTGGAAACCTGGATGACTGCAAAATAACAGGAGCCACTGTCTCAATAGGGGGCTGAATGTTTAAAGGACAGCACCTTTTAAACGCCAGAGAAAACATCTTACTTTGGTGAAAGGAGAAGGAAAAGAAATCAGTGGTGTTGTGTCTTCACTGGAGATCACATGGAACCTGAACAGAAACTGCAATTTATACACAAACTCTTCTTGGAGGAAAACTTAGACAATCAACAGAGAGCACTTGTATGTTTGATTAGGGCTGATATTTCAATCTAAAGATAAACACTCTGTAAAAGCAATAAAATCAACACCAGTGTGGCAAGTAGGTCACTTTTTTTGATGCAAATATGTCAGGAATTACTTTGGTCCAGCATTCTGCACCTAAAGCATGTGAAAGTACCACCAAAAGAATGCCCTTTGGGATCTGAGCAGCTGCTGCTCCTGCTGGAGCCTGCAGAAAGCAGTGCACAGTCTGGGCAAGTGGCAAACAGGGGCAAGAGTTTGCACCAGAGAACAGAGACACAAACAGAGAAGTTTGAGACCCACTTTTGTACAAAACTTCCACTGAAAAAAACTAACATTGAAGAACTATTTAAAAAGTAAAATCCATCAGCTCTTGAAACATAATTCACTAGAAAAAGCCTGAAGAACTGGCTTCCCAACAAAGCACTTTTAAATGAAGCAGTCAGGTTTGGGAAGCACAAGTTGAGATGGATGGCACACCAAATACCAAATACTTGCAGGTCCTGCACAGACAGAGCAAACAGAGCCTGGATACAGAAGTGTCCAGAACCTGCCCCAATCCCTCTCTCAGACCTCTCTCTGAAGGTCCCTAACACATCTGTCTGGCCCCAAAGAACAAGAACTGCCTTCATCCTGAGAGATCATCACCAATGCACAAAATACATATAATAGCACTAAACTGACTGAAACAGGCTTAATTAGAAATTACTATTAAAATATGTGGCAAGTCTTAATATTTTTCTTTTTAGCTCAATGGCATTTCTTTGTTTAAAAAGAACACAATTTCCATGACAGAAAAACAGCCATTACAGTTTTCTTTCAATCCAGAATATTCTGTCAGGATTGATTCTGCACTAAATCACTCCTTAAACCTTTGAAACACCAGATACTCCAGGATGGACTGCAGCAGCCTTTACAAAAGGTACAGACAGTGCCATTGATGATTTAAAGACTGGAATAAATGTCATGTCTAAGGTGGTTACATGGAAATTTAAAATAGGCAAAATTAAATTACCCATGAGAAATATAGCCTGAATCTCTGACCTCAATTTGGTCAGAAAGTTTGCTTTGTCTAAGTCACTCAAATCAGGAGTTCAAGACAGAAAGGTTGGGACGATACAAACTATGAAGAATGCAGAGTAAGATACAGAAAGCTCTGTGCCAAAATGCAGGAAAAATACTGCATATACTGAGATCCAGAAGCAGTAGAAGGGTGTTTCTAAGCACCCCTTCAATACCCTGGGGGACCAAACCACTCAAAAAATCAGAGATTCAGTGACCAGCAAGAGATTAACAAAATTGTTACAATTTTACAGAATAAAGAACAGAAAAATAACCTGCAAACCTCAAATATAATCAAATTTCTTGAGTAGCAAGTGCATGTAAGTATCAAACCAAGCCATAAACTACAATAAAACAGCAGAGACACTTTTCTGAGAGAAAACCTATTAGATGATAAAAGCCTGAGAAATTTATAAACGGCTCTGTACAGCCAACATATGAACAAGGTCAGCCCCTACCGCCCCCACTCTATAAAGCAGAGGTTCATCAGTGTTTGAGCATCCATGGCCAAAGGGCCCTGTCCTCCCTCGGTGTAACCCTTCATGCCACTTACAGGAGCACAAGGCTGTTGCCATGTCTGCACCTCCTGTGCCTTTGTTTGCCCCCATGCCTGGGGTGGCTCCTCCTGGGGCACAGAGAGGAGCTGAGTGTGGAGGAAGAGGATGGAGCTTCCAAAGGAGCAGAGCCATGGGAGCCCAGACAGCTCCTTAGAGCTGAGCAAAGGCCTCCTGTGGGAAGGGAGGGCTGGCAGACAGAGCTGTGTGTGCTGCAAGGGCCACGTTCATGGAAACAAGGCAAGAGAGGCAAGCGACCCCTCCAGAGCCAGCAGAGCCGTCTGTTCATTCCCCTGTTTGTTCCCCTTTCAGACTTAAACGCTTGAGCAGATTTACACAAGTAAGTGCACTCAAGAAGTGGGCAAACTGAATATGAACACAAGGCCAACTGGCTGCAGCATCCAAGAAACAGAAAATGGTGTTAATCCCCTGAATTGGAGACCAAAGCACCGCCCGTGCCCCATGGAGCTTCCCAGTGGGGTCCCCTCCCATCTTTCTGCAGGGCTGCACAGTGGGGAGGAAGCTGTGGGGGCACAGCAGTGGGGGGCTGGCTGAGATATCCACCAGGTCTGGCCCCCCTGCCCAAAACTGCCCTTCCATATGCAAGGGGTGGGCAGCTGTTGGCACAAGCCTAAGGCAATTAGTACAGAAGGAAAATAAGGCACTGGGAAGTACTTGAAGCACTTGAAAGTTTACCAAAATAGCTCTCCCCAAATACAAAACCTCTGAGTTACCACAGAAAGTGCCTCTTCTAGATCCAGCAGTCAAAAGCCATCCCTCTGGGAACGCTGCTGCTTAGGGCACCCTACAGTACAGCAAATCCAACATTGTCTGAAGTGCAAACAGCACAATTTTAAGACTTCTAACCCATCAAAGTCAGGAACTAGTTTGCAATGAGAACGTTGTTTTCATGGGTATTTGTGCATGTGCACATAAAAGAAGATAGAGTCCAGAAATTAAAATGAGATTTCAAAAATGCTGAAATCCTACAGCTTGCATGTCCTCCCTGTCTGTCAAACCCAGTTTCTTAGGCATATATTTACAATTCCTAGACAACTGCTCATCAAACCTTGCGCATGTTTTTGTGATTTTTGACAGTTAGAAGAGCATATATTTGTTCAAGTTTATTTTTATAGCATTCAACACCACATACCAAAGATTCTGTAGAATGGAAACCAACAGCATTTTCTTCTACCCAGCTGTAACTTTTACCATGCCACAGGAGAATGGAGGAAGAGATACCTACTCATATCCTCACATCCTCAGCCTTCTTTAAGCAGATTTTACAACAGCCAGAGAATAGTAGTGAAAGACAAACTGTTCTCAAAAACATTAACCATCTACAGCTTTCTCTTGGAGCAGTGATGTTACATGATAGATCCTTACCACTGACAGAAGCAGCTGCTTGATGTTCAGTAATTAATTCATGCAAAGCTCAGCTGAACTGGATAAAGTGCCTGTACTTGTTACTCAGCTCTAACCACAGGCTTCCTCATAACCCACCAGCATCTTCTGGATCTGTCAGTAGCAGGGAAGAATTTTGCCCATTCTGTCATTCCAGTGACCTTTCCTTTCTGCACAGGATGCTGTCCAGTGCCAATTTCAAGGGATATCAGGGTCCACTCTGACCTTGTCCCTATAATTTTCAGCAATCTGTGTCAAAATGAGCTTTTCCCTCAGTGTAATAAATGTCTTGTGTTCTGTATGTCCCACCTTTGCATATTACAGTCTCTGAATTCTTGTAACTCTCCCTGCTGTTATTGCCCAAGGCATAATCTTGAATTATAGGTGTTGCCATAAATAGTACATACTGCATTATCTAGACAATACATGTTTTTAAAAGTATGTTGTAGTGTCAAGTACACAAAGAGTTGTAGAATCTTAGTTCTGCCCTCTTAGGTGTCCACGTTCACCAGTGAACACGGGAATTTTATGAGGGAGATCAAGATACACCAAAAAATTGACGAACACATTCCCAGAATAGAAGAATCTATAATTCCAAGCAGTATTCAGAAGCACACAGACATTCTTGCATATGTTTTTGTTCCTTTGGCAGTAATATAGGCCAGCATTTTAGAAACAACCTGCTAGTCTTATGAAACAACCTGAGAAAAGGAAAATATAATTTTTATCTCAGCAAAACCTGAAAAGAATTTTAGAGTCAGACTCTCTTGGTCTGCATGTTTTCTTCTTGTTGAATTTCAAATGCCTGCCACAAACAGCAGAAGAGAGGGGAAAGGTCATTTGCACTCTTCTCATAAAACCATGGAAATCCTTTACATTTGGTTTAAAAGCATTAGGCATTCAGAGCAGCAAGTATTGGTGGGTTTGCCCACAGCAGACTTGCCCTGTTCTACAGCCTTTTTGTCCAGCTGCCATGAGAGATCCTCCTCCTCTGCTCCAGTTCAGTACCAGGCAACTCTCTGCAGCCACTGCTTGACACAGTTGACACCAGGCAATCCAAAAGCATCAAGTGTTTGATGCTGTCACTGCCATTTGCCTTCACACCTGTCTGGACTGTCCTGGAATAAACTTCCAGAAAATATTACATCTGGGCTGCAATTGAATAGCGAGCAACCAGCCCCAGAAATGCAGCAGCAAGCAGGCTCCCTTAGGCCTTTAATAGCAAAGGGTATTTTTAAGGGTTCTTTCAAATTCTGGTCAAGAGTTGTACCAAACACACGATACCACAAATGCATTTTTTCTAATACTCAAGGAACTTAATAAGAAAGTGGAACATCACAATACATAAGTGAAGCTGCAGACATCCTGTCCCTCCTTTCCAACACTGAACACCTTCTGCCCTTTCCCCAGCTCCTGTTTTGCTGTCTCTGCCTCCTCAGATTTCATTTTGGTTGCAGTCTCCTGTCTCAAGCAACTTCCATTCCCTCCATCTGTCCCCAATGCAATGGGATGGTTGCCATGAACCAAAAGCAAGGGTGCTCTGTTAACTTTCCACTGAGCTGTACTTTCTGTCTTCCCATGCTGCTCTTCTAAAACCATCCTCATCCCACTCCTCTCAGCCCAGCCAGAACAGTCAAACCCCAGGCTGCATCCTAGGGATGCCCAGAAAGCTGCTGGTATTTCCAGAGGCAGGAGCTGGTGAACAAGGACGTGACATTCCCTCAGTATTTCTCAGGGCTCTGATTACCATGACAGGTAAGAGTTTATCCTCCCTGAAGGGTCAACAGAGTAAGACAGCCAAGGGAAGAATATGTAACAGTGACCAGCAGTCCTGCAAAAGGGCCATAAACACAGGCTGCAACCCAGACTATCAAACTCTGACCACCCCAAAGCAACATCCCACTTGAACTGTGCCAACTCATCCCAGCACTGGCTGGAGGTAACAAGATTGTCTCACAGCCTGAGGACTCCTAACTTGCCCCCCTATGTTTCTGTGCAGCTGCAAACACCCACATCAGCAGGGCTTTCATGCCCTTCAGCCAGAAGGTTTGAAACTGCATGGCTTGTTTTTCCTCAACAAACAAAACCTCTTGGCTTGACTAAACTCTTGGCAATACACATCAAAAAAGGTTCAACTGAATTAAACATGTTTAGGAGGAGTTCAGGAGATAGAATGTAGGTACAAAGAGCTGGCCAAAGAAGGTATGATAGAAAATGAAATAAAATAAAAAATAAATAAAAGAAAATCAGGCACCTTTAAATAATTATTTTGGAGCCAAATTAATTTCGTTACTAGCATATTTTGAAGCTTTTTTATAAAAGGCAGTGAAATCCCAAAGCAAAGGACACTGCTTCCAAGACCTACACAGCCTCCAAATTCACACAGTAAAATTAGTAGAAGTATGTCTGAGACTGGGGGGTCGTGGGAAGTCTGAAACTGAAAAGCCATTCTGCTGAACAGGCAAAAATATTTGAGAAATTGTATAAAATCTATTAGCATTCTGGAGTCTTATTAAAAGCTATTAATTTTTTCTAGTAGTTTCCCATATTAGAAAATTTTTAGAACGCGTGTGTGTTTTGCAGTGTCCACAGCAACGCATCATGCAATACATTCCTGGAACTTCAGGAAAAAAGTTCCTCTGCCTAATGGACTGCCAGGAAACCACCAAGCTGGTAAAAGTTGTCCTGGTAAAGACACAGGAGCAGCCCACAGAAAAGGCAGGCCATAGAAAAGGGACTCTCCTGCCAGGATCCCACTCACTGGAAATTCCATACAAGTTACAAATAAGTCTGGGGGGGCACCTTTACCCTCTCATGATTCAGTGTGGGCTTTCCTAAAAACATCCATGATTTATTGGACAGAAAGAAAAAAATAAAACCTGTTTTAGGATCCCTGCAGTGCCCCAGCCACAAAGCATTCCTCTGCTAAGCTACAAATTCAGGCCGTGTCAAAGAGCAACATCTTTAAGATATCTGTGTGGTAGGATTCAACTGTTTTTACAAACAAAAACAAAACAAAACCAACAAAACCCAAAAAACCAACCCCAACCAAAAACAACTTTAAACATAGTGAGCCTACAGGCAGTAGTAAGGACTCCTGGTAGAAGAACCCCAGTTGCACTCTTTTGCTTCAGAAAGCTCTCGAAAATGATCTTTCAGCCTACCCTGCTTATTGTTACTTAAGAGGTTGGGGGGGGGAAAAGCACAACAAACTAAAACCATCCAAGATGAAGAGACTGGTGTATTTTAAACATAATAACCCACCAGAACAGGCTCCTGATTGTTCACACCTCACTGTCTTTTAACAAAGACATACACCCACATGGCTTTTCCTTTTCAGGAATTACCAGAATTGTGGGTTTGTTTTTTTAGTGATCTGATTTTCTGTATTTTCTTTATTGTAAAAGCCACAGTTCCATCTTCAAATAAAAAGTTTGATCCCAAAGAGACACAGACCATCAGGGTTTAATTTCAATTTAGAGCCATCTGCTCCCACTCCTCTCCTCCTTTTGCTCCTAACCAGGGAGAAGTCACTACCCCCCTCACCTTAGTTCCATGCAGTTTTTCCATCCCTCTCCAGTTTACCTGAATTCATGGCCTCTCAGGCTCCAGTATGCAGCTCCTCTGCCTGTGGGCTTTTTTTTCCACTCTCCACCCCCTCCTGCTGATTAGTGTTATTAAACACACCTGTCTGCCCCTTCATCCAACTGTTATTCCATTTGTATTCACCCCATACCCAGGCACACATGCTGCTATATAATGCTAACTATATTAAACCACTGCTGGCAGGTGCACTGATGAGCAGGGAAAGAAAATAACATTGTCTAGCTGGGATAAGATGTGCTAACCAAGGACTGTGAAAGCAGAGCATGAGCATGGCACTCCTGGGGCACCCCTGGGAATCTGGGTCACCCTGTCACCGCATGCTGAAAGCAGAGCCTCAAATGAGACACGAGGAGCAAAACGGGCTTCAGCTCCTCACCACCACCAGAACTGGAGCCTGAAGTGAAATAAGAAAGAGGCATAAATTATAAAGGCAACTGCAGAGCAATGCATCCACAGAAGTTTTTGTTTTCTGTGTGTTTTCAAGTGAGAATCTGTTCTCTTTGCAGGATGCACTGGCAGCTTGTGCCCTAAGGTAAAGAAATCCGAGCCTGACACAGAGCCCAGTGAGTCACTTGTTCAGAGATTTTGCAGACCCTTCCATCTTCTCTTTACTGCAAAGTGTGTAAGAAAATCTTATCTAAAAGAGTTGATTTCTATCCAACATGTATTTGCCTTTATGTCCTGTTATTTTAAATACACTCCCCTTCGCAGTCTTATCTAAAACTGGGAAAACTGCACAATGTTCTCTGTGCTGTCAACAACTGTTCAAAATTCCACACTAGTAATGTGGAGAGCCTGAGAGTAACAGTTCCCTCTTAATATTTTAAGCACAGAACAAGATTAAGTAGTATAATACAAACAACAGTGTGCATCAAATTCCCACTTCTGCTGGAGAAACTGATGGAGCTGACATGGTTTTAAAAACTAGAAAAATCTGCAAAATATACTTAATGATGAAATGTTTGTTTGTTTGTCTTTCTTTGCACAGTTATTTTTTTAAAAGATAGTTAAATGATCAATGTGCTGGTACCATTTTCTCTATAATCATTCCTAGGAGCATCAAGATAGTGATGACAATAAAGACATATCTAGAAAAACCACAAACTAAATGAATAAGAAAATGCACATGTTCGGAATCACTCTGAAAATACACTGATTAGATAATTCTATATGAGCATGTGTGTATGTATACATACATGGATCATCTTCTCCCTCTTAAAGGGAGAAAAGACCAAACTCTGATTCAGTATTTGAAGTGACACAACCTTTTAATTTTAGTGAAGGAGTAAAATCCAAAGCTAAGCTTAAATGGGAATTTAATCCACACCATAAATACAATAAAGAATCAATAAAGAATCCAAAGTAACAGTGAGAAAGTTGAAGTATTTTTTTCCTTGCAAGGCAAGATGGTTAATAAGTGCCATGTTTCATTGTAAAATCTGGAAGGGTTTGGTTTTCCCATGAGCTAGATTCATCCATTGCATACAAAAAGCCTGCCTCCCTATAAAAATGAATCATGCTGCGTTGCATTGAAAAAACCCAAACCCATCTGTGATGCAGCTATGGAGTAAAAGACAGCACAGAGTTGTAAACTGCCTCAGAGGAAGCTCAGGGAGGCTGCTTATAAGAAGTGAGTTAACAGCAGGCTTTAGTTCATCCAACAAAGCAGCAGGATGCTGCTAAAAACAGGGAATGCTGGAAGTGTATAAACCTCTGGTTATACCACATCCAAGAGCTGGGTGTAAAAACTGGAAATTAAATTCTACATTGTTCACTTCCCTTAAATTTGTATCTTGATATATTCAGAGTTTGAGATTTATTTTGTTAAATAAAATCTTTTTAAAAATTCCTTTAAAATACTTTACTGAAACAACTGCAGGACATTTACAACATAAACTTTATACAACTTTTCCAAAGTTGTTTTTATTATTTATTTTATGCTTAGCGATTTGAATACATATTCCTGGTTTGAAGGATTAGACTGTTTGTTCCCATTACATTTTTAATGGTATAATCCAGTGCACAATCCAGGAAGAATTTTAAAGGTCTGAGGCTTGAGAGACATGGAGTGGTTGCTGGCTGCCCATTCCTCCCTAGCAGCTTCTGCCATGGTGACAAGCCACCTGCAGTCACTTACACAGCCACAGACACCTGCAAGCCCAGGAGGAGTCACTGCCAGTAAATGATGAATCACACAATCTCCCAGGTGTGGAGAAGTAAAGTTCAAAATGAACAGGTACAATTTGTCTCAACATCTTTGCCTAAGTCTCATTAACTGTGTGTAGCACCCCAGGTAACCACCCTACCTCTTGTTTGCCTACATTTCAAGTTACCATTCATTTAGTATTTAATCCCCTTTTTATATTTATATAACAAAAGAGGCTTTCAAAACTTCCAATCTATTGTCAGCAGGCTATAACTTTGATATATAACTTATAATAAAAATGCTATCATATCTGGAATTTATTCCATATCATTTGGCATATTTTGTTCAGCTCTATTACCAGCAGTAAAGGCATTTGCACATTTTTGAATGTACAAGAGATTTTTTAGGGATGCATTTCATTTGTCCACAAACTCCCATGTGATGTTGTATGTGTGAATACAGCTGAGGGACACTTGCCAGTCAAAACAGATGCTCAATTCCTATACCAGGGAATGGAGCACAAATACAGGATTTGCTTTGATGTATTCACAGTGCATCCAGCCCCAGCTACTTCCAAGACTTTTCAGTATAAATTGCAGCAGAAACTGGCTTGGAAATCAAGTTCCCATTTGGAAGCAAAAACCTGTCCAGTTAAATACAAAGCAAGTTCTGTATCAGAAGGAATATCCAGGTAGGCACCACAGTTTCCCATAGTGATGGTTTTCTCTGCCAAACTTCACAGACTAAACTAGAAAAAGTCACAGAACACAAGTGTTACATCTCAAAACTGTCCAACTATAATAACAATTTGGGGGCTGATATGTGCTATGGCAGTGGCTGTAGAGTCCCTCAGGAGAGGGGATGAGCTGGTGAAGGAAGGAAAGAAGACCAAGGACATCTTGGATGTGCAAGGACCACTCCAGACCATACTGTGGTGGTTCTTGGCCAGCACAGTGACATTCCTGCATGGCACAGAGCAGGGCAGCCTTCACCTGGAAGGGATCCTGGAGGCAGCCAGGCTCCTCTGGAGACACTGGAGGAACAGTGGAACACAAAGGCCAAGCCCTCCCTTCCTCAGAGCCTGACCAAAAGTGCTTGAAGTCAAACCCATGCTGAGGGCACTCAATGGAAACCCCTGTGATGTTAGAATTCAAAAACAAATCACATGATAATTTCTAATAAATATCTTGTGCTCATCCATGAGCTGTACCACCCCAAGCACAACTATTTCAAAACTGGCATTTCTAGAAGAAAGGATTGTTATCCTTTCCAGACAATAATACTGTCTCCCTGGAATTTATGGTACATTCCTTAGTTTTAACAATTATGTTTATCATTCTATGATTTGTCTTCAAACTGCTCTTTATGATACAAACTCTTGTGCTAAGCTAATACTGCTATTCCTGTGGGGGAAAGTGGACAGGTCGTTCTTTTGGACAAAGACAGCATAAATCCTTTTCCAGTCATATTCACAGCTTTGGGATATAAACCTTTGCTTTGTCTCCAAGCTCAACTTTACAAGGAGCTTTATCTTGAAAAGCACAGCAGCCAGTGCTGAGCTGATGCTTTATGCAAACCTGGTGTCATTAACATTTTAGAGTCCTACTGACAATGCCAGCTAAGGCATAAGAAAAAAAAAGAGAAAATCCTTTGATTCTAGAAAAGAAACTTGCAATGAAAAACAAACACTTGATTCACAAGTGCTACAGTTGCACAGGGAGAGAGGCAAGAGCTAATGTACCATAGTAATTGGATTGAAAGATTCTGAGTTGCTGGAATTCAGCAGCTGTATTAAAAAGCCATCTCGTCTTCAAGGCAAGGAGCTAACATAATGAAGAAAAGACAGGAAACAAGTTAGGGAGTGCCATGCAAGGTTAAAAGAAGATCCTGTTATCTTGACAATGGAAGGACAGCCTATTTCCACAAAACTGAGTTTCTTTTTTGCAGTCTAGGGCTGGTTTTTATTACCAAAGTCAGCAACTGGAAAATACATTTACCAATGCATTATTTCCATTATTATAATAATAAAAGGGTCAATTAAAACTCAGTTAAGTGTAAATCTGTTGTGTAGTGGACTTTAAAAAGAGAATTTCAGTTACTTCAAGAAAAACTAAGTAATACAGGGCGCAGCACTGGTTACCTTTCAAATTCTGACTCTCTACTGCTTAAGAAAGTCAAACCTTTTTTTATTAACTTTGTTCCTCTCCCTCACCCAGAATGATCAAGAAATTCTGAACCATTTCTCAGTCAAGCAGTGGTATAAATTACCAGAAAGAACTAATTTTGCAGAAAAATTAAATATAACTTAAAAATGCAATTTCATGTACACAGCAGGAAATAACCAAACTTGCCTCTGATTACCAAGGGACAAAGCAAAGCAGATTTGAAGAACTGGTGTTTATATCACATCTATTAAATAGGAATCAACAGTTCTAAGAATCTATTGCATGGCAAAAGTAGCAGTGAGAGTCTGATTTTTGCTCAAGCAATCTGCATGAGAAGATGCAGACAGGTTGTGAACTCACATTATATCTGAGCTGCACTTGGAGCTCAGGTTTGTACACTCAGCCATGAACCCCAACAAGCACTGGACACTCAACTGCTTGAGTGAAATTAAAGGGAAAATTTGTGCATTACTTACAAGGACTCGTCCCTTCAGCTGCTCCAACACAACAAGACTTCCATAGCCAGGATCTATTTACATAATTTTCAGTATATTCTTTTCATTCCTATTTTACTAAAAAAGGACAAGAGAATAAGCTTTTCAGGGTTAGAGAATATATAACTTTTTAGCTCCTTACAAGACAAGGTAATGATCCTGTGAGTATTCAGAACAGTGACAGAAATAACTTCTTTTAACACTTAGACGAAAAGGCTAATAATCATGGATTTCACATCTTACCAAACAGTTCATCTAAAATTCTTACCAGGAAGAGTCTGCAAGACTATTTACACTTAAGACTTCCCATGTAGAAATTAAAATTTCTTTCAAGTTTTATTTCACCACTTCTCTTTCTTCTCTCTCCCAACGTTAGAATTGCTCATTGGCCAAAACCCAAGAGCTCAATGCTGCCAGTTTCAGGAGGACTTAAAATACACACACAAAACACCACCTCAACCCAGGCCTGCATTCTGCAAAATGGGTCCACTGTTAATTAAAAGCAGAATCTCAGATTATCCCACCCAACCACTAAGCACTGTAACGAGTTTTCTCAGTGCCACTTTAATAGCCTGCTTTTTTAAGAAGCTTTTAATTCTGCATTCAGCTTCAAGACACCAAATGCTGCCAGCACTGTCTGATCTCAGCAAGACAGGGAAAAGTACCACTAGGTCTCTGCTCCAGTATTTCTAACAAATATGGCTGAAGGAAATTATTTGCCTGGATTATGAGGCTAATAAGTATTCCCCAAATTAATGATGAACTGCATGAGTTTTATTTTTCACTCTTGCTGGTAAGAAACCACCAAAGCTTTCTTCTAAAAACTCTGCTTCAACCACAGCAGGGATGACTAATTATAAGCACCCTGTCTGGAGTAGAAAGAAAAAGAAAGAAATAGTTTGTGTAAGCTTATGGAAATGTGGCTGTGTGCTTCACTTTCTGCCTTTTCTCCTTGTCAGGCAAACAAAGCGGAAGGGTGGGAGGGGGAATGGCAGCACAATGAAACAGCCTCGGAAATTCAAAGCTGAAAAGATGTTCCAAATGATGAAAGGCAATGAGAGAAGGTTGCTCAGTTCTTACTCTGCTGCACCAGATAAGAGAGCTTGGGACAGGCAAAATCTGTTCCCTAAGCATGGTTCACTAGGGCATATCAAGGCTTCAGAAACATTATTGCATTTTTAATAATTCAGGAATCCACCCATGTCCCTCTTGATTAACATCTATGTAGCAATTGTCCAAGCTTCACTGAGGCTGTCATTTTGTCTGGAAATATCTGTAATTGCTTATACCAGCTGAAATGGTTATTTCAGTTTTCCAGTCTTTTAAAGCTGCCATCTTAATGAAGGGGCAAATTTTTTGACAGCAGATGGCAAAAATGCGCCTGAAAAATTCAGGAAAGAACAAGGAGAAAGAAGAGGAATTCATCTGCATGCAAGAAAATGTACATTGTATAGAAGCCTTTGAGACTATATACTTACTCCTTTAAACCTGTAATCATGTTCTTGAAAGAGCATATCCACGAGCAAGAATTTGCAGAGCTGTTTTAGCTACTTCAGCAGCACCCAGCACATGCATGTGCAGCTTCCACTGAAACCACAGGGAAGGGAACAAATGCCCTAGAATCAGGACTTGTTCCAGATTTTTTAATGAATGCAAACAGGTGGTAAAGATTATTATATCCCAAATTAGCAGGAGAAGGGGACACATTCATTTTCCTAATAAAATCTACTGGTCTAAGCCACCTATGTTAGATCTATTTCAGAGCTTTATTGTGTCTCAATATGCCAGGACTCTCTTTGCTACATCATAGTTCACTGCTGAACTATTTTTGAACCAGATTATTTTGGTAACTGACCTGAACAGTGGTCCAGATCCAGAACAAATAACTTGAACCCATTTTTGACACTCTTTAGAGGAAAAACCTTAAATAAAATGATAGAGATCCTATAGAATCTCTAATAGATGTTCAGAGCAGGTGATCATTTTCTCATGCTCACCGCACTGAAATGGTTCAGTTCACACCTGACTTAGAGTTTAGAGCAACTTAGTTACTCTAAATAATACATTTTCCTAGGACTGACAGGTAATCAGTACTTTTTTCCATGGCAGCCCAAACTAAGCCAAGACCTGGAACCACAAAGACACCAGACACACAGAGATGGTTGGTAAGAGTCTCCAGACCAGGAAGGAGGACAGACAGTATCCCTCTTCAGCAGCCTGGAATATATATATATAAATATATATATATATTCTTTAGTGCTGGCTGTAGCAGTCATCTGCCCTGCACCACGAGGGATGTGACAAGGACCCTGCATTCTTACCAAGTGGCCTAGGAGGCCTTGGTGTCTCCCAGGAAAAGAGGATTCATGTTCAGTTGGAAACTGCACAAAGAGCACAATAGGAACAAGACTTGTGGTAAGCAAGTTCCCCACAATACTGGTCCTTTGCATTCTCCTGAATCCTTGTGATTACCACGGGGGAGACCATGACAACAGCAAAAAAGCCATTCACTGCTGACACTGGAGACACAATGGCCAACTAGTACCTAGGGTGAAATAAATCATTCACTAGCTGTTTTATTAATGACCCAGCCAGAAAGCACTTACTTCATTGCAGAAGATGAAAGAGATAAGTAAACCAAGCTGCTGGTCAACAGGAAAGCATTAATATTCATTTAGCTTCTTATACACTGCGAGTCAGACCAGCAGAAGAGCTGGGCTTTGCTGCTGTGTCAGCACTTAGCAGGGTTTAGGCCTTGATTATCTATGGAATTTCTATTTAAATTCAAGAGAAGTGAGTGAAGGCAGAAAGACTGACACTGCAAACCATGCAGAGCCCAGACTGACAGCTGCCTGCTCATGAACACAGGGCTCAGCACAGAGGATGCTGGAACTCTGCTGTGTGCTCTGGGTGTCAGCAGTGATGGGAAGCTGCTACTTCCAAATGGAAGCCCTGCCATCAGTGAGTGTGCAAATGAGCTTTTCTCTAGGAAGCAAACTCTTGGAGAAAGCATTCACATCCTCCTGTGCATTTGTACACACACTATAAGATTTTTCCTTCCTTGGGGATTTAAATCTGCAGTTGCTCATCCCTAACCCAATTCTCATTTCACTTCTCTGCAGTATGAATGCAAAATGGGGGACAGGGAAGAAAAATGGAGTAAAAAAACATCACCAAGACTTTATGGCTTTATTATTTTCTTCTACTTTCATGCTTTCCTAGCAATGTTTTCCCAGTTATTCTACAAACAGTCTTCAAACCACATACATTATTTTTCTCTCCCAATGTATAACTCATTAAGTCAGCATTGGAAATTCACCAAAGGTGAAATTAAACCAGTACCAAAATGACACAGGGCAGTAACAATCCTACCAAGTTGCCCACCTATAATTCCAGGGCTCAAAATATCAATGCCTCAGATAGCACCGTGTCTGTCAATGATGAAAAAAAATCAATATTGCAATAACATATAACATTAATTACCTGTCATAAAAAGCACACACACACCCAGTTCTGTTCTTCACCTCTGAGTATATACTTAAAGAAAAAGTACCACCTTTCATTTCCAGTTCTTCAGGTCACAAATTCAGAAATTTCTTCCTAGAAATTCAGAAAGCTTTGCACAGGACAATGTTACACATGCAAATTTGCAAGTAATGATTACAACACAACCCTTCAGGGGTGTAGGTTTATTCCACTTCTATTAGGAGAGCTTTCCTGTTTATAAAAAAAGAATAATAACTTAAAAATTCCCATTTTCATACTGTATTCTGCACATTCAGATGAGTGTCCCCTCTTTTTTTAGAAATAGGATACTGAGACCTACATGAGATTTTTCTGAGAATAGCATACAAGACTCAAAATTTGCATGTAAAGAGGAGAAACCTTTTTCCTGTACATCTACCCACCCTTCTTTAAGTGAATGAATCACTCATGAAACACATCAGAACAAAGGCTTTGAAAATTTAAGTTCACTGTCTGAGTGTGCCACAGACAACAGCAATTCCTTTATATTCCTGTTGCCTCCAGTGAGCCTGAACTGTTTAACATACAGAGGAGTAAGAGAGAAAGCATGGGCAAGTCTTTTTATGTAGTAAATGGCACAGGGAAAAAAGGAAATTAGGAACTCTCCATGTCTTCCAATAGATAGATCCTGGCAGACTAGGAAACTGAAAAGTCACAAATAAATCAGTGAAAGATTGGTACACAACAAATTGACTTCCAGTAGAAAACATATCTCCAAGATTTGGGGTGGGAGGAAGGAAGCTTCTGCAGAAAGAGAGAAAAGAAACTAGGCTGCTATTTTGACTGGAAGTACATTCAGAGGTTTTTATTACATGGGAATTGTAGTTTTAATGGGATATAATGTATTCAGTTTCAGAGCCCAAGATAAGCACTGAAGGAGGTTATGTAGCAACCTTCAGTGATCATTTTCCATCTAGCTTCTGGCACCATCCTCTTAAGCCCACCATACTGGGTTCTTCACAATGTTGTAAATGTGGAATATGTAACATTTTCTTTAAAAAGGCTTTTCTTTAATATTTGATCTTTGTATACTTTCAAGCCTAATGAACAAGAAGAGAGATTTAACTGTGAAACTGAGAGCAGCTAACAAGCTCTAAGTGATGTCCAGGTGTTAGAAAAACAAATTACTTGTTGGTAGAATTGCCTTGATAAGGTTTAAGGCTGGACATGTTTCAGTTATCTCAGACACAGGGGGAGGTTAACAAAGGCTAGGGAGAAGGAGGTACCACTGAGAGTGGACACAAAGAATGCAGAATTTATGGGCCACAAGGGCATTTTGCACAACTCCTGAGATAAGAGGAAACTAATAAAGCCAACTCAGCAGTTGTGCTGAAATCAGCTCCAACTGGGTAAAAATAATTCTGGCAGGGGCAGATCATGACCACTGACCCAAGAAACCCACTGACTCAAAAGGAGAGAGGGACTGAGCATGCGGCCTAATTAGCATGAGAAGCGAGAGAATTATTAGCCAATAGAAAATAGAAGATTAATTAATAAGAGAACTATGTCACTTGTATCTAATGAACACTAATTCCTTTGTTTGATGAAATGTATAAATAGAAAAAGTTTTGATAGTTGGTGTGCTTGATTTGTGGAATAACACTGAGCACCTGGGTTTGTGCAGCTCTGAAATGAATAATCAGCGTCTCTCCAGTGTGGAATTATTGGCCTGTTGCACACCAAATAACAAATATGATTTTTGAGAACAATAACAGAATGGAATAATGAGGATGGGCCCCCATGTCAGACCTGTGAACTCTTCCACCAGTAAAAAAAATTAATAATGATTAGAAAACAAGATTAACAAGAACTCATTAAATTGAAAATACCTGCATGCTTTGTTTTCGGTTTAAAAATTATTTCTAGGTATTTCAAAGTAAAAAATTATTGCTGTGAAAGAGGCCTATTTGGTTTGTCTTCCCTGCAGTTCTCACCACTCTATTTAAAACCACTCATCCAAACACAAGGTATTCTCAGAGGCACTATTGATAAAAGACTGCACAGAAGCCAAGCGCCGCGAGCAGCTATTTTTAATTATCCAAACTGTGCATGGAAAACATGGACAGCTTTACCAGTGAACTTAAGGTCGAAGAGAGAAGCAGGGGTTAAAAAAAAAAAATCATAGCAACAAGCTACATGCTAGAAAAACCTCCCTATGGAACCTCCCTGTCTGGTCCAGGACCGTGTGTCAGTCCAGGTGAAACATTTTGAGCTATAGTAAATGAAGACAAAACATATTGGCATCTGTGTGACAGACAAGGCCACAAATAAATCAAGCAATAAACAGCACAGCATGCTATTCCTGGCCTTGTGCCTCCTTTTTGTCACATTAGGGTAAAAAGTTGCATTCAAAGACCACAAGTGCCTCTGAAACAAGAAACCTCCCAACATCCCCCACCATGTGAGGCAGAAATGCAGATAAATTCAAGTGTCTGAAGGGATTGTGGGATAACAGGGAAGCCTACTAACAAAAGCAGACAGCCCTTGTGGCTTAAGGAATCAAAATGAACACCCCAACATCCTCCTCCCAGCTGAGTGCCAGGGGTTTGTGATGACAGCGCTTGCCCTGTGACAACACTGCTGGCTACTGATTCTTTCCTGCCCGAACTCTTCCCTGTTGTTCTCTGAGTCCTGAACAAATCCAGCAAGGTTTTAAGGGACAATATCCACTGTTGCCAATCACAGCTTGATTCACACCACATTTGCCACATGACATTTTTCCAGCAGTGAGAAAGAAAACATAATTCTACCAACACATCCAAGAGACCTGAAGAAGAAATAGCAAAGGTCACACAGACAAGGAGATGGACTGATACTCACTGACGTTTGTTCTGCCTTTATGGTACCCTACTTCTACAAGAGACTGTCTTTGTGCTTCTTCCCAGCTGTCAGCATCTAGCAGAGAGTTAAAAATTGCAGAGCCAGGTCTCTGCTGTGTTTGTAGAATGCCAAACACCAGGATGCCCTGGTCCAACACAGAAGCACCAAGTGGCACTGGACAAGCCAGATTTTCCACATGTGTTTCCCCAGTTTGTGCTCTCCCACTGGTCCTTTATTTCCATGGGCTGTTTTGGCTGGGAACAGCTTTGTCTCTCCAGTGTAACTGTCCCTAAGAACAATGCTGCAAGATTTCCAAATCCCCCTGGAACAATGTCTGTCTGATACAGGAGGATGTGTCTGAACTGCACAGCAAACAACCAGTGCTGTACAAAACCCAGACATGCAACAACCTGGCAGCAAAGCCCACCACTTCCATCACTATCCAGGGGCTGAACATCAGCTCGGGGATGGAAGCAGCACAGTTGTAAACTGGAGGATTGCATGATGATTGCCCAACAGAAAAGCAAGAGTCACATGCTAGAAAAACAGGGCTTGAGGCACTTTCAGAGACAAGCCAGTTCAGTGGACAAGGTTCAGGGTGGACTGCTAATTCTAGGCATTGAGAAAAATGTCACTTTTTGTATCTAGGCTCTTTATCTCAGTAAAACACATCTGTAGTTCAGACACTGACACTGTAGTTCAGATACTACACTCACTGTCATTTTAAGTATTGTAATTAAAATGACAATGCACAGGAGTAGTTTACTTAAAAATAGAAGGCTAAAGGTGTGTTATCTGGGAGTACCACAATAAATTTTCTTTTCCTCTGCCTACCCAGGTTTGCTCCTGGAGACCATGGTTATCAGTGTCTCTGCTGTCATCTTCCTAAGCAATTTTTGAAAGCGTGGAGCTCAGAGAGTCCATTAGAGAAAGTGAAGTTCTGCACTATGAACACTAAATAAACCATATCTAAAACATGCTTTTAAACCAATCTGAAGAATTTATAGGTGAAGTTAGTTTTGGAGGTATCTTAGCTCAGGCAAACATGATGGCTCCCCTTGCACACTTCTGGCACTTGTGACACTTCAAGGTAGCCCAGCATCATACATGATGCTCACCCTTTATGCAGCAATTTTTATCCATTAATCCAGTGATAGCTCACAAAGGTTGATGAAAATATTTACATTTCCATTTTAAGCAACGATGCCTAGAGAGGTTATGCCATTTCTCCAATGTCACATAGAAATGCAGCTGAAGCCAAGGACAGAACAACTTCTGAGAAGCAGTGAAGCACAGACACCTCACCTCAACTCACTGACAGCTCTGCCATCACAGCACAGCCATTCCCATTTGATTAGAGTCACACTTTTCCCAAAAGTCAGTAGACAAAGACATAGCAAATGATTTACACCTCCACAGCTCACTGTCCATACAATGCTAATTACCTTCCCTGGTATGCAGACCTTTCCCAAGCCAGTGAGTTACATTGCCATCAATCCTGTCCACTTGTGTACACATGCTGGCTCCTGTTGATTCTTCTCATTGATTTCATGGACACATCACAATTTTGTGAACACAGTCCAGTCCAGCAGAGCTTCAGCTGCCTGACAGCTCAGACCAAGCCATGGGCTACTATGGGTTACATATCCTAAATCCCACTGTGGCACTGAAACTGGAGCACCCACAGCCAGCACAAGTGTACAGTCACACACTGGCCTCCTAAATCCTACCTGAATTTGAGAGAAGTTGCACTTGGGGTGATTTGGTGAACATGTCAAAACTTTGGGCTAAGAGAACACATAAAAGACTGGACAAAGTCACATATTGGATAGGCTCACCAGAAGCTCACGAACAGATTTGTTTCCTCTAAGGCCACAGACTGACTGCAAACTCCTCAGAAGCCAGTTGTCTTCAGCTATTTTTAGGGCAGGATGTCCAGATTTTCCTCAGGAAATGCATGCCAATCTTCAGCAAGAAGTCAATAAAAGAACTAATCTTTGCAGAATAACCAGACTGTGACAACCCTGCATGTGGACGTCTGACACCAGCACCATCTCCTTTAATGAACACTTCTCAGCACTGACAGACACCAGAAAATCCCCCAGCACTGAGTGAGCAGCCCCTTAGCCAGAGCCTGGCAGCAGGCAGGCACAGCCCCAAGCTTCCAAACACTGCTCCCCAGCTGGCCTTTGCTCCAAACTAAATTAGGGCCCACAGCCTTTATCTGCCAGGGCCTCGCTCTCCTCAAATACAACTGGGATTTCTGTTCCATGAGCAGACTGGATTTGTACATTCTTACTACTTTGTGTCCTCTAGAATTTGCCCACTGGAATTCTCCCTTTTTTCTTGCTACATAGCTTCTCCTAATTCACCTTGTATCATAGAATCCAAGGGTCCTTTTACTGCAGGAGACACACACTCAGCCTTTAGGTTCCTGGAGAAGGCTCCTGCAGGAGACCTCCTTGCAGCCTCTCAATAGATAAGGGGGCTTACAAGAAAGACATAGAGAGACTTTTTATCAGGGCCTGTAGTGATAGGACAAGAAGTAAGGATTTTAAACTGAAAGCCAACTGCACCAAGGTTCAACTTTTCATTATTCTGGAGCTGTGAGCATTGACAGGTCTTGTATTTTGGAAGTATCTTTCCTGTATGGCATTCACATGGAGCCAGGATCCATCAGTGGTACCTCAGCACTGTCATACATTTGTAATTTACCCCTGCCCCTGGCAGAGACAGAGGAGGAACTCCAGTTAAGTCAAGTCTGTAGACTGGTATCCTAAGTCATGATGGTTACATGATCACACTGCTTTTCTATTAGAGCTCTTGTTAATATCTACTAATCAAACCAGCTGATTAACTTCAATCAAGTTGGAAAACGAAGCGTAGGTCTCAAAGATTATCATCTTTATAGGGACTTTATTAATAGATTCAGATGACAGCTTGTGTGAGAGAGCTCTGAATTAGCATCCTCACTGAAGGAAAGCAAATTCTGTGCACAGATCCTGTTTGGTGGTGGTCAGAGATGCAATGACAGCCCAACCAGAGTATCTAAAGCTTCAAGCACAAACCAGAACCATTGTTAGGCTGGGTCAAGATCTGCTTGTGAAAATGCTTTTAAACACATTCATTAGTTGCAATTAGTGGCATTAGTGGCATAGATTGGTTGTGCTTTTCAGGTACTCATCTCAGAAAAGTACTAAGTGGGAGACAATCAGATGAGGCACCAGACCAAAGGTTGGTGTAATAGTAAGGTCAAATGGAAGAGAAAGAAGTTAGAAGTCCTGAAACCTTGCTGTGACAACTTGGACTGGAAAGATGGAGATCCTATTAAAGACTTTATCAAACACCCAAAAGGACAGCTCTGGTTTGATAACTGCCTATGAAATAGCTTGCACTTAAAATACTGATTTATCCCTAGTCAATGTAAGGAGTCACCAAAAAGTGTCACTTCTCCTTGGGAGGGAAGTGATCAGAGGCTGAACTCACCCAACAGCTTTTTCTTCCATAAGCTCTGTCCCCATGTCCTACTCCCTTTCTGCATGAGGATTTCAAAGGCAAGGAAAACAAACCACATCTCCCCTCTGGTTTTGGTGCTGCCAAAACAGGCCAGATGACCCTAAATATAGGACCCTAAGTATAGGACCTGAGCAAGGAACAGGAACACAGATGTCCTTCTCCAGGCCACACATTATCCTTTCTGGTCACTGTACCAATCACCCTGGGCCACTTGACCTGAACTCCAGGCAGCTGCTGAGTCACCACTAGACCAGAAGTGAAGAGTCTTCCTTATGCCATTCCTACAAAATATGAAAAGCATTTTAAAGAAACTCAGATCAGATATTCAACAAAACCACCAAGTAGTACCCACCATGATGAAAAACCAAATTTAAAATGTCCCATGAGATTATGAAAGTCATGAGCCCAAGAGCAATGATTTGATAGGAATGCAGTACCATGCCAAAAACCTTGGGAGGGGGGAAAGAGGAGCATGAGCAATTGTCACATGTTAATGGAAAAACTAATGTCCTCTCAGCTCCTGCATAAACCCACACCAGATGATCCCAGAGGAGAGAAGAGCTGGCTTTGAAATCTGAAAGTCACAGAAGTTCAAATTCTTACTGAGGATTAAATTAGACTTTTTATACTGACCAATAACACAGCACCACAGGACACACTCTAGAGGGCCCAGAGGTTAAATCAAGACTTATTCTCCTCTGAAGATTAATGATCTTCTATCTGGAAACATCCAAATATAAAATGTGTGTTAGCCTCAGCCACCTTTGGCTGCATCGGATTCAAAGTTCAGCTATTGGTGGCAATGATCAGCAGCTGAGTTTCAAAATTTTAAGTCCTTTACAGCTTTGTGAGACTTTTCTGCTCAGAGATCAAAAGAAAATAAACTGTCCCAGCAGGTACTAAAATATGACAGTGCCCCTTGCAAGATCTCCCTGCTGTTGCCCTTTGGAGGAACAGGGCACTGCTCCCACTCCTTGCAGAGCTGCTCTTGCATGTGGGAAGGTCTGGAATGCTTTGGGTTTTGACAGTTCATCCAATATCCTTGGAGCACAGCTCTGACAAGGTACTAGGACCTTTTGGAGGGATTCTTTGGAAACATCAAGTGAAAACTGAAACAGACTTCGAGCTTTGCCAGCAACAGGAATTGTATATTCACAGCAACCCTCTGCCATATTTATTTGCTTCTCTCCTCTCTCTCAGCCCCTGAGAGAGAGCTGCAGAAACCACTGAAAGTAAATGAGAGGGAGGAATTGAACTGGAGGAATCCCAGTGCAGCAAGCACAAGGAGGATTCACCCTGTATGCAAGGTGAGAGGAAAGTCACTCAGATGACTCAGTTGTCACCATGACTTCCAAATTATTGTGATATTTAAAGAGAAAAAACGTGCAGCTCTCAAACGTGATTCTGTCAAAAGTGATATGAAAAATAAAATCCTCAGAGCAGAAGAGTGCCATGACAATGCAACCTCTAGAGAAAGAAAAAAAATTCGTTGACCAGGACTTTGTAGAAACATGAGGTGACTCTTAAAATCGTGACTCTTGTTGCAAGATCAGCATTAATTGTGAAAACTAGCTAGCTCTTCTGTGATTTTAGTCTAGATGAGCCAAGAGAAGAACAAAATACTGATTGCGTGAGCTTCAAGTTTTATTTATATAAGGATCTGATTGCCAGGTTCATTCTTATGCAAAGCAGAGAGAGAAAGCTTTTTCAGCAGGCATTTTAAAAAATCAAATCTAAAAATAACTTTATGCTTTGGCTTTCCTTGTAAAATGCCTGGTAGTGCTTCCCCATGCTTCTTCCTTCAGTACTCACTAAGAAAGCAAGAACCAGATTGAGGAAATCCCTGTTACTTCCAGTAACTTCAAGCTGAAGATGAGTTTGCTCTGAATTGGAATATAAATGACCCAACTGAGCATCAGTAAGAGAAATATGAAACTCATGCCCATTTCTGATGCTCAGTTGAAAGCACACCCCAATACAACTCACTGTATTGCTTTGAGCATGAAGTATTTTTCCACATACATGCACTCCTGGGAAGCTTTGGATGCTTTTATTTTTTAGTGCTGTGTCTCCAGGTCCTTCCTTGAAGCTGTTGTTGTTTCTCATACCACATCTTTTTGAAGTTGTAAAAACAAACCTGTGTTCTGTAGAGGAGTAAAGCCAGGAGGAATGACCCAGCAAAGTCATTTTTGAAAGAGCCTTGACTCCCCCTGGAATGACAGAAAATGGTCTTTTAAAAGCAGAAGATCAGCTCCCTCAGCCCTTGTATGTGACAAATAGGCACACCTGATGACATGATGAGGGAAATCACCTCTGCACATAATATTGCCAGTTCATTAAAAACTCAGATGTAACTTTTTGATAAAAAAGGCAACCTCCACTTCATAGCTTTTCACATGTAATGCTTTGAAAATCAAAACATTGGTTTTGTCATTAACAGCTACACTGGGAGAAGCACACAGCCTTGTGTGATGTGACAAAACTGAGCAAAACCACATCTCCAGACCAGAAAGTGTCACAAAGAACAGTTTGTACTGTATAAAACCTGTCCCAGGTCACTCTTAGGAACTCCATATTACAGTTCACAGCCTTGCTCCTATCTGGCTGTTTATAAAATCCTTTTTCTTCCTTTAGCAAGCAGTACAGCACGAGGTTGTACACAACAGAATGCAATTCTGGAATAATGGCATCATCCCATGGGGACTTTTTTAAAAATTGTTATGTCTCAGGAGAAAAGTTGAAAATCTCACCATAAGTATTTCCTTGCAAACATTTCTGCTCTTTTTGAAAAAGCTGCAACATATCTCAGTACAGAGTAAAAACTCAGTACTAAGCAGCTGAAATAAATTCTTGAGAGTAAAAACACTCATTTCTAAAGCTCTTAGTGAAGCATTTACTGCTTAAATCTGGATATCTTGAAGTTCTTACTGCATACAGAAGAGTGGGAATTTGCCATTCTCCTACATAAAAAGCAAGTGCACCCAGGAGTAAATCTTTGTGGCCAGAAACAGGCAGGCTTGCTGCAGTGCAGGCTTCCACAACATCTGCTCTACAAACCTAATTATCCCTCACTGCACAGATGCAAAAGACATCTGAAATGCTGGCACTTGAGACACACAGATAATTTCAAGCCCCTTTAAAATTAACTTTTAAAAAAAAAAGCCATGCAGAAGTATTTCTGTTACTGATGAACAAATTCAAAGTCAACAAAAACTGGTCCTAGCTCATTACAATATCAGATAAATCACATCTATCCCATGTGAGTGTTTATTCTTACTGCTCCTTAGACTCAGTCCTCAGTGGGATGATCTGAACCTGTGTTAATACAATCTATTACAATGCAGCCAGTTCTTCAGGATTTGGCAGCTCTTTTTGAGTCCAGTGCAACAACTTCATTTAGTCTTAGCCAAAATAGATAAGTCCTAAAATCTAGAAAAGAACATTATTTCCAGAGGGAAATGTTAAATTAAGCTTACCTTCTAGCAGCTACAAGGGCACTGGTGGGCACTGGTCCAGCTACTGGTGGCCCTTTTATTTGCAGATTCCTTCTTCAAGAACAAATTACATGTGGAATTTGAGAGAATTTTTAAATGGGTTTATATATACAAAGTCAGCAAAGAGATTTATATAAGTAAAGCTGAGACATGTGGCTGTACAAAAGCAGACAGCTTAAATCATTTAAGAAATAGTATCTACAAATCTCTTTTTGCAAGTGAAGACATCTTTCTCTTTGTCTCTGAGGAACTTTAATTCATCTCATTGCTCTTGAATTTTCACTAGCAGTCAAGTGGCAAGCTGCCAAGTACCTCACAGTTGGCTAGAAGCATGGTCACCTACAAGCTAATTGATGCCACAGAACTTCCCTCCAGGATGCCATCTGGGTTGCATTCAATATTCTTACTGGATTCAGAAGTCCGTCCCTCTAAACTTGAAAGCTGCTTCTCTTGACCAAATGCCAACTTGCTGATTTTGTTTGCAAGCACACACATTTAACTAAACAGCAATACCAAGCTCCTGTTCCACTCTTTTGACCATTTATCAACTGCACTATTCTACAAAAATAAAGACAAACCCCTTCCCCATCTTACAAGTGGGAAAATTAGGAAAATGAGAGCTGAAGGAGGCTGTCAATGAAAGCTTAGAAAGAGATTTTACACCAAGTCCCTGCTCCTGCCTGATGAGGCACATTTTAATACAGCTAGGTGTCCTGCTCTCAATGCATACCCTCGATGACTATAATGAGACTTCTTGTTTTCATTTTTAAAAATAGGTCATTTGCAGAATAACCTTAGTATTACTTTTGGAGCCCATCTGCCCCACTAACAATCAGACAGGTAGGGTAGGCATTTTCACTTTCCTATTTCTACTTCTTGCAGGAGAGAAGCACCTTCCTGACATGCACTTGCAGCCCTCCCACTTCTCTGCATTGACAGCAGGAGTTTTCTGCATGCACAGCCAATTCCAGGGAAAATAGCAACAATAAGTCAATGCAAAGGTGTGGAGCCCAATTGAGCAGGCTGACACTACAAGCTCTCTGCACAAGGAGGCACTTTTCCAGTGGAGAGGACAGAACTGTCCAAAGCACCCAAATGACCCTTTTGCCTGCCTGTTCCCCCTGAAAACTGTCCCTGGAATGGCCTTCATGAGCAAAGATCCTTGCAAGAGCAGTACAGATTTACTCTACAGGCACCTGCCTAGAAATTCTTTGTAGTAGAATAGATTTGGCAGGACTGAATCACAATTACCTGCTCTTCATCTAGAGAGACAGCATGCTGGAAAACTCCAAGGCAGTTTGACTCATTTAATCAGACATAATGCTGTTGGAACAAAAGGCCAGCCTGGCAAAAGCTCATCAAAACAAATCTCCGTCAAGTTCATATACTTATAAACAAGTGCACAGTAGTGATAGACCTGGAAAGTGCCTACTCACATTTGGCAATTCTTCCTGCCCATTTTTTCCAGTCAAAAAAAAAACCTCTAATATACTGGAAGTGTTTTAGTACCTATATATTACAGGCAAACCGTGTTAATGTTACCTGAGAAAGGATACTGAAAATGCAGGATGAAAGTTGCATTACTGTCGTAACAGAATTAAAGAGGTTTACACTGACTCACTAAATACCCACACAGCAACAATAAACTCACTTTGAACTCACCAAGAGTTCTGTTGTACAATCTAATAGCCTGCAGCTTAGCAGGAAAAACCACCTCTCCAAATGGCTCAGGGCTGGAGTTTTCTTGCTTTGCCTTATCAGTTGAATATATTGCACAATATCTAAACTAGAACATGAACTTCAAGCTTTTTCATAAGCAAGTGGATTAAAGCAATAATATTGAGACTTTCCAAGTCATATTTAGGTTTGGATACAATATTGTCAGGAAGGACAAGGAGCTTTAATTTGAAATAGTCATTCCAGGCAGTAGTTCCATTTTAAGGCACTGAGGAACACTGCTCATCTTCCTTGGGTCTATTCCTGCTGTGACAGATAACACTGCAAACTATGAACCTAGCCTGGAGAAAATTTAGTTGCTGCGCTGTTCAGGGCATGGTGCACACCAAAGACACTGGCAAAGTCAGAGCCACAGTGAGGATTCTCCTGCCATAAGCAGATTCTCAATAAAATTTAAATACCATGTTAACCTTGAGACCTCTCCTGCACTTCTGGACTTCCTTTGTCCAAGTTCAGACCTACACACTGCACCTGTGCCACACTGGGAGCTCTAGGTCTTCCTGCTCCAGAAAGAAGAGACACCTGAAGTTTAGACACAGGAAGAACTTTAGTTGCAGAATAACACAACATCCACTGGAGTGAGACTGGCCCCTAAAAAAAAAGAGCAGAGCTGTAAATGCAGACTAAGCAGCCTAAGAGAAATTTTACAGTATCCAAATTGAAAGCAAGACAATTATAAAACTAGGGGTATCACAAACTAAAATGTCTGCAATTGATCTTTCCTTCAGCAGGACACTGGGACACACAAGCATAAGTACTGGAGACAGACTGAATGGTCAATAAAATATGGATGGTTTCTATTTCCATGGCTTGCCAATGGCAAGTCCTCACACAACAGTAGCAGAGGGATGCATGAGATCAGGAGCAGAATGAAACTGTTCTTTCACCCCTAAAACAGAATTAGAGAGCAGTTAATCCTCACTTGTAACAAAACAGTGGTCCAAGGCCAGAACTTGTATTGTAGCTCCACAATGATGCTCTATGCACTTCTGGAGACTAAAATAAAGATAACTGCTGCAAAAAACATTTTGTGAACAGCACAGGCCTGAAACAATTTATTTTTGAGTTTGGAAAGGTTTCCTTTTGTCAGTTGTGACTGTTTGTAACTATGAAGAACAAAGACCCCTTTAAATATCACTTCAAATTCATGTTTTATCCACCGTATTTCCCTGCCAACACTGCTCCCCTCACCATTATTTCACAGGCTCACCTCAGGAGATAAAATGCAAACTTTACCTGGCTGGCAAGGGTGGCCCTGTGGAGAAGCCCTGGCCAGCACAGCCCTGTGCTCAGCAAGGCCAGCCAGGGCTCTTCTCTTGGCAGGACCTCATGGACCCCACAAATCCATCTCCTTTCAGCCTTTCTAGGCCCACAGCAGCAGCTTTTCCAGCTAAGAGATGGCAATCTCAACAGAAACCAGCAGAGAGAGGGTCAGGTCTGTGCTCTGAAGCTGCAGGGCCAAGTTTCAGTCAGCAATCTAAAATAACCAATCAGCATTCCCTCAGAGAATTCTGCAGCAGCAAGATCAGGCTGAGCCCTCACACAGACAAGATGTTTTCTCTCTTCAACTTTCAACATCAGAGGACGGTGCTGTCCGCAGATTAAAGTAATAAGGAACCCCCACCAAACATTACAATTAATTAGAGTGGAACACACAGCAAATATCTTTCCCAAATCCCGAGACACTCATCATGTAACATTTTGAATTCTAACAGTTCAGAGTGAAATGAGATCCTTCATCTTCCACTTCATCTCCAATAAGAAATATAACTCTCTCACACACAGAGTCCTAATAGGTATGAATCATCTCCTTCCCATCTACTGACGAGAATTTATCCAGCGTAAGAGAGTGAAACCTCCATCATTCTTACATGTCAAATTGCTGTAAAAATCTCTGCTATTATAAAAGCAGAGGAAAAAACCCAACACAATGGCAGATAATCCCAACTGACTACTGTAGAAAAGTAACATTTACACATTCCCTTTTTCTATGTAAAAGGTCAAGCTGATGCACCAAAATGCTTCATCTACAGGAAATTCACCCCCGGCCATCTCCAGAAAAGGTGATACAGCTCTCAGGTGTACCACAGGCACAAAAACCAGCCATAAACTAAATTAAGGGAATTCCAGCTTGTTCCAGATCTCACCAGTTTTGTTTTTTCCTCTCAGGAAACCTAATCCCACATGACTTCAGTAGAAACAAGTAGCAGGGAGAGAACCCTTTTCAAAAACAACACAGCAAGATTCTGCCTTAAACCCCTTGCTGGATATGTTTCTAATGCCACATTCAAACTCATACTCCCCCACAGGAAGAAAAGAACACTTTTGTAGGAAGGGGGAAAATTAGGTCCTGTACTTGGCTGCCTTCCTCTCCCTCGGTGGTTTTCACTGTCAGAGAAGCATCTTTTTTGCATTCTAAAATTAACCTTGTGATATGATGATGAAGCCTGCACAACACAGCTCAGAAAAGGAACCAGTAAGCAACTAAGATCACTCATCAACCCTTATTACTATGGACAACTCACTGACAGCTATCCAGCCTGCTTGGAAAAGGACAGAAAATAGTCTTCTAATAGGATATTTTGGTTTCAGGTTTCCTTGAAACACTCCTCCAGTGTGCTGAGCAGGTAGGGACAAAGATGCCAAGGGGCAAGAGCCCCATAAACCAAGGACTCCATAATCCCCAGAAAAATCCTGACTTGCTGCAGGAATGCAGCATTTCCCATGGTGCTGGATATCTCAGTCCTGACCTTGAAAGCTGGAGGGTCAAAACTGTTCAGTGACAGTGATGGCTTTTGTTCTGTGAACACACATCTCCTGGGGTACTGCTTGCCAGGGAACTTCACAGAGCTCAGCAATCTGTGCCCTGAACTGGAATCTACATCAGGCAGGTGTGGAGCTCCATATCAGCTCTGGAATCCCCAACACTTGTCACCCTGGCAGCCTCAAACTGCATTTCAGTCTCAAAAAATAAAAATACTGTAAATTAAATAATTAGATCTGGGCAAAGTGAACTTAGCAGTCTCTTGCCAGCTGAAGCACAGCATTTGTGCAGGAATTATTAATCCTTTCTACAAGCATTAGCACAAATAAAGGCTTGCAATATTCACATGATTGTGTGTATAATCGAATGTGAAGAAATGCTGCTCCCAGCCAAGCTTTGCAGAGTCCCCTGCAATGCCTGAGAGAGAGAAGGTGTTCACAAAGCCTTTGTGCATTGCTGCTGAGGATGGGCACTGTGAAACAGAGCTATGAGAATTAATGTCCAAACTCATGGGGAAAGACTGGAAGGAAGAGCAAGGCAAATGAGATGCTATGTGCAAGCCTGGGAAAGGTTCTATGTTGCTCAGGCATATGCTTGTCCACAGTCATTGAGAAAAATTAAGTGTATTATTTATCATTTCCTCCTAGAAAAGGATGCTCCAGAATTTCTCTCCTGCTCTAAACTCGCTCTCTTTGAAGTGCTATGCTGCAATCAGAGACCCTGCAGTCAAGAACTGGACAGATATGATTCTTTTCAGCACCTGTCAGTACAGCTCCTTAATCCTAATTTAACTTCAGGGATCAACACACACCAGCACCTAGGGCAAATACACATAACACATTATTTTATAAAAAATAGGACAAATTTCTGTATCAAAAGAGCTCTTGTGAAAAGGGGGAACAGAAATCATCCAGCAAAGAGTTTGAAGTAAAGTGATTTCAACACGCCAATGTGATCTTGGCAGAGATTGGTCCAGAGGTTCCCTTTGAACAAAGAGCAGTGGCCATATAGGTTACCCCTCCTAAATCATATACTGAGCCCACCTTGTGCAAACTGCAGAGTTGCACAACCTAAACTGTATCTTTGTTTTACATGAGAAAGGAAGAAGGAAAAGAGTAGCAATAAAATAAACAATAGCAAATTAAACTCCCTCAGTTATCTTGGTTCCTTTCAGAAAATGACACATTACTAATCATTTATGGAGGAACAGGTGCAGGAGTGGTTCATGCTCAGGTAATAGCAAGGAGTGGGCAGGAGGTGAAGGAGGCTTGAAGAGACACACATAGAATGGAAAGAGCCACTTTAGCAAACAAAAAGTCTGTTGTGTGCAATCTCACAACAGGCACTTTTGGCTAGCTGAAAGTGGCTGCAGTGATGTCTGTCGGTACACAGGCTGTGCTTCAGGATATGTTGGAATGTACAAAAATAAAGTTCATTTTGGAACACAAAAATACTATGCTCCTCCTCAAACACCTGTATTTTCTGTGTCTCTGATACTATATACAAGAAGTGAGACATTTGAAGCAATTTCTTGCATTTAACCCAACAATAAAATTTTGAAATGGTGAGTTGTCTCAACACTGGGGTTTTTCTGACTATTTTATGAACTGTATATGACAAAGGCAAAGGCTAAGTCCTTGAGCAGTCATTTAATCCAAGGAACATGATTATCTGTGTAAAGCAACACAACAGTGCATCTGAAAAAAAGAAACTGAGGGCTTTCTTCATGAGTCACTGATGTCCACAGTGAGCTGCTGAATCACTCTACAGCCTTGAGCAGAGAGTAACTTCCCCAAACATCAATTTTCACATCCCTGAGATAATATTTAGCCCACTTGTATGGGGAAGATTCATAGAAAGCTGAACTGCTAGGCATCCCCAGGATGACAAATGTGTAATGAGCGTAACACAACCACACAAACAAGAATAGAAGCACTGAGTTACAGAGGCAGGAGGTGTATTTCTTGGCCTACATCAGTCAGCACTGACATTTGCTATCAAAGAAACTGGGCCATTTCTCTGTTTATGAGTAGCTCTACAGATGCAACAGTGATCCAGGATGAAAAGTCTACAGAAACAGTTGTACGTTTACATCCAAAAATCTTAGTGCAAGTATATTCACTACTCCTTCTGTAGCTGATTTTTATGCTCTTAACTATTCTCTGGATCTCACAGAATGGCATCATATCTGGATAGAATACATGCAGTAAATCCAGCAAGGTTTACTGCTTTACAATCACTGCTCAAACAGCAAGCCAAGCAGCTGGTATCCATCGTAGGAGACTCATGCAAGGTATTTGGAAAGATGCCTACAACCTTATTCACATAGATCAACAAAACCAGAAAAAAACCTGAAAAGCCACCAAAGAAATTAATCACATTAGCTTTATACATAGAAAGAAAAGACAGACAGAAAACCTCAACTGTGTAATGCACAGCAGGACAAAGACTTGGGATCAAATGAAAAATTTAATTTATCCCTTGAAATGAGGCAAAGTATCACCTCAGTGTACATCACATTACATGTCAAGGAAAGCAGCACGACAAAAAGTATAAAACAAGGCCAGTTAAAATAAACTACAAAGTTAAAAGAACTGGAGCAGTTATCTAAATGAGGGACATAGTACAGTTAAGAGTTTACTGTCAGTTGTACACACCAGTTTCCTCAACAGTTATTTTAATTGATAAATCTATGCCATATCTACCTATAAAGGAAAAGTCTTCAACAATGTAATATTTCAAATTTAACCAAAATCAAGAGAAAATTTCCACCTATTACAGTGAATTTTAAGCACACACTTTTGCCCTTTTCACTATTTTGCAAGTAAAAGAAATCACACCCCCAGAAGCTACAGAAACAAAGCTAGAACTCAAGAAAAAGATAAAGAAACTTACAGTAGGCAAAATTCTCACTCAAGATGGACAAGATTGTGCAGCACCAATGAATTAGATTTTAAATAATATATCTATCTTGAAAAAGAAAAAGTAATCACAACAGCACAGACAGCAGTTGCCAAAAAGAGCCCTTCTGGTTCTGCAAGTACAGGACTGTGCTCCTGCTGCCATGGAAACTGAATCCCTCACTGCTCCCATCCTGGTACAGTGCCACACATGCTCTCAAGCATTTAATAAATATTAATAATGTATTTAATAATATTGAAGTATCAGAAACAGAACATCTAAGAAAAAAGATTGGCAAAAAAACTCACTTTTCACGGCTGCAACCCAAGGGTTTGTAAGCCTTGCTCCAAGCCATCTATAAATCCTGTTCTCTCCTAGTTTCTAACACTTGCTCTTGGCATTAAGTGTGAGGTTAGACTGACTGGCTTTAGTTTAGGCTGAAAATAACCAGGAAACCTGGAGGAAAAACTGAAACTCTTCCACTTGTCCAACAGGTACCTCTGCAAGGAGCAGTTGTGTGTGTTGAGCACTGGACTGGTAGGCAGGAGGCCTCATTTCTGTTCCTGGCTCAGCTGCTGACTCTTGTAGGGCAGAGTCACTCTGCAGCAGAGGAATTCTAACACCATTTATTCACCTCTTCATGAGGAGAAAGGCACAGGGCTGCCAGATCTGCCACAGCTCTGGGAAGAAAAGTCATGGGCCTTGCCAGGAACAGAAGCACAGTCTACCAGGGCATCATTACCATGGCAAGAAACAGGGTATCTCACCCTGAGAGATCATAAGTGACAGAGCTCACAACCCTGCCTTAAAAATCTTCTGTCTTCACCAAGGTTAAAGTCTGGCTTTTGAAAATATTTCAGTGTGGAAGGGTTTTATTTTTCAACTAGCTAATAGTATTATTGTAACTTCTAAAGTCTAATCAGGTTTTCATCACTTGCATTTCAGACAGAATTTTTCACAGGGCAGAAAATCTGCATTAATGTTATCACAGGGCCTTTTACTCTTTTCCTTTCCCTTGTGAGTATCTAAATATTAATAACTGTAATGGAAAATAGAGAGTTAGAACAACTACACTGAGCTTTTCCAACACTTTCCACACATGCACCATAAAATAGTGAGGATCTCCCTTTGGCTGGAAGCAGCAAACGGGAGCAGAGCACATGAGAGCAGGCAGACTCCTTTTCTGCCAAGGACATCCTACTGCACAAGACAACAAGCAGCAACCCAAATCTTCATCTCCATCACCCAAACTCAACTTATTGATTTGTTTTCCTGGGCAAAGGAAAAAAAGAAAGAACAACTGACATCTTACAGCATTTTATAAGGCAGAAAAGTGTAGTGACACAGAAAAGCAGTACTGAGCAACAGCACGTTTTGGGAACATCTTTGAAATTACCAGGGAAAAGCTGCAGCAAAATGGGACAGCTGTAGAGAAGAAAAGGTCACCGGTAAAAGGACCAGGAGAACTTCACACCAAATCAATTCTATCACAAATGCATCCCTAACACAACATCAGTCTCTGAGGCACACCAAAGACATGGTAGATTTGTCAGTGAATTCAAAAAGCAGATGGCACTGAAAAGGCCAGCAGAAACAAAAGCTAGGTGTCTGCTGTACTAGAAACAGCTGAGGGAATCAATAATGGCTAGACATTTTCAGGTGTAACAGAGTGTTTAATGGTCCTTTAGGTGGACAATGGAGTCAATAAAACTTATTTCTAGAGCTGGTAATCTCTTAGTGTGGGTGTATCTGATAAATGTGTTCACCAACACATTACACTCGGTTCCTCTGGTCTCATAATTGCAGTTTGAATAAGCTTCTGAACATTTTCTGATTATTATTCAGTTATCCTAAGTACTCTCTCCTGTTAACATCAGTCAGTCAGAAATCACATGTCCAACCTGTGCTAAGCCTGGGTGTAGAACACTGCAGACACAAGAGAACTGGTCTTCATTGACTTTTCATAGAATCACAGAATGGTTTGGGTTGGACAGAATGGAAAGTACTTTAAAGACCATTATTTCCAAACCCCCTGTCATGGGCAGGGACATCTTTCATCAGATCAGGTTGCTCAGAGCCCCATCCAACCTGGCTTTGAACACTGCCACGGATGGGGCAGCCACAGCTTCTTTTTACATTAAAATGCTCTGGATGAAGTTTACCTACTTTGGCTCAAAATGTAGAATATGCTTGTATCCTCTAAATGTCAGCTATGAGCTCTCTAATAAATAAACCAAGTCATGTTGGTTTTAACTGCACTTTCACAACTTCTTTCTTGAACTTAATAATTATATTAATTCTTCTCATTCTCCTTGACCTCAGGAAAGCTTTTCAGCTCACAGCTCATTCCTGTAACTGTATCTAGAGCAGCTCTTGCAATAGTGCAGCAGCACTGCATAAAATCAAGTTCACTTCCCTCTGTAACCATCATGTCCCCAGTGGCTCTCCCACACACTCCAGTTCTCCCTTCTGCCTTTTCAGTGGTCCCATCTCAGTTCTCTCTTTCTTTCCCAGACCATGAGCAGGAGTGACAGAAAATCATCACCTTCTGGAAAGCAGTCTGCATCTAGACTGCTCAATAAATAAAACAGGATAAATAAAACTCATCAAGAAAATGTGCCAGGAAATAGGGAAATGGAGAAGGGCATGTGCTTAAAACTTGATTCTCTACATTAATGTTGCAGCAGGTTGCACAATAAGGGAAGATAATCCAGACACAAAAAACATGCAAGTCAGTTTTTTGCAGAGGAGACAATGAGAATATAATGAAAAATGAAGATAAATTAATAAAAACATTCACTGTGGAACACAAGAAACCAGTAGACTGTTTTGAGCCTAAGCTGGACGTGAACCCAGTACAGACCAAGACAGGCAGGCAGCAGCCACAGGCAAACAAGTCCTGCCTCTCAACACCAGTCTTCCTAATGCTTCCAGTTTTGGGATAAGCATGCAAGCTGGCCACACAACACAGTTAAACTATCACTGACACAATCAAGAGCGTATCACCATGTGTATGTCAAGGAACCCTAAATCCCCACGTGAAGTGTGCAGGCATCTCCAGAGTGGCAGGCAACAATCACTCAGCATACAGGACACTGGCTCAATACAAAACAGAAAGAAAAATTGGAGCAATGCATGACAGAGGACAAAAAGAGAATACATGTGGCATTGTGAGTGCCTACTGTGCTACTTGGTCACACCCCAAAACCTGCAAGCTTGGCTCACCATTACACTTCTGCACTTCAAAGCCACCCAGACCATACTCAACTCTGCACTAGACCCAGTATTTAGTTTTCAAATAGGCTTTTTGATATGATTTTACTCCCAAATTCCAGCTCTACTGGAACTTCAACTGAAAAGCACAGAGACCATGAGGGTACCTCCTGGGCTTCCACATAGGCAGCAGCAGTCAAACTCTGCAGACTCTGTACAAAGCCAGTGGAAGAACAGGAGTCCTTCTTGCTCCCCACTGCAAAGGAAAAGTGTCTCAGTTACACAGTCACCTTCTGCAGCCACAAGGCAGGCAAGGGCTGAGGTAGGGGAGGTTTGCTGAAGGTTTGCTGAGGTAAACATGTTTACCCTGCATTCTGTACACATGGGAACAGGTTTTGAAACAGTAACTCCCTTCAGACTGCATCTCACAGCAGAGGCTGCCTCAACTCTGTCTATAAAATATTCCTATGAGCAAGTCCTCACCAGCAAGCAACAGAAAGGGTACCCATGCAAAGGTGGAAAATGGAGCTTTAAACAAGAAATAGTAATTCTGCATTTGGCTGTGTCCCCCTGCAGGCAGGTATTACAAAGCTGAAATGATCCTGCAGCTTGTGTTTAATTTTAGGACACTGGCTAAGCTACTGATTGCTTTTTGCAACTATATTCTTTACCACATTTAGGGTTTATTCAACATTTAAGCAGAGGTCCTCAAGTCTCTTGCCCTCACTCTCAGGTCTGGGTTAAGATAATGTGAACCATACTTACACCATAAAAATAAAATCAAATATGGCCATCAAAGTAAGAGCTCCTATTTTGCATCAAATATCTTGTGTCTGGCTGCTGCTTGCAAGGTCTGCCTTGTTTTCTGCTGGCTACAATGGCAAGCAGGAATAAATTTGTAAAGCTGTGTAAAAAGCCTCCAAGAGCCACTCCTCCTTTGGAACAGTACTCCAGGATTTTCCATTCTGGGTGATGTGTCACACAGCAGCAGCACCTGGACACACAGCACACGATCCCTAGTCTGACTCAGCTTTGCAGCCTCCACCTTTCCTGATGGAAACAGAAAAAAAGTCAGTATCCCACATTTTGAGTACCTGAGGAAAGAGTGCTTTTGCTAAAACACCGTGCCTCAGAAAATGGACATTTTTCCCACTGTAAAAATAGCTTTGATGTTTTATAAAGTTGCTGCTGTACCATCACAAGAAAATGTCTCGATGACTGCATCTGCAAGCATTGTCTGAAGTAAGCTGTAAGAGTCTTTCCAGTGCTTCCAGAGAAGAAAACATATCACAGGGAAGGACTAAAATTCCTCTATAGAAATCACATTCAGAACTGCCCTGGAGCCCTGTCCTTGTTGTATGGACTCCACTTAGTGCAGATGGCAGCATTGCAAGCCGTAAGTTGTGACTGGGATTTTGTCTTTCCCGGCCTACACAGACTGGACTGAGCCCAAGCAAATCCTTTTGCACAAAGCAGAACAAATTGTTTTAGGCCACTCTGCAATAGGTACCCGAGATTTCTAATTCTAGAGTTTACAACTTGATTTCCCCAGCAATGTAACTTCCACTGTTTTTCTCTCTGGAACTTAGTTTCCTTTCCATAGATACATTTTAAGGAACATCTTTACTCCCTTTTTATTTTCCTTTCCTCAAAATGGCATAACTTTCTGAAAACATGACAGCAAAAAGGCATCTTCATACTTAGGCAATCTGTTTACTGCTTTATTTTTATATATTTCTGAAATGCACACAAATTAGTGTCTCCTCCTTCTCTCTTGTAAACATTTCACAAGTCATGTGCCTATACACAAATGAACACCATCTCCACCCTTCCTAGCAGCCTTCTTGGCTACCATTCTTTTGCTAGCCCAGAAACCCTGTTCTGGTTAAACTTAACACACCTTAAAAATTAGTACTGGCTTTAGGTGCTGTGTTTGCTATATTAACTCACACATCAGTCCTTTGGTAGATAAGTTGAACTACCAGCCACAACAGAAAAGGATTGCTCAGTGGAAAGCAAATGCCAAGGATGCAATACAGTCTGATTACTGAAACATTCTCCTTAGAATCCAAAACATGATGCCAGCAAATCTTGGGGGCAGGGAGAATGAGGGGAAACAGGGATAGACACGGGACACAACACAAAGGGGACACAAATTAAAAAAACCAAACAAATAAAAATTCATCTTGCGCAAGGACAATTTGTAGTAGGAAGCTCAGAAAGTCCTGCCAAAAAAAAAATCAATTCTTTCCAACTACTTAAGATACTCTTGGTTACAAAATTTTCCAGTGTATTAGACCATCTACCACAAGGAATCGGTTTGATAAAACAGTTCTTCACACAGATAAAGACCATCCTGTCTCTTCAAAAAGGGAGTATATACACAAGCAGCAATGAGCTATTACAAATACATTATCAGCTCTGGGAAAAGAATTGTCAAGTAATTACAGAGGTTATCAAGGTCCTTATCAGTACTCACTGCCAGCAGGCTACCTGCATATTCATTTCACTCTCCATCACCACTCTGGCATGCTGAGTTTTCCAGAACAGTTTCTTCTATTCCATATGTTCATAAAATAGTTTTTAAATAAATATCTGTTTATTACAGCAGTGATAATAGAGGCAGTATCTGGAAGCAAAAATATGGAACGTATTTTTTCACCCAGTGAGTAGAACTCCAAACATTCCATATGCTGAAAAGCAGTAAGCACTTTCAAAATAAAACGGTGCTCAGAACAATTTAAGTGAGAGCGTGCATGACAAATGCAATTTTTGTCTTTCAGCCTGCTTAAAGAAGCAACTGCAAAGTCTCTCTATATATGAAATACATTAACAGTCCATGACCAATTTCTGTAGTCTGATCCCCAATCAATAATAAATGCCAAGTTCAGATTAAAGCGAAGAACATAATTTTACCACCCCCAAAACCAACAACTATAAAACCTCACTGAAATAAACCTACATCAGATGAAATAACCATTCTAACACAGCACAATCCACACTGAGCTGAGGTTCAACAGCATGTTGTTCTACACTCTCTCTTTGCTGACACAATGCTCAGAGGGTTGATGATAAGGAAAAGCAGAAAATAAAAAAGCAGCCCAGATACTGAACCACTCAGTCATGCAGGGCAAGAGCTCAGGACACAAACCTACTCGTTCATGTTGAATGCAGGGTTCACAATCTGTTCAAGATGCTCCTCCAGCCACGATCCCAACCTCTGAAAAGCAGCTCCAAAAGCACTGCCCACAGGTCACCTGCAGCTCATCAAGCCTTTGTACCACAGTGCACAGAGGTTTTAAATAGAAGGCTCCAAGAACACCATAATATACCTGCTCAGAGATTCCCAGTGCCTCTCTTGGAAAACACAGACAGTTCTGAGAAAACATTCCCAGTTATGGCTATACAAGAGTCCACAGTAGTTCTCAGTCACCTCTGCTTTTCCCAAGTCTTTTGCAATTTAAAACATTCCACATCTAAGTTGCCTCTAAATAGTGCCATTATAATTCCTGTAAAAGCCATTTCTATATCTCAATTAATGCTTCTAACTCCCCAGATCATAAAAAAACCTATACATAAAGCAAATCAAGTCTTCTGAATAAAAACAGCTACCAGAAAGAAATGCTATGGGGTGTTCACAGGGAACATCTTGTTATAATTTAAGAGTCTGAGAATCCCTGCTCTCCTTAAACTAATCTACTTAAACTTCATTCCGAATATCACCGACACAGACTTACACAAGAAGATGTTAACAGGGGGAATCACATATGGAAAAACACATAACCAGTGACTTTTCATGATATATTCACTGGGTCTATGAGCTTTAAAGAGTTCATTCATGGAATGCACATTCAGTTCCTATTATTCTACGAAGATAGTTCAAGAGATGTGGTACTTGCCACAATATTTGCAACTTTAAACTCCAAATTAAAAAGACACTTCTCTTATAGGTTTAGGCTCCGTATTTTCTTTTACAGATGTTTCTTACACTCCATGGCTGAGACAAATTCTCCCAGGCTATCAGAAGCTGTAAGCAAAATAACAGCCAAGTTATAACAGCACAACCCTACAAAGTACCCAGTTTATGGGCTTCCACTGAGGCACCAGGGCCTCACCACAGGAGAAGGAATGAGTGCCATTTTCTCAGGACTGGAATATAGATCTTGCTGTCTCTTCCCTTACACTATGAAGGAATTAGTGGCTGGCACTGCCAAGCCAAGCACTGCTACTTGCTCATCTGACAGTTCTCACCCTGACTGCAAACACAGACACACACCTACCCCACATCTTGTAGGATGATTATGCTTAAGCAACATTTCACATGAGCACCTGTCACTGCCCCTAAGCACGGACTCTCCCGGGGTTTAACTTCTCTCCCAGCTTCCCCGAGGACACAAACTGCGCACTCCTTTTAGCGCTCTGAACAGAGACATTGCTGGAGGCGAGGCGGGTGTCAGAGGGAAGACAGGGAGCTGCCAGGCGGTGGCTGCCGCCGGACTCGCGCTGCCAGGCGGCGGTCCGGGTGTTCTGGCCGGGCCGGGCCGGGCCGGGCGAGCCGGCAGCGAGGAGCCGCTGCCCCGCGGCGCCGCGTCACGGATCTGCTGCTCCCGGCAGCCAATCGGTGCCGCGGCCGGGGACGGCGCGACTTCATTCATTCATTCATAAAAAAGAGGCGCAGCGCAGCTGGGAAGCGCGCCCTTCCCGGCCCCCCGCCCCGCCGTGCGGGGCACGGATACTCACGGCAATCCGCCTCGTCGCTGTTATCCGAGCAGTCGTCGTCCTCGTCGCATTTCCAGATGGCGGGGATGCACCGCTCGTTCCGGCACTGGAACTGATTCTCCTCGCACTCCTTGACGGCGCCTGCGAGACACGGGGCCGCGCCTGGGTCAGCGGGGCGCGTTCCCACAGCCGGGCGGCGGGAGCATCCCGGGGCCGCCCGGCCCGGCCGCGGACAACCCGGGCAAGGCGCCGGGAGCCGCCAGCGGCCGAAGGTGGGGGCTGGAACTGGGCTCGCCGGGGCACAGCGGCTCGGTGCGGGGCTGGGCTCGCCGGGGTACAGCGGATCGGTGCGCGCCTGGGAGAGACGCGCCTCCGCGGGAGCGCAGCAGCGATCCCGAAGCTGCTTTGTGCAAAGATAAAAGGGACCATTCCCGTTCTTCCCTGCATTGTTTTAAAGGCGGAGGGAAAAGGAGCCTGGGAATAGAAGATGGTTAAGCCCGAAATACAACAGACAAAGAAAAATTATAAAGCGCAGCGATGCTGGGACCTCCTGCGCATCCGTTACCGGGGCCAAAAGCACCGACACCTGGGGACGCGGGGCTGAACAGGCACCAGCGCCGTCCCGGGAAAAGGGACCTGACCCAACTAAAGTTGAAGGCGGGGGGAGAACGGAGCAAATCTGCTTTGCGGACTCGGTGCCGCGCTGCTCTGATGAGGCACAAATCCCCTCTGAAAGGGATTAAAGGTGGCAGCTCCTGTCACCAGCTCTCGGGCTGCATTCGCCCGCTGAAGAGCTGCCCGGCCCCCACAGGTCGCAACCCCTGAGCGTTCCCGGCCCTCCGCAGGTCCCAAACCCCGCGCAGGGCACCGGGACGAGCGGGCATCCGCGGCCGCACATCCCGGAGTGCCCGTGCCGGCAGGATCTTCGCCCCCTCCCCGGCAGCGCTGAGACTGGGAGACCCCGGCGCTGAGGGAGAGCGGCCGAGACGCATCGGACCCACCTTTGCCGAGGTGCAGCTTGAGCAGCAGCAGCTGGAGGAGCAGCAGCCGGGCGAGCGCTGGCCGGCACATGGTGCTCGCTCGCTCCCTCCCTCCCTCGGTGGCAGCNGCCGCCGCCGTGACGCGCCCCGCTGGGCGGGCCCCGCTCGGCTCGGCCCCGGAGAGCGCGGCCGCCGCCGGCATCCCGCCTCCCGCAGGAGCGCCGGAGGGACACCTGCGGGACAGCTACCCCGGTAGCCGCCGAATGGAAGCCCCGCAGCTGGCAAGGCCGCGCTCCCCCGCCGGGCTGGTCTCCCTGGAGCTCTCGATGGCATAGGAGGGCCTGGGCCCTGCTGGACCTGACTGGGTCAGGCCCTCAGGTCCTGAGCCTCCCTCGGTGAGCCCTGTTAACAATGACAGCCTCATTCATGATCTTAATTTTATTAAGCCAATTAAACACGCGGACTTCTTTAAATGGCCTCGAGTCACAAATTGTGTGCTCTCCTCATTACTTCAGATCTCCCACTGAGGGATTTCATTATGACCATACTGATGTGGTCATCTCCGCTTAATTGTATTAAAATTAGTGAAACGAGTACCAAGTATTCTAAAAGTGGGTACCTCTCTTCGTAGGTGCTGCTTACCCTTGCTATTGCCTAAGCACATTCGGTCTGATCAGTAAAGACAAATGGTTTCCAAGCTATCAGGGGCCTTCTTTATCACTCCGTTTGCACGGTGCTGATGAGAAAGCAGTTCACCGACTTTAATTAAAACCGCAGCCTTGTTCATACAGTCAGGATTAACAGTATTCCAGTAATCATATTATGAGAAGATATTTTTCAAGAGCAACTTGAATCTAACATCACAACAGAATTAACATGATTATATGTGGAGTGTCATTTAAAAAAAATTTAAGATCGAGCACTAATTTTACATAAACCAGTGTAACAAAGCTTTGCAGTTTCAAAGCCAGAAATGCCATTGACTTAAGAACTGGGCTGCCATTGGAAAATGCACCTGTGTCTTTAACAAAAATTTTGCAAGTCATTAGTCAGCAGTGTCACTAATGCATTTGAATCATGTGAAGAGAAGAGCTAATCATTGAGCTATTCCACTAGCAGCTTATAGAGTATTAACAATTTATTCAAGCCTGTTTGAACAATTTTTAGTGTGAGAAATGTAGCGCGTGTTTGTGTTGGCTGCATCAGTGTGATAGATTACAATAATTGCTTAAAGCAAATGAGGTATTCATAATACATTAGGCCAAATTTCTCGTTTTTAAATGTGTCAAAATACAGATTCGTAAAGCTACTGTAATTCATGACCTCATTCTTCTCTTTTGTAAGTTAGTTTATTAGTTTAAATTGGAAGTGGCTCCAAAGGCAATAATGAAGCTATCTGGTACAAAACAGATGTGAGTGTGCAGAGCATCAGTCACAGCAATGATCTGCTCTGATCCTACTGGAATTTTGCTTCATTAAAATAAATTAAATAAACGAACAAGTGTTTTGGCCTGAATGCCTCTCATAGGAAACAACACAAATGAGGTTTTTTTCAGTGAGTTTCTCTGGTGACACCTGAGCAGCAGCAGTTTCAAGAGCCTTTGCTGACCAGCCATTGTAGAGGCTACTGGTAGCCTAGTACCATCTTGTGGACATATGTGTCTCTGAGGAATTGCAGAGGCAGGAAGGAAACTGGAGGTGCTATAGGAGTAGATTGAGCAAAGGAAGCCATTTGGTATGAAAGAGAAATGAAATAATTTCGTCCATTGTGTTCCAATAGTTAAGACTGTTAATTTACCTTTGTGGTTTATTGCTTCTAGTTGGTCACACACCACTGCACGTTAAACAAGAGAACACAAAGCAGACACCCACTAACAGAGCAAGGGGGTACATCAAAACAGTGAAATGTTCTTTCCTTAGAGCTCCATCAGCCAGCTCTCTGTTGTTTGTCATCCACATTTAATCTATTTTACAAATTATTTTTATAGCTCAATTTTTTTCTTAACACGGAACCCAGTCCTTTTTTCCATATTTACATTTTTCAGTGATTGGTCCCTTAGATCCATATATTTCTCGTGCTGACTACAGCTTATACATCAGAGAAGTCCCTTCAGTGTCAGGATGAATAATTGACCCCCAGCACCCTGGATGTTCTGCAGGCTTGTATTCATACACCAGGTTCTTTACTCCCCCAGGTGTTCACATGGGCCCCCACCCAGTCACAGAGTGGGAACTGAATCATTCAGAAGCAAGTGAAAAATGATGCACCAAACTTATTTTAGTGGAAATTCCTCTGGTGTTTCCAGCTTTTGCCCACTGTATGTACACTTCTCCTGTTTTGCAGACCACTACACAGGTTCAGACCAGAAGTGCAGCTTGAACAATGTGCTCCAGGCATGGAGTGCACCTGGTGTGCAATGTGTGTGCAATGCCCAGGGGCATTTCAGTATCCACTTTGCAGCCAAGAGGCCACAGAGGTGCTGTGCAAGATGAGGTGACCCAGTGCCATCCACACGGGCTTAGAGGCACCAAATCTCACCGAATTTAGCTCTGGGAGCCTGGGTGTGATGGTGCCCAGTCAGAGCAGAGCCCCTGCTTTCTTTACTCACACTCACACTCGGGAATGTCAAGAAGCTGAGCACCTCCCCTGCCCTGTGACCACTACTGGAGAGCAGGCTCCACTGAAGAGAGCTCTCCAGAATGGAAGAATGGTGGGTGCTTAATTGATTTATCAATAAAATCTTTGCTAAATGTAAAAAAAAAAGTATAATGACAGACTGTGAGGGAAGAGAAACAGGAAAACTGGGAAACTCTTCAAGCCATAGGGACCAAGTTCCTGAGATATTTGTGCTGCTACGCCCTCATCTCTCTTTTTCCCAAAACAATTTTACGTCTTTCTACAGTATATTTCTTTTTTCTTTCAAATGGGCATTTAAAAACCTGTTCTCCTCTATTTGTATAACAACCTTTGAAAATATGCCCCATCCATTTGGCTGACTTTTTCAGTCTTGTCTTTTAACTAGACAATCCTTCAAGTCTGTCATGGCTTTTAGATATGCTAATGTTATATGTTTTGCAAAAAGATATTTAAATTAAGCCTTTTAATTAAAGTTAGCTGAATCAATGCAGTAGTGGCCACATCCCTTAAAGTGCCAGCTGATGTGTTAGTGTCCACAATACTATTTACATTTTAAAATAAAATTTTCTCGCCAAAACTACAGTGAGTTTTCAGCTTTATGTAGTATTATATATTACATTTAAAACTTATTATTTTCCACTGCTTCTACTGAGACACAAAACAAACCACAAGCCCAACAGGGCATAAATACAGGTTCATTTCTGATCAACACTTGTCCTTCAGATTCTTACACAGCTCCTGATTTTTACCTGCTGTGTTCAAAATAGCCAACAGTTTTCACAACCTTCCTTCCTTCCTACTTTTGGGATTCACAAACCTACTTTTACTTGTATGTTGTTTAATAATCTGCTTTAAAATGTTTTGCTTACTGTATTTATCTGTTAAGATGCTTCAGTCCTTTGCTTTTGGTGAATTTATTCAAAATCTGCCCATTTCAAACAGCACTGAAAAGTTTTTTCTACTTTCCCTCTTTTCATAGTTTCCCTAGACTGACTTCCAATTTTGCCATACTAATTTCCTTAAATCCTTCCACTCTTGTCCACATGCCTGTAGGAATTTTCCCTAACTTGTGCATTTAACCACAGTCACTGTAACATCAATGATCATTAACATTTTACCCTCCAGCCCTGTGGCCATCCTCATCTGTCTCTTCACAAAGGCACTTTAATGACAGGTGACATTACTTTTAATTTGGACAAATCCATTTTTTACTTGTGTGAAAGCAAGTTAGGACTCTTAATTCTCTAGTTTGTTTTTTTATTATTATTTTTCCAATTCATATTTTTATTTGTATCTGACTAAATGGTGTCTCTTTGATCTCCTTTTTCTATGCTTTTATTTTTGGAACTTTTATTGTTTAAAAATGCTTCATTCAATGTCTTCTATAATCTCCTTTGTTTCTTAGCTTAATTTTATTCTCTTTTAGCTTCAACTACTTTACAGAGAACTGCAATCCCCTAAGTCAGCTCTTTGCTGGTTTGCTTTTTGTATTTCTTAAATCCATGCTCTGTACTTCTTTGCCTACTGGATACACCTTCCCTTTTCACATTTTAGGGACCTTTCATAGCCATGAGGATTTTTCTTTTGCTAGTTTCCTTTCTAAAAGGTCAATTTAACAACCTTAGCATGCTCCAGGTCTTCTAGTGATATCCTTATCTTTAGTTAGCTCATGCCCTAGTAAAGAAAGGAGGACACAATGAGATTTAAATCAAACTACAAACCCCATCAGTTTGTCAGCCAAGAACTGTCTTTTCTGCAAGCCAGAATATCACACTTCCACAGCCTTAATAATTCTTTGTCCTAAAACCCACAACCCCTTTATTCAAGCACATGTAGCAGTATGATATTGCACTGCCACACTGCTGGCCAGTCAAAATCTCAGGGGCACTTCTTGTCCAGGTATGAGACTGCAGCATTTAGTGACCAAAGCTTCCACTGAACTGTACAACACTCAATAACCACATTTACACACAAACAGATGACAGCCCCTACATCACACCCATGGATTATTGTCTTCAGAGCAATTCCAAATTACAACCACTCTCTTCAATTGTATGTATAACTGCAACCTTGCAACCCAGGTTAGTCCACTTGAACTATCACCTCCTGGTTTTCCCCAGCAAACCAAGTGCAGCATTACCCAGGAGCCTGCAGCACTACCCTGGCAGGTAAAAGCAGCTGGGAAGAGCAGTTCCCTGGGAACACAGCAGCCTGGAGAGCACTGCCACATCACAGCACTTTTCCTTTCCAGTAGGGCACCAAATCCATCTCCTTCCACTTCATGCTCTTGTTCCTGCCTCCCTATAGCAATTCTTGTTCCTGGTTCTCTATAGCAATTCTTGTTCCTGCCTCTCTATAGCAATTCTTTCAAGGGAGTATGGGGAAGGTAAGAGATGCTTTGAAGTCTATTGGTAAAGTTCTTGTTCAGCTAGAGGGGAGTTAACACAGAACTGCCCTTCTTTCCCATCCCAAAGTTGAATACCCTGCCATAGCAGTATCCCTAGGCAATGGATCTCTGAGTGCAACCAAACCTACCACCCCTATGGGGATCTTCTCCATTAATTTTAATGAGTATAAGAATGAAGGAACCAAGGAGAGAAAAAAAAGTGAGGATTAGGTGTCTGGCAATATCTTTTGCATGCCAGAGGAGCACTGCTATAGACTTCTCTGCTCTTTGCTGTTGTGCAGTGACTAATCACTGTGAAAGCTAACAAAAATGCAGACTTGAGGCCACAGTTCATAACAAGTACAGTAGGATTTTTTCAAGATATCTCACTTTAAATTGTTCATCCTGTTACTACTAACAAAGGAATCAAGAATTGGAGCAAAACTGAAGTTGACAGTGTCTCGTGTAGCTCTACAGTGACCATATACCAGTGCTGTAAAGCTGCAGATTAGTACCACAGGCTGCTGTTTGCTCTGTGGCTCCCAAAGGGCTTAGAAAAAAACAGAGAAAAACCAGGAGCAGCACCAAGACTGGATTAGATTTTTTTCCTGTTAAAAAATCCTGCTAGCTAGATGCTTGCTGTTTTTCTCCCACACCTTATTTGTTCAGGCTCCACTGCTGCTAAGTGGTATTTTGTGTGTGGATGGCAGAAGAGGAGACAGGGTCTGGTTCAGCGAGGTGCCAAATTCCCTCAGCTCCCAGCAGCCCTCTGGAAAGCTCTAAGCATCTTGAAGGCTCACAGACAAATTATTTTAGCATTAATTACAACATCAATGAGAAAATAATACCCAAATGGGAATTTAGGATGATGTCTGTGTGGAATGTTTCTCATTATTTTGGTATGGATTCTGTATGACAGCAGAGCACTTTAAAACCCATCTTGCTTTCAAGCTCGTGCTGGATCTATTGCCTTCCTGCTAAAGCAGCGGGCAGTCTGTCATCCAATTTGTGAATTCTTATAGCTGCTTGACAAGGATGCCTTTCTTTATGAAGGCATGTGAACCCAATACTTGCTTTCCTTTCTAAAGTGAAAACTCATTAAATGCATATTTTTCAAGGGTGGACTCAGAATGGTCTTTTTCTTGCTTTCTCTTTCAATTCACTAGCTTGTATTTAATAATCTTTTTAAGCTATGCCATTAAATATTGCCATCTCATCACTTTCAGTTCTTGAATGATGAGAGAATGAATGGAGATTTGAGCATTACAAAGACATGAGCTTGGTTAGGAGAAATTATTTGTTTTTCATAGTGGATAGAAATTAAATTCACTTTTAAAATACCCCCCCAAAAGGAAGTGAGAAAGGGAAGAAAAGGGAAACACCAGAAGATCTGTTTTCAGGATAGAAAAATAATCCAATTATCATCTTGCAAATGTGGGCCTGGTTTCAAATATGTCCTCACTTTCCATGGTGATTTGCTTAGTCAATGCTAATATTCTGCTGGGAGTCTCTATGTATAGCTTCACTAGAGACAGTGGAATTGTGCAATGCAGCCTTATTCCCATATGTTTGAGAAGAGTCATCAGCTCAACTGGGTTGGGAAAAACTTGTTTTGAAGCTGAGAAACCTTTTCTCACAAGTGTCAGGACAGAGCTCAAGCTGTGTGTGAGTTACAGATGTAACTCTGGCACTCCCAGAGCCACAGCTCTTTCCAACAAAGTTTCAGAATACATGTCCTTTCACATTCCCTGCCTGTTACACCATGTTGAAACAACAGCAGTTGATGGATCAACCCCTGTGGCATTTTGTCATACCACATAAAGCATCTAGTGATAGATGCACTTCAGAATAATGTCCTAGAGATTAATTTCTAGAAGCATAAAGCAACTTTCCTCTTACCCTTTCCAGTACACCCTTCAAAATATTGCCCCATCCCCAATTCTTTCACCAAAGGCAAAGGTTTCTCTCAGATCCACAGATGTTAAGTTCTAATTAGATGGATCAAGATAGAAAGGCTACAAGCATATGCATACATACAGTCTAAACTAACCTACCAATTCAGCTGGTCCTGGATTTGCTGCCTTCCTGGCTCCAGCCCTGCCTTCTCCTCAGGCTGTGGTGAAGCCCAGCAGCGATGCATTGCTCTGTCTGCTCCCCTCCTCTCAGACTCGCACGGTTTGAACTTCCACAAGCACTTTCTGCAGCACTTCAAAGCACTGTAATATTTCCTTGTGAGGCTCCTGCTCACATCACAGAATATCCTGAGCTGGAAGGGATCTACAAGGATCATTGAGTCCAACTCCAAAGTGAATGGCTCATATGGGGATTGACCCCGCAACCTTGGCATTATCAGCACCCTGCTCTAACAAACCGAGCTCAACTATTGTCTCTGAAAGACCTGGTCCACCTTTAATTTCCACTTTAGAAAGTTTAAGCATGTCCAAACTAATCTCAGAACTCCTATTTTTTTAAAGTAACTTCTCTGTTGCAATACAACCTGTGACAGTAGTAGGATTGCTGGATACTTGTTGCCCATTGGTCACGAAAGACTGGTCTTGGTACTTACTGCACAGGAGCCCACAATGCCCAGGAGAGCAGCTCCAGGCCCACACAAAGCACTGGAGGAGAGCTCTGAAGGGCTGCAGCCAGTGCCACAGCCTTGCAGGGCTGGAAGTTCCTTTCCCTTGGAAAATGATAAATCCTGTGGCCAGATCAGGTTAAGGAAAGCGATTTAGAGGGCTAGGACTCAAATAATAGGCACACTCACCTGCTAAGGGCACAAACCTCAAGGATTAACAGGAGCTCACAAACATCACAACAAGTTTGTGAAGTTTACCTAAAACTTGATTTTGGAAGTAGATAATTTCTTTTACCATCACAAAGCAAGCCCCGGACAAATTCAGATATTCCCACCCAAATGTTTGGGATTTGTTTTGATTTAATACTAACCAACCATGTAGGCCCCAAAAACGTGGCATAGTGTTTTGTGTCTCATGATTCAGTGTACAGGAACACCTGCTTTCAGTCCAAAAGTGAAACTTCAATTCAGCAAATTACCCAGCCATCACAAAGGCACAGAGGGAAGTAGAGACCACCTCCCTTTGTACAGGTTCACAATCTTATCTTTGCCCTGCCAAAACAAAATCAATAGAACAAAACACCAAGGTTTGGGCCTTTTGTTAATCATTTGACACTCAAAGTCTATAAATTCATTTCCCCATTTCATTCCTTTATTTATCCTGCTGCTCTGAAAGTCTTGAAAGGACAATAAAAACTGGCCTGACTCCGACACTCCCAGTCAAATAAAGCTGGCATGGACATGGAGTTATACGTAGCCACCCACCCACACAATTTTAGCTTCCCAGCCATCAAAGCACAATCAAAACTGCATTTGCCTGACTGTCAGTTTTTCTATGCATTTTTTAGAGCACAGATGTAATAGGTTTTACAGGGAGTCCCTTTGATTCGTGCCAGCCTTGCATATTCTCATTCTGCCCCTAATCTCTCCTTTGTGGCACACGGGCTTGGAGCGGTGGGCATGGATCCCAGTGGACACTGATTACCATCCAAATTCCCTTTTGGAAATGATCCCATCTGGCAACTGAAGAACCCAAGGCTTCAACCCTCAGCCATTGTTTTTTCTGCAAAATGAGCAGATTCAACTTTATTGCAGATTAAACATTTGCCATATTTTATGTTTAAAGCTGATTCCAAGTTCTATGTCAAAACACAGGAGCTTTCTCTGCTGACCCTCCTGTAGGGTTTTTTATTTTAGGGATGAATAAAAATTAAGTAATCCAAGTAATTTTTTTTTTCAGAATACGTACAAAGAATTGTTCCCCAAGCTTACATTTTGCATGTCAAGTTTCATCTGGGAGCAGATTCGTTTTTACAGCTCAGTTATCAGCTGTGCAAACAGGCTATTATTCATGTTCATCTAGGGTCTGACAGCATTATTGGCCTCTCAAAAATTTGCCAGGCCAGGAAAATTTATGCAGGAGAGAGGGAAGAAAAATGAGGCAGGGCTGAACAGTTGCATGGAAGACAATAACAACCTTTTAGCTCTTACCCACAAGCTGAGGGCAGTGCAGGAATCTCCTGTTGTACACTGCCCACAGCCAGGTGTGTGAGGGATCCTCAGGGAGCCCTGCCCTGTGACCTCTGTGTGCCCATCCGTGCCACACGTGCAGGATGCAGATGTTTGGGTGGCTCTGTGATCCACTGTCAGAGCTGGCTCATGGGCCATGGCACTGCTTTGCAATGAGGGAGTGTGCAAGTAGCAGAGAATTGCACAAAACCCTAGGAGAAGCCCTATTCCCCAGCAACTGAACTGATCTTCTTCCCATTCAGCCCATCCAGCAGATCTGATGCATGGATGGTGCATGGATGTGATAGATCTCATTTCACAATTCAAATTGCCCCAAAATAGCCAAAGTGCACAAACCCAGCCTTGAGAAAAAGTGTCCGTAATATTTCTTGCAGTGGTCCTCACAATATAAATGTTTATGGATAAACAATATAAATGTTTTATAGATAAGCTTTTCTTGAAGAGGATAATCTGCAAATCTAGATAGTCCAAATTTTAAAAATCAAATATTACTGTGCCTTGGATGCCTCTGTTATGATCTACTGGTCCTAACACGTATCCCAGACTTGCAAATGTAATTTGAACCAATGGCATCAATCTTCTATTGTACATATTCTTAAGAGTTTAGTAATCTAAGGTTACTTTTCTTTCTGAAGCACATTAAAAAATCTGGTAATATAAATTCAAAGACTAATTCCCTGAACAAACAGAAATTCAGTAAAGTTCAGTTCTTTTTTGTTTTACCTCTAGTGAGGAGTGGTATTTTCCTGGATTTTATTACATCATCATTTCAAAATATGAAAATTATTTCCAAATCAATTTTAAGAACCTGAAAGAATTGTATAATGAGTCTGCAAATCAAAAGTAATCTTTTCACTTTTATGCAGCAACACTAGTGAGTATTTAATGAGGATTTTTTAAGACAGACCGTCCTGGTATCTTTACCATTAACACTGGAATTAGTTACAGTTCTGCTATAGAAGTTTGTATTTCTAGGTATCTTAAGTGAGTCTTTTGTCAGTCTCCTTATTAAAAATGCAGAAATGTATCATCCCTTATCAAAAATTAAACCAGGATGGTTGGCACCCTTATAAAACTTTTAAATTGCCATTGTTTCATGTTAAGGTAAAGCCCTCTAATTTGCTTTCGAAATCTCTGGAAATTCATCCATCTCCAAAAGAAGCTGAAGGGTAGGACAGTGTTCCTATGATTAAACGGAAGAGTAAACAATTGACATAGTACAACATCGTGGTTTGGGCTGGTTTTTTTTAACCAAGTGCACAAGTTCAGATGTAAAAGATGCTAATACTTAATAATTTATCATGAAATAAGCCAGTGTCTGATTCCTGTGCAGTAGAATGGGAGCTTGTCAACAGATAAAAAGTCATGACTACCTCTAAAAGAGGCTGAAAAGCAAAATTTAAGTGGAATGGTAGTCTTTCTTCAGCTATTGCTGTGGGCAATAGGAGCTTATTGCTTAATGACCCTGAGGCTGCTCATGGCTTTTGTCAAATCCCAAATTTTCTGTCTCTAACCAAGTTGGAAATTAGACTGGCCATCATCATCTGGCAGATTTCTGTGTCCTCAGCACTAATATTTATCTAGGCAGCATCAAACTTGATCCAAATCCATCTCACAATGACAGTGAGCAACCTGAACACCTTTCATGATTCACTGGCATCCTGCTGAGATCTCGATACACAGCATTGCTCTCTCACATATAGAGTCTTTTTCAAATCCTATTGATATTGTCCAGTATTTCTTTACCAAACCCACTTAATAAAACCAGGGAATTCCTCCTCAGTGCCTGGAGGCCAACCAGTCTGCCTCTCTAGCTTTGAAGGGGGATAATCACACATTTTCCTTCTGTGAGTAACACATATAAACAAGCCTGATGGCTCTGACCAGTCTGGCATCTCCAGTCACTGCTGTTGTGAGGGGCATGAGCCACCCCCATGTTCATAAATAACAGTGGTACAACGGGAAACACTGAAGTTACCAACCCTGTCCACCAGTTTCCATATTGAAACTCTGTTCTCATAATATAAATAGAATTCATCATGTGAAATACCTGCACCAGGCTGACTCTTTATTTTCTTTCTGAGTTTCAGACAAAATAGTTTGCATATTTCAGAGAACTAAAGCAGGGAGAATGAATTGTTCCCCCACATAAAAGAACAGAATAACCCTAGAACCATTTAACTGAAAAGCCTTCAGAGTCTTCAGATCTTGAAATAGGGACTTCAAATGAGTTAAAAACCATGTAACTTATTTACTGCACACAAAAACTATGCTATGCTTACATTATAAAGGCTGCTAATCAAGCACACAAAACGGTGTGGTTGCCTGTGAAACAGTAATTCATGTGCTCGGTGCACAGGCACCACGATAGCTCTGTAAATGACACTGTCACATATGCTGGTTTCCATAAGGCCCTTGCCTCATTCAGTGTGCAGAATGAACAATGTTCAACTAATGTGTAGCTTTCAATAGTTTATTTTCCCTTCATTATTCACTCTCACCAGGCATTATTTATTGCACGCTATTCAAATTCTGCTTTGAAAACAGAATTATTCATTTCTTCATAGGCTTTTCTGTGGTGCTTATCAGAACAGTGTGAATGCCTCAGACATCAATGAATTCATTTTTATAAACTTTCTGGGGTGTTAAGGTTACCGTTTTTGCCATTTTTACAGCACATGAACTGAGTAAGAAGTATCAGCTAAACTTGGGTACCAAACACAAGCTGTTTAAAACCTGAGTTTCAGACTATTATACAGTACTTCATCTATTCAAGATTAAGATCACAGTGGCCTCAGCTGGAACTGTGATTGCTCAACAATTACACAGTTTACAACCCTGGGATCTCAGCTGTGTAGCACAAAACCAGAAAAACCCACAAGTAGAAAACAGCCTGGAAAAGTTTCTTTTGATGTGAGTAGGATGCCGAGAATCAAGAGCTCTCTGGTGCATTTAGAGATAAAACCCATTTCTCTGCTATTCACTTGCCACAAGAAAAAGCCATCACAAACCCATCATTTTGCCTTCTGCAGATCCTTGCATCACTGGTTGTTTGTGTTTTGCTTTCTTGACAGGAAAGGCTTCGGTGCTCATTCCTTACAGACTCTTGATTTCTTTCTGGTGCACATTTCATTATGCTCTCAAATGAAGCTAAGGTCCTAAGCAAAAAAATAAAATACAGTGTGGAAGGCCAGAATTTCAGATTAACCACATTCAAGTGTGTAAAATAGCTGAATTAATGCTGTACAGGAAGCATAGGAAAGCTCAACTTTTGTGACCTTAACTTTGTCATTTTAACAATCCTTTGCTGTAGGTTCTCTAAATGGATGTATGCACAGTCTGTATTCTTTATTAGAAAAGCACAGCCCAGCTGTTACTCCTCAGACTCTTATTCAGGCAGCTGCTTTTGCTGTTGTTGGGCTGTAAGAAGAGGAGGATGAGTGCCCAGCCTGATTTAAAGTGTGCCATGATTGCAGTGAAGCCCTGCTCAGCTAGAGCAGACCATGCTCTCTGCGTGCAGAGTCAGGAGTTTCAGCTGTGATGCTCTGGAGTCTTTCTGAACCCAGTTCATGTGGATTTTGGACTTCTTTTGCTGGTGTTGGGCTGTAAGAAGAGGATGATGAGTGTCCAGCCTGACTTAAAGTATGTCATGATTGCTTCCCATGGGAAAAGTCAAATACACAGAAGAAAAACTCCAGCCAGGGCTGAGAGCAGAAACAGAGCATTTGAGTAAAAAGAGGGTTTGATCAGCATAAGGGATTTCTTATGATGAGTTCTAAGATTGATTTTTTTGCATGTTGGTAAATCAAATTGTTCTTCAACATAAGTGACTTTTTTCATCATAGAGTCCCTCTTAATGCCCAGCCAAAGGGAAGTCTAGACTGCATAAATGGCAGATGTGTCTTGGTTATGCTGGCTGAGAGCTCATTTTAATGAGGGAGAGATGAGACTGAGGCAACAAACACCAAGACAAATCTTCATTGTGGGAGATTATCTGAGAAGCTGAATAACTGTTACAGAAAAGGTCCAGCTGGGTGCACAGAGAACTCAGATCTGCTCTTATTGAACTCTGTTAGTCAGAAAGAAGTATTTTGAGAAGTGCCCTATGCTTCTAGAGAGCTTGTATTGCACGCCCACACCAATCTTCTCAAACACTTTCGTTGCAAAGTAGCACAGGGGCAACCAAAAGAACAGTTCAGAAATGTCAGATAATTTCCTCTTTGCACATATTTTGGAAGGCTCTTGTTGGGAAACACAACAGCAGCTTTGAGCTTGCTCCAAATAGCGCTTGTTGGGCGATATCAAATTTCAAAACAGAAGGGGGGGGGGGGGGTGTGAAGAGACCCAAACCCATCAATACCACTTTCCTAAATGGCAAATGAGCCATTTAAAGTAATCACACCAGCAAAGCTTAGGCTTCAAAGCCTGGAGGATTCTCATCACTTCACTAGTTACTCTTTCAGAAATACCTTTCATGTCATGTGAGAAGGAAAATGAATTCTGGATGCATCCTTCTGCAGTGCACAGATACAGGCAATTGTGCAAATGAGCACCAGATAAAGGGATCTGGAGCACCAGGAAATCACAGTAACATTAATGGAAACGTTCCTGTGCAGTGATGCAATATTCCTGGCTGGGAGCTGGCATGGAGCACAAAAAGGGAACACACAGCAGGGCATGATTATACAGGTTGGTGTTTCTTTAGAGAGAGCAGAGGAGTGGGTGTTCAGAAAACAATGCTGAGCCAAAAGCCTGCTCAGCCTGCTGCTCCTGGACAGCGAAGGCAAACAGGACCTGGGAGTGGGCACAGAGCCCATCATGGGCAGGAGGAACTTTGTCACATCTGCAGACAAGGGCAGCCAGAGAAAAGGAGCCTTGAAGAGCTGCAGTACAAAGAGGAACATGCAGGACTGAGCATCCCTACCTGCTGCTCCTGCTCCTCCCAGGATGTGTGATTCTGTCCTGACTGAGTTGACTACAACACTGCAGTGATTCCAGTCAGACTCAAAATTTGGTGCAGACCCATCTCTACCCATATTACTGCATAGGCTAATCTGGGACAGTATTTGGGGACCTATTTGTCAAAATAAGAACTGGTTTAGATCCAATGATTAAATGATTTACATGATGTGAAAGACAGAGGCACTCAGTGACACTTACTCATTCTCCTAATCATATGGATTCGGTCACCTCTATATTTCCTCATTTTTCACAAATTGTATTTCTTACTAACAGGTCTAAAAAATCACTTTTCCCCCAATAATACTGGTGCTTTCTTGCTGTAAAAATATTGATTTTTTTTTTCCCCACACATCTTCCACTCTCCATGGGTATTCCTTTTGCTACTCTTCTTACTGTTTTGACCTGACTGAATACAGTCATCATTAACACAACCAGAGCACTGTGTTGTAGTCATTTTTAAATTGCTGGTTCAAATTAATTTAGATCACTTGAAACAGCCTTGAGTAGGTAGCTAATTTAAGGACATGGCTCCTGCACTGGACCAAGAAAGAATCTGCACACAATATCCTCCTTCCTTCAGTGGTCAGCAGCAGGCATTTGGGGAAAGAATAGAACCCATGCAATCCACAGACTCTGGAGAAACAATACTTCTGGGAATTCCTGCCTGATACATTTTTCCTGGACCATTACCATTACTACCACCCGTGGGTCAGTTTTAAGTAGAACTGTTGATTTACAAACTGTTGTTTGTAATAACAAAAAATAAAACTGTTGCTTGATAATAACAAGGCCTTATATGGCAGGATTGGATGTTCCCACTGATAAAAGAAAAGCACTCAAACTGTAGAAACTGTTTGGCTTCCACCTGACATTAACATTATTTTTGGAAGACTGGACCACTGTGTGTGAAGTTGGAGAATATTGAAGATTTCTACCATCACTGCCCACACTGTCTTTGGTTTATTAGGAAAGGGTGTGCAGTTTCCAGAGCTGCCCAGCAGCATTCATGAACAGAACACATGCTTACAGAGAGATTTATCAAATCTATGAAGATTTACTATTTTGTTGTCAAAAAAGTTTCCAGAATCCACAGTGAAGAATGAAGTTGGGTGAATAAGGAGGCTTAGATCAAGAACTGAAACAGATGTTGCTGCTATGGAGTACACAACCCATTTGATATGCTGAAAGCATTGTGGATGCTCTGCAAAGCTTAGAGCTCAAGAGCAGGAAAATAAGGACACAACTAAAGCAAGATGGATTACTTAGACAGCAATAGAAAAGAGAAACATAACATTGTGGGTATTACTTTAGAGCCATTTCCTTTCAGATTTGCAGTGTTGACACCTCAGAAATTCAGTGTAAATCCATGTCACTGAAGCATATCTGGCTTCCAAATAAGGGCTTGTTGCAGAAACAGTAGTGCCCAATTTATTGGAGGTATTTCAATCCAAGATCACAGGGCTCTCATTGCACACATCAAGATTAACTGGGTTTGAATGATTCAACAGGGAGCAGATTCTCTTACCAATGACCATATCAGCTCTGCCACACTGCATTTTCCAACATCAGAGCAGATAAAACACCTTTCTTTACTTCCAGGTACATTACTTCCAGATGCTCACATAACAAAGTGAATGTGCATCACCAGATCCATGTGCCAGCACCACTCTTGGGAATAGAGGGCACAGGATCTGCAGTAAAAAGGGGAGGAATTGTTTTGTTTTGGGCACTGCAGGCCCCAGGTGGGGCGTGGGCACCTTCCCTTGCTGCTGGGTGTGGCAGCCAGCCTTGCTGTAGCTCCCAGAGATGCTGCTCCTCTGCAAGATACCTTGTATTACCAATCCAGTGGTTTCATATTAGAAACAATGAAACATTCATGGATTTGTTTGAACCAAAGTGGAACACTGACTTATAAACAGAAATGTGAATGACAAATTAACTCATTAAAAACAATATTTATGGAACTGAAAGTACAGTTGTTCAGAAGCACAGATGATCTCTATCAATACATCTCTGTATGACAGCAAGCTGTTCCAGATTAAATTTTCTTTCCCTACTTTATCACCCTTTCTATTTAATATTGGCCTAGATCTCATTTATATGGAGTGGGCATGCCTAGACACTTTACTGCATTAAATTAGAAACTGTATTTCCATATTATCTGTGACATTCACATGCACCTCTATTGATATTTTTCCTTGGTTAATTAAGCACTGACTTGAGTATTAGTTCACATCCTGGCCTTCCTCTCAGAGGTGATTGTAAGCTCTACATTCTCTCCAGGAGCAAATATACACCAGCTGTGATAATAAGTGTACAAATTGTCTTTGTTACACCTTTTGCAGAGTCTATCTTCTGCCTGTATTCCCACACCTATATTTAATATTTCCTCACCATTACATAATCTGCATCAAATATTTGGTCTCTGAGGAATCACAGAATAGCTGAGGTGGGAAGAAACCTCTGGAGACATCTACTCCTACCCCTTGTTCAGGGCAGAGTCAACTAGGACAGGTTGCCCTGTCTAGTCAGGTTCTGAGAATCTCAAAGGATGGAGACATCACAGCCTCCCTAGGTAACCTGTTCCAGTTAAACAAACTCATAGCATAAGAGGTTCTGACATTCATATGGAATTTCCATCATTTCAATTTGTGTTCATCATCTCTTTTCCTGTTACTGGGGACCAGTGAGAAAAGTCTGCTCCTGTCCTCCTAACACAACAAGCCACATTTGCATTCTGTCATAAAAAACATCTTTGATGATGCAACTCACTCCTGGGTATCTTGGGAACCTAACTTTAAACCTCTGAATATCACATGGATATATGTGCTTTAAAACACAAAGCCTGGTTGGGTATCAGGAAGCCAAGTAAAGTTTAGTATATCAATAGCCAGGGCTCTGAGATTTCTTAGTTTTACACTACAGAGGAGAGCTGGAAACACCTTTGTTTCATTAATAAAATGACACGACACTGTTAATCTCCAGAAAGTATCTTCCAGAGAAGTAACAACATATTCTAGTGCCTTTTAAGAGGGAATCAACCCAGAAACACTGAGGGAAGAGCCACTGTGCATAAAAGAAAAAAAGTTTTCCTGAAGAGCTGAAGAAACTGATCCTGATCACCATTTCCCTGGTGCCAGCTGGCACCAGAGGTTAACTGCAGCCACAGGCAGCAACACCAGCTCTACCATCTGCAGAGGGGATACAAGTACCCAGCTGCCCCTCACACTGGCAGCTAAGATCCCTGGCATTAGACTCATATCACCTGTCACAGTGCTTTAGAGGGTATTAAAACAATTATGGAACTGGAGGAGAACTTCATCCACCAAAACTTGGATGAGTCACCTTTCCTGCAGCAGTGTTGAGCTGTGCATGGATACAAGACAATGCTGTTCAGCTCTAGGTGTCTTTACCTGTTCTCTGAAATGATGTAAGGCTGAAGCTGTAAGCAGTGACTTGGGCAGACAGGAATGCTCCAGCTGTGTATGAACAGGCCAGTGAGGAGAAGCTGTGTGCACTGCCTCACTGGTCCATGTGCACAGGAAAGCAGAATGTGGGAGTCCCTGTCTTTTCATCCAAATGGACTAAAAAGAGCATGGCTGACCCACCCACCATTTAGTATCTCAGCTTGCTCTTAGGAATTCTTATAAACATGCATAAAGTGTTATTAATAATGTTTTTCTAACACAATAATGAGCAAAATCTGATGCTTTATAGCATTAATTCTTTATGATTTCCCTGGCACTAAATGAGGTCATTATTGTGCTGCTGGTCTCTGTTAGCCCACGAAGGGGTTTGTGTCGAGATGTCAGCAGTGAAATGACCATGCAAGTGGCCTGGCTGTACAAGTTGTGTTTTTTTCACACAAGTCAGTGAAGCATAGAGTGACTGTCACTGCCCTTTGTTTGAAAACAGCAGCAAGAGAGCTGCTTGCAGCTTCACAAGGCATTAATCAGTTGCTTGCACCATTTAATTACTATCTATTATTTTATGGTTTTGATAAAGTATTCAATGGAATTAAAGCCTCATCACTTTCAGCCATTGTTATCCAATCTGGCTTTAGTAAAATTGCATAAACAAGTACACAATCTCAACATATTTCAGCACAATTTATGGCTCCAGGGATATAAGTTCCAGGAATAATCTGATAGGAAATAAACTAAATAAAATAATCATAAAAGATGACTATTAATAGAAGTGATGAAGGAGTAGGATCATAAAGCAATGTGACTATCACACAAATACCTATTGAAATAAAAAAATATCCATTTTTTTCACCCAGCCATGCAGATGAAGAGGACATAATAAGACTCAAAAAAATCTTCATTTTTTTCCCAGACTTGTTCAAAAGGTAATAGAGGTTATACAGGAGGTTGTAGAACATAAATTTACAGTGAAGCTATAAGCAAAGGAAAGGAAATAGAAAGATGGAACTACTATATAACATATTAAGGAGTAACAATGTAAAGGCAAACAGTTCAGAATAGAACACCCACTACTAATGCCATCACAGTTACTGATAAACTGAAAAATTGAGTTGTTCTGAAAGAGGAAAAGCATGAGACTGAGAGAGTCATTGTATGACTGGCAAGCTCTTAACAGGGATTATAAATATACATCTCTCCCTGATGAGATATTCAGCAGCAAATGTGCTTGAAGATATTACTTTAATGGGACTGAACTGGACACAAAACATATTAATAATGCCAGTAAAGCATACAAAGCAGACTTCAAGATAATGTTTATCTGACCTACAAAAAGTGATATGGAAAAAGTGCTCAGCACATAAGGTTATAGAGTTTAAAACTGGATGAAGTATGGACCATCATCAATCAAGCACTAAATTGCTGCAGTCTATTTTTTATGAATTTGTAGAAAGACATCTCAGAAGAGCTGACATACTACAAATGACTACATCTGTCAACTGGAAAATTCACGCCTCCTCCTCCCTCTCTTCCTCATCACTTCCCAAGCAAAGGGGAGAACTCACTTTTCCATTGAGAACCACATTCCTTCCTTGTGCTGGTCATCTGCCAGTGCAGCTATGGGGGCCACAAGCAGCCTGAAGTTTGCAAGTGCCAATCACAGGAATGTAGCCAGAGAATTGTTCTCTGCCATGGCCTGACCAGTAAAACCTGAGGGAGTCATCAGTGAGAAACAAGGGGTGACTTCAGCATGGGAGGCACAGAAAGCCGCATAAGTAGCACCAGAGAAAGCTGCAAAGATTTAAGGTTGCCCTTGATAATTTGAAAAAGTTCAAAATTCTTGGAAAAAAGATCCTTTGAACATGAAAGGCATTGTCATTAGAACTGAGCATTATTAGGAGTTCATTACATTTAGCCACCTGTAGTTTGAACCAAAGGTTCTCTTCACCTCTCAGTGCCCTTCTGTATAAACCATGTGTATAAACCCTGGTCCAAGCATGGAAATTCCTGCCAGGGGGCAGAAACCCAGCACAGAAAAGCAATCCATCAACATTTCCACAGCCTGTTCCTCATGCAGCCATAACATGCAACCTCACAATGGGATGTCACCCCCCCTCTCTGCTGTCTCACTTTGGAAAACACAAATGCTGAGCTTGCCTGGGATTTCTTGGGGTTTTAGCTGTTTGTCCCACATTATGACGACTGGTCAGTGCCTGCCATCATCTGCCACAGCTGCAATTGCTCATCTCCAGCACAGGTTGGATGAGGGCTGCACATGTCCTGGAGGTCACACAATTTCCTTCATATTTGTCAACAGAATCCTGAAAAAACTTCCTTTCTTCTCTTTCTTCTCTTTCTTCTCCTTCTTCTTCTTCTTTCTTTCTTTTTACTTATTCCTTTTCCTTTTCTCCTTTTCTCTCTTCTTAGCACAGCACATACATTCTCCAGTTTTATTCAAATATCCTCAAAAGCACAACCATTCTTTTCAATACAATAATTTTAATTACAACGTTGTGCTTCTGTTTAAAAGCCATCAAGATGTACAATAGTCACAGCAGTAATTTTTAAGAAACTTCAGAATCAGAAATAAATCACTTATACTTTTCTGGCTTTAGCTATTCACTGAGAAGTGACACATTCCCTCCTCAGTCTTTGGCTGTCACTAACCACAGTTGAGTGCACTCCATGAATTCTGTCTCAGTGCTGCATCCTTGCACAACTCTCTGCTGAAATCCTCATTCCTAGACGTAGAGCAGGTGGCATTTTGAGTTGGTCCAGCTCTTGGGATGGACACTGGCTGTGGGTTTCAACAGACAGCTCCTGTTTGCCAGGCTTCCATGCCTGGATATCATTGGAAGCTTTTCAGGCTTCCAACAGAAGCACTTGTTAGCCAGGCCCACTCTGAAATGGCATATGAATTGGTGCTTCAGTAGGGCATTGGGCCAAGGAATTCAAGATGCTTTTCCTTTTACACCAGTCTAGAAAGTTCAGATTTCCTCAGTTCAAGCCATAAGACAGCCCTAACAGAAGGTAGGAGACAATACCAGCATCCTCTATGTCAATCTTCCATTTTGGAATCCATTTGGAGGCAGAATTTTTCATTTTCTTTTTCCTTTTGTCTTTTTTCCTTTAAAGGCCTTTATTTGCCATCTTTTCATCTGCCTCTTTTCTCTTTGGTCCCAGTACTTTAGGCTAATATAGCAGGATATTAGTCTTGCACAGAAAATGTTGTTAATTAGTTTATTTATGTATTCATCACCAGTTTAATCTTGTAGGGTACAACCCAGCTATCAGGCTATTTGGAAGAAATTCTGCCCACCTCCATTTCTGCAGCATGTTTGTACCAATCTGTCTTGTGTTTTCTTAAGGATTTATAAAAATAAAGTATGAAGACAGACTTTTCTCCTCCTGTGGTTTATCTGCAGACCAGATTTTGTCACCCTTCCTCTGACTGAATGGTCACTTATGACATATATTCTTTAATTGATTTCAGTGGGATTTCTCATGTAGTGTGTATGGTAAAATCTGGCTTCATAAGCATAAATAAATGCCCTTCTCCCCCAAGCAAGGAAGGGCTTCAAAAGAAAGACTCTCTATGCTCAGAAAAAGACCCTTATTAATTCCAGAAAATTAATACAGCAGGACTAGTAGGACCCCAGATTCTGACATACAGAACCAAGAGGTCAGTTCTATTTTCAGTATAAGAACTAGAAGTATTTAATGCCACTATTTCATCTCATTCAGTAGCCTGACATCCTCACTTGGCTCAATTCCCCTTTATGTTATGATCCATTTTGCTTAAGTGGTTCTGGCACTCCCTTCTGTTTTCATTAAAGGTTTAAATCCCTCTTCAATCCTATGGACAGCCAAGCCTTTTAAAAGCAAAAGATTGCTTTAAAGTCTAATTGATGCTTATCCTACTCTCAAACTATCAGGAAATATGGTAGGACCCACATTATAGTGCCACTGTCAGTAGACAGCTTTTGTGATTCAATAATAATATAGGTCACTGTTTGCTACACAGATTCCTAAAAACTGCACACCTTCAAATAGAATCCAGCCCAAAGAACCACAGGAAACCTCAAAAACAAAACAAATTCCTGATGCTTTTTGGATTCTGTTCCTCCACTAAAGCAGCCTAGGGTGATGAGAGCAGCTGGGTCCGTGGCCACCTTTCACCAGAGATTGGGCATTTCAGCCCCCTTTAGACCAAAGCTCTGACTGGAATTTATTTCCAGTGGCTTTTCCCAAATAAAGCTCTTCAGGCAAGCAAGTGATGCAGTTCTTACACCTCCTGTAGGAAGGGAAAGGCTTTTCTACTGTAACAACCCAGTTGCTTTCACCAATGTCCAATTCTGTTTATCAGTTCCACAGAAGATGTAAATCAGGCTGAGATGAGGCTGAAGAGACAGGGAAAAATATCAGTGGTTGAACCAGCAGGGTCACATTCTTATCTCCCTGCTTTTGCATGCTCCAGAATCCACACCTCTGAGCAAGAGGAATGAAGATGCCCTGTTCATAGAACACACAGAAATGCGGCATTTCTTAGAGGTCAGACTGCTACTGCTGCTTTCTTGGAAAGTACTTGAGTCAGCAAATACAAATAGATAGGTACCACTGCAGGCTGAGTGCCTCTCAAGCCCAAGGCTAGAGATAAGCACGTTTGTATTGATTGCAAACCAGTATTCTCTGAGATTTCAGTTCTGAAGGAGTTTTATTCCACGGTAAACTAAACGACAAGAAATTCCCTCCATCCAAATGAGGGAGGAGGGAGCTGCTAACGACACCCAGGGTTAGTTGGGGGATGCCCACTCCACTGCAGCTCTGCACAGGTTCAGCCCAGCACCGAGGGCTGCTGCAGTGGGGCCAGAGCACTTCTGCAGCTGCACCAGGGCCTGGCAGGCAAGAGCCAGGCAGGGGAGGCTGCCTCTGGCTCCCGGGCAGCTGAGAGCTCAGAGGCCTGCACACGCCAGCATCTTCCTGGGACTCGGGTCAGGGAGTGGGAGGCACGGAGGAAGTCTCAGGAAAAGCAGCTCCAGGTGCACTGGCACTCACTTGTGCTGTGCCCTCCTAAGCAAAGAGCTGCCTGGAGGCAGCATCAGCCAAAGTATCAGTCTGGGTTTTCCTCTGCTCTTGGGCTCACCAGACAGGAGTTAGTAAAAAGCACTGAGCTTGCTGTGCAATATCAGGATCCAGGAATATCTGGTTCCTGCTAAATCAAAAAACATCTTGAGAAAACACACATAAATGACAGGGAAAGGACAATTCACTGTCAGATAAGTTTCTGTATCTCCACAGAAAAGTGCCACGAGAGAAGGTAGAAAGCAGCAAGAGAAATGATCTTATTCCAGGAGGTCAGCACAGCTCTGTGGGCACCAGCCCCAGGCCATGGCAGGCTTAGAGCACGTGCTGGCACACGCACTTCTGAGACACTTTACAGCATATTGAGGCTTCCCAACAATGAAAAAATACTCTGTAAATTGTTTCCAATCATTCTGCCTTCCCATTCTCAACTGAAATTGAGGATTTGGCTCCAAAAATGTCAGTTACATGAAATGGCTGAGATAAATATCAGGGTAACAAGCTCAGTTTTTTAAAAACCTGTGAAGTAGGTGGAGAATATTCATGTAAATACTATAACAGATTTGAAGAATTAGAAATTTATTATGTCAAAGTTATGTCAGTCAAGATTTTGCAGGAAATTTAATTTTTTTAATAGCTGAAGTCATGTTACAATAAAAAATTTTAAAAATAAAAATAAAGACTAATTTATGACACTTAAAAAATTTGTAAAGGATGGTCACTCAGTGCCTTGCTAAACCATATGACTTTGAAAACTTGCATTTCATACACCCAAATTAATCTCACAAGGTATTAGGAAGACTTTTGGAGAGACTTTTGGACCCATTCTGAATGAGCCAGAAGTTGACAAATTTAACCATAATGGTGAAAATAATTACTACAGATACATTTCAATAACTTTGATCAAGGTTAACTCCATTCCAAGAATGTTTTGTGTCTCTCCCATCATACATATACCAAAAAGAGAAGGGCCAATATGCAGCAAGTAGATAAACCTTGACAGAAAAAATTAAAGATTTCTCAAACAACTTCTTGAGACGCTTCTGGACAAATTCTTTAAGGCATCAATGGTCTGATAGTTTTGGCTGGAACAGAATTAATTTTCTTCCTGGTAGCTGGTATGGAACTATGATTTGGATTTGTGCTGAAAACAGAGTTGATATCACAGGGATGTTTTAGTTATTGCTGTGCAGATCTTACACAGGGCAAAGGCCTTTTCTGCTCCTCACCTCACCCATGGGCTGGAGGTGCACAGGGAGCTGGGAGAGGACACAGCTGGGAGAGCTGACCCCAAGTGACCAAGGGATATCCCAGACCCTGTGGTGTCATGCTCAGCACAGCAAGCTGGGGAAGAAGAAGGAAGAGGAGATGCTCAGAGTGGTGGTGTTTGAATTCCCAAGCACCACTGCACATTGGGGAGCCCTGCTGAGCACCTGTCTGCCCATGGGAAGTAGGGAATGAATTCCTTGCTTTGCTTTGTCTGTGTGCTTTGGCTTTAGCTGCTAAACTCTTTATCTCAGCCCAGCAGTGTTCTCACTTTGCTCTTAGGTTCTCTCCCCATCCTGCTGGTGGGCAGTGAGTGAGCAACTGCTGGAAGTTAAACCATGACTGACAGAATAATCATCTCCAACCTCATAAAGGTGTCCACAAACCTGCAGCTATGTCTATTTACAAATATGTACCATGGAAATACTTTGAACTTTATTTCTTCACCACCACCAACACACACATAATTTATCTGATGCACAGAATGATGAACAAGGTAACATGGACTCTTGCTACTTGCTGGTGATAAGAGATTTTTTGTCTCTCTAGAATAATTTTTATTTTATGCTTCTGAGTTTTGGGTCTTACTATGAGGTTAGAGCATCAAAGCAGTGCAGCACAGAACAGGACATTTTGCCAAACATTATAACACCAGAGGCAGCTGCTTCTATTGTTTACTGGCTAGAGCCTGTTATACAACACATGGTACAAAGAGCAAAATAGATTAAAACATTTCATATGGAAGACAGCATTGAGGAGTTATATAGTGATGGGAGACAAAATATTAATTAGATATGGCAAGCTATCCAGGGGAATGAAGGACAAAGAACAGGCAAAACCTGCTCATCCTTACTGGCTTTGAACTAATGACACATCAAGCAGGAGCTTACTGCATTCAGAGCCAAAGTCAGGAATAATTTGACACTTCTCAGTGGACTGTTGATTTTACCAGACATTGAAGGGCAGTAAAAAGTTTTTCCTGGTTACAGAAGTGGCAAAACTGCCACTGATACTATAATTCAGGCTTGAAGTCCTTGAAGAAAATTATTTGAAAGTCTTTTCAGTTATAGCTTTTTCCTTACCTAAGCAATTATTTAACTATATTTCTTTTATATTTTATAAATATGTTATATTTATATTTCTTTTGTGTATTTCTTCCCTGTCAACTCCTCCTTTGCAGGAAGTGGCAAAAGATGAGCCTTTCATAGCAAAAGTATGCAAGTTACTAAGATTAGTATCATTATTTGTTGATCTTTTTTCTCAACAAATTTGTGAGCTGTACAGTAAATCCAACAAATAGAAGCAAGTGACTGAGGTGCATTAAAGAATAAAACTTTTTTAATCAGTGTGACTAGATTAAACAGCTTCTTAAATATTTCAATGTGGCAATCCTTTAGGAAGTGTTTATGACAAGCTTATAACAGTGCCAGGCAAAAGACAAAGTGGAATCTATCCAGGCTCATCCATATTTAAATGTGTGTGCTCGGTGCAAACATGGCTCAGGGAACAGCGATGACATCTCCAGACTTTCGATAGGTGGCAGCAGGAATGTTGGCAGAGCAACCAGGAGAGAGGGAGGAGAAAAGTAGGGAAGCTGACAGCAAGAAACCATTTGAAGGTGGTAAATGAGCTCAGGAGAGAAAAACACAAAGAGAATGCAAGTCCTGCAGGCCAAGGTGGTCTATAGGCTGTCGGGCTATACCAAACTTCTTGCAAAATTTTTACCTTGTGATATTGTGGAAGTTGAATGAAGAACAGACAACTGCTATAAAATAACTCGGTTCTCAAAATTGTGAGCAAACTATTTAAGAAATAAGGGGTAGGGGAAATATGAGATGCAATAAGGTGGCCAAATATTTCAGGTACATGAAGAGCTTCAAGCTTCCAAGAATGAGAGGAAGACAGTGGGTATGGATCAAGCTCTCATGGATAGTAGCCTAAGTGAAAAAGCAATAGCAAAAGAAAATATTTGCAACATTTTTCTTTCTGAGCTGTTCCAGGTGCTGTGACTAAAGCCTGGCTTTCTGAGTTGGAAACCTCTTCCTCTGCAGTTTGGCATGCCCTGCCTGCACAGCACATGTGACTTTAACAGTCACTGCAGGGATGTGGGTGTCCCCAAATTGCTGGAGGCTCGGGTGTCCACATGCCAGCCCTTCCACCTTTCATTTCAGGCCAGTAATTCAGTTACTGAAACAAAGTACAGCTCATATTTTCTGCCAACTCAATTTATTCTCTCCATCTGGAACATAGTCCAGCATTACAATACAAGATTAGTCTTTTCCAAGATACCCATCTGCAGAACATAAGCTATCAAAAGGTTAAGTTTCATTCCGGCTCTGGCTCCTACCACTTTTAAATACTGACAAAACCTCAAATTTTCCACTTGAAACAAGCCAGTAGAACAACACCTTTTTTTCTCTTCCTCCCCAAGAAGACCACAGCTTAGTCCCAGTCTCAGAGGATCTCTCTGGGATATAAGCAGTTATCAGATGTCTGGAATTAGAGCAACAAATATATCTATATATGATGGAGCATGTCTGAATGTAGGATTTGGCAAACTTTCTTTGAAGGAGAGAATCACTGAATAGACAGTCCAAGGTGAGGAAAAAATTGTCATCACAACTCCTACTCCAGAGGCCACATCTGAAATCACTGTGATATTCTACTCATAAACAGAATTTGCTTAAAGTGGCCATTTAGTAGGACATTTAAAAAGCTATCAAGCAATGGGACAAAGAGATGAACTCTCAGCAAAGCACTGGGAACAGTGTGAGCACTAAGGAGAACCACCACAGAAACACTGACCACATGTGCCAGCAGCACTGACCTGAACACAAGAGATCAGGCACATTACCATGATCCATCCTGTGTTTTGATCAATGCCAAAGGAAAAACAAAAAGCATCTCCTGCTCTGGTAACTCTCCAAGTTACTGGGTTTGCTCTGTAAGAGGTACCAGTGTAACTGATGTGCACAAGCAGCCACGCGAGATGAAAATATGCCTTAAGGAAGAAGTGAAGAGGCCAAGCAAACAGAGCAGGAAAGGAGAAAATAAAAAATGGGGATTACCAAATCTGCCAACATTTCTGCTCCTTCTTATTTCCTTATTGCCAGTATGTTGCACAAATGTTCTGCAGTTATAATACAGAGATCTCACAACCCAGAGACAAAACTATAGATACATCAGCAGTGGCATTGTCCACTTGGATCTATATAAACTTTTAGAAAGGGGGAATAAAAACAAAAGCAAACTTCTGAATTTGCCTTATCGCCAGGTTTTGGGTTCCTTTTTTTTTTATAAGCACCAATTCAAGTTTGAGATCAGCAGTCTCAAAATCCATCTTCTTTAATTAGTGTGAGGCATATAACCAGATACCGTTGTATCTAACTTGTGGTTTGTGACTTAGAGTTGTAGGCTTTCCACTGATAGCACTCAGGACAGTTACCCTCAGGAATTACATCTTCATTAGTATGAAAACCCTCTCTGTAAATTGTTGTGTAATCCTAACTCTGCTTTTAAAACACTGAATGCAAGAGCTGTTCCTTACAGCACCGCTACCTTAAAAACAGATTCATTTTAATATATGTAGATACTGATGCTTTCTTTTGTAACACTGTATGCACAAAAAACTTTTTCTGCTCCTGCCAATATCCCAATTTGCATGCTTTCTGTCACATCAAATGAAACTGCTCATTGGAAATTGGGACATAAGCTGCCACTTGCATTCATGAATATGTGCCCGATTTCCTTTAGCACTTGACATTGTGATGTACTCTTGAGCAGCTCTGCAGGTGAGAAGGCCAGTCTTTATCAGCAGCCGCTGGAGATAAGAAATATATGGGGAAAGCTTATCTGAATCCGAAGAATTGCAGCTTTAGCAAGTTTTTCACACTATTCAGGTTCTTAAAAATGAACATGAAAGAAGCTTTTCTCCCTCTCTGTTTCTAGAGATGGGTCTCTGCATATTCACAGCAACCTGCACAGGATTTCTGTGCTGCACATCCCCTGTTTCCTGAACTGCACTTTACAGGGTGAGAAGTGAGACAGGGTGACTCTCCCACAGCAACTTCAACACATTAAAAGGTGCTTCAGTGCAACAAGGTTCAGATGAGCATGTGGGTACCAGTGTCTCTTCACTGCTGCTCCACAACAGCACTAAATACTCCAAACTTCAGTGTGACAATAAAGCCATTAAAGTCACACACTGAAATAATTTGTGCAGTCTAACATCATAATTTATTAATTTGTAATTTCTCTCCAAATGAACACTGAACATAACTACAAATGTATAAAGGCACCATTCCCTTCCTGGATGAAATCTATCTCCTGTTGTAGCTGCAGGTCTCGCAGGATCAGCCTTGTTGCAGCTCTGTGGCAGTGGAGAGGGTTCACCAGAAGATTGTTCACACTGGGTTTGCTCACACCATGAACACAGATCTGCGTTAGAGCCTTGGGCTCCATCCACTCGAATGCCTGTCACGTGTGTCTGATCAGCTGAGTGGTCTCAGGTCATATTGTATTTACCTAATCAATTGACTCAGCCAGCTGAAAGGGCTCTGTCTCTATTGACTGAGAAGTTACCTGGTGAAAAATGCACACCCATTTCCACATGACATCCTGCTCCCATGGAAGACAGGCATCATTCCCATTGACCTCAGACAGTTCAAAGTCAACCTTATCGCAGTTTGATCAAAAAGAACTTAATCTTATTTTTAAATCCAGGCAATTCAATTTTACACCCAGTTTTTAACTTTCACCTTTCTTTTCCTCAGCACTTTATTATTTTGTCATTGTTTTTTCCAAGGAAAGCCATTCATCTCGATGTTTGTGAGACTGACAGGGCTCATCACCAGCTCACAGAAATGATGGGCATAAACAGCATGCCATTTATTCAGATTAATGGGTGTGATGACACTGAGCTCATGGTAGGAGCAAACAAAAGGCCTTTACAAGCTAATGATGACTATTACTCTGGTGAACTATGAGCAGTTTCTACAGACTGGAAACTGGAATTAGAAGATTCACTATCTGCTAAAGGCATCTATTAATAATAAACCTTCCTAAAGCAAACAGGGGATTTTGAAGATAAATTGTCAGCCACATCTCCATCATCTGGTTGCCCCAGGAAGTGGTTCTGCCAACAGAGTAACTCACTCTGCAACAGAGAACAGCTTTCAAATAAAGGAATGATGCTTGAGGAGTAAGACTTAGCCTGCAGCTGAGTATTTCAAGTTTTCACATTCTGATGAAAAGAATTTTATTTACAGTTTGATGGCACTTCAGGTTTGCTGGGAACAAAACCAAACACATATGAAATGACCTACTGAAAAGTGATTTTGTGTGCCCATAGCCCTATAATGCATCTATGGTGACTACTTTGAGGGCTGAGTTCAATTGGATTGCTTTGGATTTGTATCACAGCACTATATTCTATTCCCATTTGACCTGGTATAATTCTGGAGTACTTTGATTAACAATAGTGGGATAACTCCAGATTTGCATTGAAGGCAGGTTGCTTTTGAACTGTATCATATGAGCAGTACCAGGCAGAGCAGTGGCTATTTGAGCACATGGCACCCAGCTATTAGCCTTTTTACAGCATTCAGGTGAAGCATCAACAAAGATAAAGAAATCTACACAAATAACCAACACAATTAAAGATAAGATTAGGTTATTTACAGAAACTTGCCAGATTCGCAAGGATTAGAAATATGCTGATGAAAACTATACTTTTTTCTTATTGTTTCTGAAAGCATTAATCATGGTGCTGAATATGAAAACTGTAATTTAGATGCAGCTGGAAAAATAACTTATCCACAGCTGAACTGGAACCAGCTCCTTAGAAATCAGTAAATGAGCAAATTTTTAATCATTACTAAGTGCAAAATTATGCAGAAGTGCTGAGGGTTCCCAGACTACATTCTCTGCATCTGTCTTTAGCAGAAGGGTAGGGAAAAGGAGGAATAGATTTCCACTGCAGCTATTGCTTCTGTGTGTTTCTCTCTTATCCAGTACACCATGACTTTTCTTTGTACAGAATATGGAAGGATACTCCAATGCATCCTTTTCAACCCTACAGGTGCAGAAATAGACTGTGTGCCCACATGGAGATGTTCTTCCCTATTGTAATGGGTTGGCTCAGTAGGGTTTTGGGGGACATGGATCCACGGGTGGCATCTGTGAAAAATGTCCCCTATGTCCAACAGAGCCAACTGGCTCCAAGACAGATGCAGCACTGGCCAGGGCTGAGCCCATCAGTAAGAAAGGTAGAGCCTCTGGGATAATGGATTTTAGAGAGATGGGGTAAAAAACTGCAGCAGAACAGCAGCAGAGAGAGGAGTGAGAACCTGTGAGAGAAACGGCCCTGCAGACCCCAAGGTCAGTGAGGAATGAGGGGGAGGAGGAGCTCCAGGCACCGGAGCAGATTCCCCTGCAGCCTGTGGGGCAGCCCATGGTGAGGCAGCTGTGCCCCTGCAGCCATGGAGCTCCAAGGTGGAGCTGAGATCCACCTGCAGCCCATGGGGAACCCCACCCTGGAGCAGGGGATGCCCGAAGGATGCCGTGACCCCAAGGAAGGGATCCACGCTGGAGCAGTTTGGGAAGAACTGCAGCTTGGGGGAAGGACCCATGTTGGAGAATTTTGTGGAAGACTGTCTCCCATGGGAAGAACCTGATGCTGGAGCAGGGGAAGAGTGGGAGGAGTCTTTACCCTGAGGAGGAAGGAGCAGCAGGACAACTGTGATGAACTGACCACAGCTTCTGTTCCCTGTCCCCTGGAGCCACTGGTAGAAAGGAGGGAGAGAAAATGGGGAGTGAAGTTGGGTCTGGGAAGAAGAGGGGGGTGCAGAAAAGGTGTTTTAAGATTTGGTTTTATTTCTGATTTTGATTGGTAGTGAATTAATTTAATTTTTCCAGGTTAAGTCAGTTTTGCCTGTGACACTGACTGGTACATGATCTCTCCCTGTCCTTATCCCAGCCCACAGGCCTTTTGCTACATTTCCTCTCCCCTATCCAGTGGCAAGGGTGACTTTGTGGGGCACCTGGCATCAGCCAGAACAGCCCACCTCACCTATTGCTCTCAGAAAACCCTTCTAACACTTCTGTTTGAAAGCAGCCAGCAAACCCAGCCTGTCCAGTGGAGATCCTAGTCACCAGCTCAAACAAGCTGACAGATCTGACAAAGCTGCACCAGGGATCCTCTGTCCCCATTCCAGAGGAGAGAAGAGATGTGCTCAGCCCAGTCTGGGTTACAGCAGGCAGCTCTTGCCCTGGGGCAGGGTGCTCTTACTATACAAGCATTTAAGGGCTCCTTCCTGTGAACAAGACAGCAAGATTATATTTCAGGATCAACCCAAATTTACTTTGAGAGAAATGTTGCTTTTATTCACAAAAACCAGCCAGGAATCAATAGTAAGTACAGTAACACAACAAAGAAAATGAAGACAATTTTTCTGTGAAATAACGAACCAAACAGAAGTGCAATTTTATGATTCTAAAATTCTAAATTTTCTTTTAAATGTAACTTAATCGTACCATGCCAAAGTATTTATTAGATATAAAGGTAGTCAGATGTACTACTAAAGCATAAACTTGAACTCTACATAGCACACTGATGGAAAGCTCCATACTTTTTAGGACAGCAACCTATCCATAAGACATGGCAAGCAGCAGATTTGTTTTGGCTCTTTTACAAACACTGTTTGTTTGCTAAAGCACAACAAATTGATATGTTGCTCTGTGTGCTGTATGCTCAGGATTTTACAAAATGAATAACAAATCAGACCACATGTAATGTTGGAGGAGCACCATTAAAGTACCTTGCAAATGTCTGTGTCCCAGGTGTTTTGCTGCAGATTCTACCCCAGTGAACACACAGCTGGTTATCATCACACAAGGTAGAGTTCAGATAAAAGAAAGATGTGACATGTTGGTTAATCAGGGAGAAGACAAAAGAAAAAAAATTATGCTTCTGTCTCTAACTCCGTTTTCTGCATCACTGAGCACTAAGGCACAATGTCATTTATTTCAACCTTATAAACCATGACCACATATTTGCAGATGCAATTACTTCAACTTTATATTCACTAGCTTGGAAACAAGCCCTGTTTGTCTCCTTCCTCAAGGAAAATAGAAGCCATAATGCAGAACTGCAGAACAGAGATGTCACATCCTTTCAATTCACCCTCACAGCTTCCTCATCTCTGATACCAATCACTGTTCCTGAGTTTCTGGGGACAGGTTTTTATACATCTCACAGGAACTGATTTGTAATAGGATTTGTTTTGTGGGATAAAGTTACAAGGAAACAGGTAAAGATGAAAAGGTGTCAAAGTGGACAAGTACCAGGATAGAAATTCAGAGCTTCCCTAAGGGGTAGCTCTCAGAGATGTACAACACCTCTAATGCTCTTTGCAAACATCAGTACTCTGCTGTTGGCTGGCTAAATAGCCAGCTGAAGGACATTTTACTCACTGAAACTTACTGGTAGTAGAAAGTTGCAATTTACTTAAAAGTAGAATACTTCAAGACAGCTTCTTGTGCATGTTTCCAATCATTAGCAACAATGCTATGAATCTCTCTTTAGACAAATTGTAAACTTGTGCAGCACTGAAGTCCCTAAAAATACCAGAGCATGTTCTCAAGGAGGAGTAGAAGAATTAGTAATTGCTCATGAAAAATTTCCAAACCTCACTGAGCTACAGGAAGGCAAAGTCCAGTACCAGATCCAAAGATCTAGATTCATTTTGTACTTGAACAATATTAAGTTAGTGAACAAAATGAAAGACTAACAAAGGGAAAAGATCAGACCAAAACAAAAGAAGAAAATAATAGTTTTCCTGAAAAGAATATTGGAGAAAATAACCATTGTGTAAATGCAGCATGGAAGATACCAAGGCAAAGCAGTTCAATGAAGCTGGATGCACCTGCAATGATGATACACACACTAGTCCTAGGCCAGTGACAGGAAATTATTTGAGTATCTTTGCTGCACAGATACATTCTTAACACATTAATACTTCAAAAGGTGAAAAATTCATAAAAGCATGCACAAGGCATTAGCATTGTATCTACATGTTGAAATGCATTTTCACATGGTCATGCTGATAAAAGCAGATTATCCCATTAAAGAGATAAATAATTATAGATGCACTTCATGGGAGAGCGTGTTATTCTAGAAAAATTGCTATAATTACTGGAGGTGCCCTGCAAAGTATTATCCATTCCTAGCTGGCTGAAGCTTAAAACTGTGACTCAGCTTTTAATAAAATATCTTAACTAGAAATGTTAGCTATGTCCCTAATAAATAACATTTAAAATAAACAGCAGTTTATAAATGAAGAGCACTGTCTGCCCCTGTGTAGACAACTCTATATACTCTGGACATAAATCCAGGGCACATCAGGTAAAGAGAGGGAAACTTAATTGCTGGAAAGTGAGTGACAAGACAAGGAAAATGAAAATCACTAATGCCCTAATGGGTGTGGATCCCAGAATGATCTAAGCAGTACCATAAAATAAACAATTAAAATAAATGTGAAATTCTAGCAGGCCACATTCTAACAACATTCATAACTTTCCCATCTCTGCTAGGTACTTGAAAGTAAGTATAGGAAACTTCTTTTACTAGAGGCAGCTAAATACAAAGTCTAATTCCAACTTTGATATTTCCACCACAAAGTCAGTCATTTTGACTGAATTTCAACTTTAAAGCCATACTGCATAACAATAAACAGCAATATATTAATTCTCTCTGTCAAACTGGCCTAGAAAAATGGGACTTATTTGACATCCTCCTATCTATTTAGTAAGGAAACTAATATAAATATTTTTTATACTGTAGATGAGCAAAAAAAAGCTAAATGCTGCTGTCTAGAGATATTTCCTTAGAAGTCCAATGATAACAGAATACTACTGACAGAATACAGATATAAGAAAGAAGATTCTTATTATTACATGGCAATTTGTTTTCTTTCCTCCCTACCCCCATCAGCCCTGACATCCTTGGACCATTTCAATTTATTCAGTTTTTCCTCAAAGCCATGTTTTTTTTAGATCTGTGATCCTTCTGGCTACCATCCTTGAGGACTAATTGATCCAAATGTTCCTTTAAGTGCAACATGCCAGATGGGTCAGACCATTCCAGCAGAGAAGAGGGAAGCCTGGGGCATTTACACACCTCACCTGCAGGGCTTCAGATTGAACAGCTCAGGTGGTGTTTGTTACTTGCACAATAATACAGCACTGTTGACTGAAGTGGAATTCAGGATGTGCTGAATTTCTTTGGACTTCTGCCTGCAGAACTCACTTGCTCAGTTCTGCTGCTGCAGCCATCATTCCTACCTGTGATGTCCTTGCTCTTATCAAGTTGTCTTCACATTTTTTCTGTTCATTTCTCTAATTCCTAAACTTAGCTTTGAACACTGATCCTGTCCTCCAAAATGCTTGCAGCCTTTCAACCCTGCTGTTAATCTGCAAATTTAACAATCTTGTTCTCTAATACCTCAGCAAACCACTAATGAAGTTATTAAACATTTCCAGCCTGAGTAGCTCTGTTTGACGTAGGGGTGTGGCTCCGTGTATGGCAAATTTAAGCTTCCTGATAACAGAGTTTTAAACTACCTTTTCTGGTCCCCTGTGTTGAAGCACATTCTACAAGAAATTCCTGGCTCAGAGCTCCAGCCTCAATCCATGCATGTATTTTTCTCTTATGATAAAGAGGTAATAGTGTCTTTTTTTCAGTCTTGGAGTCTTTGTTCCTATAGCAGAACCACCAATGCAATTCTATGAATTAGTGCTCAAATAGGCAGGGAATAAACAATTCAAAATAATAAAAATATTTATGCCAGTTAGATAGGTGGTCAGAACACTAGCATTTCTTCTCCTTCCTGTCTGGGAAATTCTGTGTTGAACTGTTATGCCAATTCCTGGTGTTTTAATCATTGTTTGCAAGCTGCACATACCTTGAGACTACAGCAAACATATTTTATTGAATAGAAAATAAAATACCCAGAAATCACCAAGTTTTATATATCACATCAGTGAAAGAAGATAAATGCAAAGGACCTACTATATAGCAAAATGATGAATTGCACTGCTGGTTATTTCTGCTAGCTACAGGATCTGTGATAGCCAAAAAGCAAGATGCTGAAAATGTACAGTACACTCTTCAACTATGTGCCTTTCTATCCATTAATCCCTGCATTGTATGGATCTGGTAACACAGTTGTTCAAGTTCTTTCTGTGTTGCAAAAGACCTTTTTATTTTTTTGCCCAGTTGCCACTTCTTTACTTACTAGACATAAACTAAGCAATAAATGCCCCGATATGTGCATCTGCACCCCCTGAATAAAGGGCCTTACAAATTAGATCTGCAAATTTTGGAGTCACTCCATATCAATCCTTTAGTCCATGTACACTCCCAGTTGTCTCTTCAGATACCCCTGGTGTGAAGGTCTCTGTCAGCTCTCGACTGCCAACGGCAGGCAGATGACACGCTTCTCTTAAGGGGAGTATGGCTGCAGTCTCAATTAATACCTTTATTTTTCTCTTCCCAATATGCCACCTCTCAAGGACTAGCCACGACAAACCCTATTTTATAAGCCCTCTGCATTGGTATGCCTGTGGTGCAGCAGCATTTGGAACATGTCCACGACGTGCTGCATGCAAATGGCTCTCCCACGAGAGTTTCAAAGAAACCCTTCTGCCACTGGCACAGGAAGACGAGTTCCAGGAGTTCTGTGACAGGTGAAAACCACTTTTGCTCTGCAGTGATAAAGGAATGAATAAATGCATATTATGGCAGAAAATCAGACTCTGTCTTTGGGGCTGTATTAGCAGTGAAAAGGTTTCAGTGTAAGAACTGTGTTGTTTTGCCTGCATCTGCATCAGTAGAAGCCGCTCCTTTCTTTACAAGTCTGAATTACCTGCTGTTTCAGCTCAGTGCTACTATTAAGAATCACTTTGGCCAGTGTGATGAAGGGAGAGAGCCTATGAATAGAAAACTGTCTTGACTCCAAGCAGGTGTGAAGTCTGAAAGATGCAGATGACAGTTTGATCAGGCATCCTTCTTCAGGCTGGTGCTTCTGTGTAATGGAACAGACTTGCTCCATGGAGAACTCCTACTGCTGCTAAATGCTTATTTACAGACACATAAATAGCTGGAGCTCTTGAAAGAATGAACATAAACAAAATTCAAACATAAATGAAATAAATACAAACATTATAGGGTCCTATATTCTACTCCTCTTACAGGGGCTACAAGAAAGGCTTTGTAATCTCTGCATCTTAATCCCTGGAAAAGCAGAGGAAAAAGGAAATCAGTCAGTGGCACCAAATATGCCATAGCAAAGATTCACTTTGACTTCCAAAATGTGTCTGATGTTTTGGAATGCTTCCCTTTTGAACATTCAGCTTGAAAGACAAGAGGGGGACTTTGCCTTCCAAAGTGCTGAGCATGCACTGTCTGTAAATCAGATCCTCTTCAAGGTGCTGTACATCAGGCTAGATTTGAAAATTTGAGATCAAAGTTTTATTGACCCGCTTTAAAATATCACTTTGTGGTAAGTTCCTGCTGCAGCAGAAAAACAAAACTTGTAACTAAACTTTCCTAGAACTTCCAAAGATGAGACTATACAGATTCAAAGAGAAATCTAGGAGCAAGGACAGCTAATTCACTTCAAAGCTGCCCTCAGATGGCATTAATGTATTGAATCTTGACTTAGATTTCACCTAAATGCTTTTTTTTGCAAATGACTCAGTCTCTGTACCATAAAGAATTACATTTTAAGACCAATATATAGCTCAAATCATCCAAAAAGAAAAAGTTTTTTGTATGTAGAAATTATGAATATCATGTATTAGAGGAGGGAATATCTTTTGTGAATATTAAAACAAACAAACAAACAAACAGAGAAATTACATCATAACTTCTGGCATAACTATGTTTGTCTCAATTCTTCTGTCTCTCTGAAGGGGAAAATAAGATTCCCCTACTTGCAAAGCAGGGTGAAAACTCTGGGAAAATGAAAAAAAAAAAAAAAAGACATCCATGCATTTTTGAGAAAATAATTTAAAGGAAGTGCTAATACTTGTTAGTTTATTCTCTTCCTCATCCCTTTCTGCTCTCTTGATCTCTTTCCTACACATAGATGCTCACACATCCTTGAATGAAGCCAACTCTGGAGAAAACAGCAACAACCAGGCAAGACCTCAGCAACTGCACTCTTAAAGCAATGAGCAGAGACACCAGATCTACTTCTCAAAGATGGAGTTGAAATGACACCTGTGACCAAAGACAGGATGTACAATGGAACCAGATGAAAATAATGAAAATATGAAAATAATAAAAATATGAAAATAATGAAAATATTAAAATAGTGAATATGCAAGAGTTTTGGAGCTGCTGGCCAATCAGAAAACAGTTGTGACCCAGAATGGGCACAGACAGGATTCTCTGCTGTCCTCCACTGGCTGGGTGTCATCTATCCCCATGCTGCTGAGGGATTCCACTCTCCCAGAAGGCTTTTTTCCAGCTTTGCTTTGAGTGATGGCACTTTTGTAGCAGGAGACTTCAGTGACATGGGAAACTCAGTTCATATCATTTCTTAAAATGCTGTGTTTAAGGGATGTCCTCAGGGCAGTTTTCATGTTTGTGCATTGTAGTAATCATTGCTTTGTTCTACAGAACTCTTTCTGCTGATGATTTTACACATCACGAAGTTCATTCTTGTTTTAAGGTTCTCAAAAATAGGTGTGAGATACAGGATATGTTATTAAAGTACACATTGGTAACTAACTTTGTAATTTACATTAATTAAAGAAAAATGAGTCTGTTTGACATTTGCCACTGTCCATATTCATTTAAAGTGACAGAGGTACACATACAAAAATCCTCTGTGCAGTTTTTATCAAGTTATCCATCAGTGGCAGTTTAGGCCTCCCTTCCCGATTTTCCATGTTGTATCTCAAGTCAAGCTTCTCTTTATGCCCCTACAAAAAACACAAGTTATTTTCTATAATTATGTGACAAGGATTCAGCTAAGAGGAGTGTTATATGAGCAAGGAGACAGAAACAGGAGATGATTGTGACCAATGAGTTGAGTCAATGAATTAGAAATTAGAATGAAGGTAAATGAACTGAAGAACTCATTTTTTCCCACTGAGAGAGCCAATATTGCACCCAAGGGATGTGGCAACAGTGCACAGGTCTTTGCAGAGTGAAGTTTGCAGTTAGTGAACAGACACTGCATCACTGGAGATGCTGAGCCCACTCTTCCACTGGTTTTTAGATTTGCATCCTAGCAGCTTTGGAAAGAAGCGTGACTTTGCTTTGTACATGAACATTTCTGTCACCTTTATCATTGTTCATTGTGGCTACACCTTCACTTTTGCACTGTGGGTGAGAAGAGAGAAAGGTACAAAATAATTGATTGCTTTTGCAGATGATCAGTAGCTTTTCTTTCCTAAATCAAGAGTCTCAGATGTTCATGCACCTCCAAAATTTTGTGAAGCCCCTTTGCTTACTGAGAGGTCTTAAACAACAGGATCAGGCATTTAACCATCAACTTAATAATATGATATATGATATTGTTCCAGTACTATATACTAAGAATACTGCCTAAGACAGATATAGGCCAAGAGAAAAATGTGAATGATGGGTTCCTGCTGCCTGCAAAGGAAATGAAGTAAAGGATATGCATGGTAGTCAGCAAGACCTGCATCTTATCAATAAAACATTAACTGTGACAGCTGCAGGTGGAAATGCCATTCCACGGAAGTATTGTTAGTTTTTTCCAAGCCTTCTCTTCTTAAAAATGCTTACTGATTGTATAAATATTATCATCATTAAAGAGCTCATAAAAACACATATTGGATCCCCTCCTAGGGCTTGCACAAAGTGTCTGAAATGTCTCCTAATTTTCAGCAGGACTTTTCCTCAAAATACTTGTAAGTACTTGTCTCTTAGAGGAACGATTTTCAGCCACTCCAAATAATTCACCTTTTGAAAGGCTCCTGATTTTACTCCTAAACACATACTCCAACTAGAAAGAGGAAATATATTGCCATGGAATATTGGGAAATTAAATATCACAAAGACCAGATAATCAGCAACAGAACTTAATACCAATGACTTGTAGAATTCTTATATCAAAGAAAGGTTTTTAATTGCTGCATGTTAAATGCTCGGGTTTAAGACTAATATTGGAGACTTTCTTTGGCCTGACATCATCTTCATTTTATGCCCACAGTAAGTGACAGGCTGTGATCCTGACATGCTGCCCTGACTCCCAGTACAAACATGGCACTGCAGTCTCCTCCTTATTTCATCCATGTAAGTGGAGAAACTCCACTGAAATGAATGAAATTATGTGATTGCAGAAGATATGCAATATTAGAGGTGATTTGAGAGCATTGCAAAACACAAAAAGCAAGTTTTCCACAAGCTGATATACCTGCCTCACCTGGTTTTCTGCTGTATATTTCTGTGTAGCTCTGCCTTTCATTCAAAGTAATGTATAGTGCTATTTCCAAATAAAAGTCCATTTCACATGATGTGCAAATGAACTCTTAAAGGTATTCATTCTGTTTCATGACAAAGACTTTTGCTACTGGCATGAACCAGACTTCAAACAAGACTTCACCTGAGACTCTGAGGATTTGACAAGCAGCAGTATTAGCTCAGTCTCCAAAAAAAGCATTGGCACAAGATGATCTGTGAAATAGAGCCACTGTCTTTGTGGTGAAGCTGTAAGTGGGGCTACTTTAAACCTTTATATAGTGTTGCTTGACTTTAAGTGTGTTAGGCCTGAGCACTCTGACCTGCTGCTGTACCTTATGGGTGGTGTACAAGCTGGGATCCTCAAAAAGTGACCTTTGCTTTCTAGTGTTTCCTCATTCTAGAATCACAGAGGGTGTTGAGGAGCATCCACACAAGTTCAGGATGGGAACACAAACACCAAGAAACCAACAGCTGTAGTTATCCTGACAGCCCCAGACACAGCTCCTGCATCTGCTGAAGACAAACCTCTCTGCTTTCAACTGTATTCTGTATTCTGGCAGAAGGGGCAGTGAATGCATTTTCATGCTCTGCTGGTTCCACTTTCCTCTTATGCTGCATGTTATTGTTGTTACCCACATGTGTTCCCTGTGACTTCCTGCAAACTCTTTGGGATCTGAGCATATTGTTTGGTGTGCACATGTAATGCCACATGCCTGTGCTGCACACTAAGCAATGTGTGTTTTTTGTTCTGATACCTTCAGCAGTGCCCCTGTTTTAGTATTTAGCTGTGAAATTACGGCAAAAAAAAAGCTTCTAATTTGGTTGGCTCAGAAATCTCATTGTATAGGTATAATCATTTTAAAAAAAGGATTCAATGCCTGGCAATGGTCTGCCCACAATTTAGACATGACAAATATTTGGTGAAGTATAGGGAAGAGTGAAGGTAATGCTCTCTCATGTATCTTTGACTGTCCTCCCAAATCCCCTTGTGTCCATACACAGAGATAATGCTCGATTTCACAGATATATTTTGTACCTTTGTTACTTGAGAGACTGAGATCATACTCTAGGAGTAAAGTACTGCCTTCTGAATTTCTACTCCCAGCCACCTCTAAATTTTACACATGCTTTCCCATTATTTCTTTTACCATTAATTGCAGTCTCCTTTTCCACAGTTTTTTGACATGTTAAGCATAGGCTGGCTTAAAATGAACAGAAAGCTAAGCAAATATCTACATCATAGTGATTTGAACATGTGCAGTACTAACACTGTGTGTTTGTCACTGGTTGAATTAAAAACTTCTGTTACAGAGGGAGTTAATTAAAAAGGTTTCCTAGATGAGGATTGATAAAGAAAAAAAAAAGTTACTGGTGAGTAAAGAAAAAAAAAGTTACCACGTGTGAGGTTGTCTATTGACTGTATGAAGAGCTGCTCATAGGATTACAGCTGACAATACAAAGGGAAAGTGCATTTCAGCTCCTCTGCAAAGGGAATTGAGAAAAAATTGATGTTTTTCCTACATCCCTGATGATGGGAATTCTCTCTTCTTTAATGTTGGGGAGAAGATGAAAATGTCCAGTGTTTAATGGCTTTCAGAGAGCTGCCATTGCAAGCAAGCTGCAAAGACAAAGCCCTAACAAGTAGCAACTGGAAAAAGATACAGTGAATTCTCTCTCAGTTTAGGGTTTTGTACTTGTTTAGGATAATCAATTTACTCGAGAATTTATTCCCTGAGCAAAAAATAATTGCACAGATAAGTATTTTTATATCCTATCTGCCATATCTCGACAAGATCTAAAGATTTAAAAGCTTCACATGTATGATAAAAGTCTCGCTTATGCCTAGGCAATTATTTTTCAAATTTAAATGTCTCTGTTAGTAATGTGGTTTTTTTACATTCCTAAAGGGCTTTAGCTAGTCTGAATAACCAACAAACATCAGATTTCCTTTATAAAATGGAAGACAACTATGATTTAAAAATGCAGTATTTACTTAGTTCTCATTTAACTGAAATTTGATGTATTTAGAAGCCTCCTAATTTATATTCAAGATCACCATTTCAATACCAATGATCAGAATTTCATACATATTTGTGCTCAGCAGCTACTGCATGCATACTGATGAGCCCTTTCCAAGGCATTCCTGTGGCACTAACATTTGCAAATGCTGTGCTGACATGGTGGTCTTGCAGGTAAAAAACTGCACGTAGGTACACTGTCCCCAGAACATTCCAGTGATACTGTCAGTCCAAATCCAAGATAAAGCAGTAAAAATGGGATGCAAAATGCAGGAGAGGGCACAGTCCCAACAAATGCCTGTGCTTGCAAGCCTGTATCAGTAAAAGCAGGCTCTTCTCTTTTTGCTGGAAACTGAAGTTGTGGCAGTTTTTGCAGCAGTGTGTTACACATATGATTGAGACGTTTCTATTTTGTTAAACACACTTCTCCTGAGAAGGAAAAATTCAAGGCTTCTCCCCAAAGGGAAGTAAGTTCATGTTCCACTTGCCTCTGATCTTTATCACCTACATTTAAGGAAAGTGCTGAGTATCAGCCCTGCCTTGGGATGAAACAAGGTCAGCCCGTCCCCCCCTCACCCACCTGTGCTGGTGACCCTGGATTTCATTTTCATGTGTCAGTGACACATCAAGCTCCTGCTGAGATCAGGGCCTGCTGTGGGAAGCGAAGCGTGAGGACACCGGGACTGCTCCCACCTCTGAGAATTCAGCCTTCTCAGATGAGGCAGAGAGGAGTAACTGTGAGCACCTCCAGGAGGAATTACTACAGACAGTTGGAGAAGGGTTTCTCAGAGTCACCTGTCATAGCTTTTTGAAACTCACATCAGAAATCAGTAGAGAGGGGTACTGAATCAAAAGCTGGATGGATTGTAAGCCACTTGTGCCATTGCCACGGAAGTTAGGAACTGTCTGTTAAGTCTCCCTTCCCCAGACCCCACACTATTGAAGGATCTCTCCCTTTCACAAGATACTGCATGTTAGAATCCACATCAGAATGTTTAATACCTACCTAAAATAGAGAATAATTGCAGACATTTTTTTACTGTTTCAGGCTCTGCTGTGCAGAACAAAGCCAAATCTACTCTCTAATAATGTAATTTCAGCTTCACTGTAGCATACACAGCTTTGCACTCTGTGGTTCTGCTCCTCATGGATTGATAGAGCAGCTTATCATTGTACCACAACTGGAATGCCTTCTTAATTCTTGTCTCTCTCTATACTCTACACAAAGAATTTAATAAAGGACATCAAGCTGCTTAGGTGGCAAAAAAAAGAGATGCTTCCATTTTATTTACAGAAAACATGATTTCTTCAGCCATACTAACTTCTAATACAGAGCTAGGCTGACTGCCTGTCATATTTACTTTATTTTAAAGGAAGGCTGGTGAGCAGAGGCTGGTACTGCAATCCAACAAGTTCACTCTTACAGTAAGACTGCATATTTCCCAAGGGATGACTGGCTAGGGAAACCATGCTGGGGATTTCTGCAGCAGCTGCCTCCCTGTCACTCAATGTCTCCTCTCATAGCCAGAGCCACAGATGCCCCAAGATGGTTCTGCCCCAAGACTGCTTCTGTGCCACAGCAGAGAAACATTAAATGTGCAAGTGGAGCTCTGGTGTTTTGCAATGCCTGCCTGACTGTAACCACAGTGACAGGACCCTTTACGAGCTGCTCTACAACATTGCAGATTTTTAGTTTGTATTTCTTGTTTTGTATTTATTGCTCTGTTTTGCAGAGGACTGCCACAGTATAGTCCCTATCTGCACATTTGCTGCTAAAAACTATTTATTACTTTCACAAGACACCTAAAAATTGACTAGTAACATTGCCTGTGAACTGTCTACCTCTTCAATAAAAGTATTTCACAAAGCATGACATTTGTCTTCTACAGAAACTGTTTTGGGCAAGGGTAGGAAAGCATCTCCTGTTTTTGCTGAAGATCTTCAATTACAAAGCCTCACCACACAAGTTCTTAAGTCCTCTCTTGGCAAAGTTTCTGGATTTTTTCCCTGTGGACCTTTCACAGGAAGATAGAATGATCTGTAAATGGGATAAGGCAGATGATATGGGGATCCATAGTGCTCATCAAAAACCCTTCATTTTAGCCATTTAACAGTATCTGCCAGATTTTTCAGTCCTGTGTAGCTACCATATAACAAATTCTAACAGCATAGTTACTTCTTCAAGCAAATTTTGCCTGTCTGTCTCAATAATTTGATCTGTCCTTCCATCCCCTGATCTGCAGCTCTACTGACACCACACAAAATCTCATGACAAATTGTCTTGAGTAGACTGATGGGCTCTCCACAACGGTGCAGCTCATTCCTCTGCTCTGGGAGGACATCAGCTATTACATCTTCCATTTTTGGTTCTATGTACCAGTAGGATTTATACACTGGAAAACTGGTAATAAAAAAGCTCTCTTGATCCTAATTCACAATATGGGGTTTTAAAAGACGACTAAATAAAAGGGAAAATATCTGTACAAATTAATAAGCTCTGGATTGCAGCTTTAGCAAGGGTCATGCTTGCATTACTTTAGATACCTCACTATTGTCCCATTCAGCTTTATTTTCACTAACTCTGCCTTTTCCTTTCTTTTTGTACAGTCCCTTCCCTTTTTTACATTGCACAGCTGTTCTGAATACTGCAGGAGCCTTAAATTGTATCTCAGAGGAAATAAAAATATGCCTGTTAGATTTAGCAGAGGAGCCCTGCCAGGTAAGGGAGGGTTTCTAAATACAAGGCAACACAAATTCAGTTTTTTCCCTTACAGCTGCAATAGTAGGGATGAGCACGCACCTGCCCACCTGCTTCAGCTCTTTTGACAGGCTGGGATGGAAAACCCCCAAAATACCTGATCAGTCTCAAGTTTAGAGTGCCATTCTGAATTCAAATCAAATTTATCTATCTGTTAGCCAGGAAAAATATTTTATTGTCTTTGCTTCGGTTTTCTCCTCTCATATGAAGTTCTGCTCTTGTCTTTCTGGGCTTTTTGCTTCCCTGGGAATTTAATAGAGAGATTTTGAAGGATATGAGTCCAGCTGTCAAATAGAAGAATCAAAGCCTGGACACATGTTTTTAACTCCTGGTTCTATCAAATGGGCAGTCAATCTCTTCCCATGGCACTCAGCCAATAAGATCATCAATGGGTCACTCAAACATCAGCATCTGAGTGCGCAGAGCTGTGAATCAGCACAGCTCAGCAGGTCCTTCCTCAGCAAAATGAGATTTTGGGGAAACACACCTTTGAGAGGACCTCAGTGCAGAGCTCTCAATGTGCAGATGCATCAATGCAGATACTAATGCAGTTTGGAGTGCAGTAAAATAGCAATTACTGGCATGTGCTGTGAATAAGATATCCCAGTTCCACCACCTGAAATATGCACAATTTGGGTACATGCTTTCCCTCTGATCTCCCTGGCTGCTTTTGCAGTGGCAGTGCCTTAGCTTTTTGGCACTGCATAGGGAAACTACCTACTAACTGCTGGATTGCTCACCTTTGTTTCCACTGATAGGTTAGTTTTGTATGCCACACTTTTGCTGTAAAATATTTGCATTTCCTTTGATTGATACCTTCAGGATCTACAAAATCAAGATCATCAACATCTTCTTCCCTGAGCATCAGAGCCTCTTGTTCTCCCTCTTGCTTTCTATCTAAGCATTCTACCATGTAACAAGCTGAAGAAGAGACCACGCAAAACAGATTTTTCCTTGCAATACAAAGCAGCCTCAATTTGTAAAAAAAAAGCCTTATCAGAGACAGGAACCTTCTCATGCCAAGAAATTGCTCAATACTTCAGGAAAGAACAGTTCTTTAATAAGGAGTTGCAGTGCTGAGTTCACAGTTGAAAAAGATCAGATTTGCTACACTTCCAGGTCTCTCCTTGAGTTTTAAACTTACATTTAGGAAGATGTGTAGGTAAGTATGTGTCAGGCTCTACATGGACCTGATAAGAGGAGTGTGAGAATAGGAGGGAAGTTCCTGCTTTCAGTTTCCTGATGGCCACATTCCTAATCAACTTCTGCTGACTTCGATTCTCTGAGTCCAGCCTGGGAGCTGCAGTGTTTAGAACAAGGGGTTTGGCAGCATGAACTAAATAAAACAAGGGTCAGATTTTCAAAATCATTTCATAACACAGAGATACAGTGCCATGCTTTTCCAAGCAGGAAAGTCAGAGAGTCACAGAATCACAGAAACACAGGATGGGTCAGGTTGGAAGGGATCACAGTGGGGCATCTGGTCCAACCTCCCTGCTCAAGCAGGGTCATGCCAGAGCACATGGCACAGGAGTGTGTTCCAGTGAGGGAAGCTCTACAAACTAACTATGCAATCTGTTCAAGAGTGCTGCCTGGCTTTCCTTGGACCTAAACATCTCCTTTCCCTAGGCCTGGAAAAAAATTAGTATCTACCTAGTAGCATCTAAGAACCACTGCAAATCTAAGGGTTCAAACCATTCTAAGGGTTCTAAAAACTCAAATATGGACTGAGTACATAAGGACAGAGACTAATGCTTTCCTAGAGTGACACCTCCCTCAAGGCTGGGGAGATCAGGGAATGAGAATCTGTCAGGATTTTCAGTTCAGCACTGTGCATTTCCTTTTCTTGCACTTTGCTTTTCTTTTGTTTCAAAGCACTGACTTACTTACCTTTACCTGGAGGCTTAGCCTGCATTTCTCACACAAGCTTGTCTCTATTGCCAGCACATTTTCCACTCAAAAAGATAAAGCTTGTGGGGATGAGTGGGTTGTTACAGCAGAGCTGTGCTGCAGGGTCTCCTGTGCTCTTCCAAGTGTTCTGTGGTGGGTGTTTGTTTTTACTTCTTTCAGAATCCATAATGACTCCATCCTTTCTGCTTTTCCCCAGCGTTACCCGCTGCACATGAAAGCAAAGTCAATAAGATCAGTGGAACTAATATCATACTGAGTTCCCGAGGATAAGTAATCAGAATTCTAGCCATCAGGAAACAGCCTAAAAAATAAGATGCTCCAAAATATCTGGCAACAAAAGGCCTTCACAGATACAAACAAACAGGGTTTCTTTCCCTCTGTGTTTTGAACACATTTTGTTTTAATTTTTGAGGACAAATATGTAAGCCCAATTATCTTTGGGGACAAACTTGGATGATAAATGGTCTGATGTCAATTAAATCCTAACATTAAGATGCTGCTAGGATGACTCTTCTCTGACTGGAGTGAATTGGCTTCCCTGATTATACCAGGAGAGAAGCATTGTGAAAGCTTTTTATGATCTTCCAAAAAAATGTTATATATTAAAATAGTAGTTCACTGTTTGAAGTCTGGTGCAGAGGTTGGATTCTGTCCTGATTCTGAAGTATATGGATATTTTTTGCATTAGGATTTCCTCTGTATTTTCTCCTTGCCAGGATGGAGAGGATTTAATTTAAACTCAGGCAGTGAAGATTTTAATGCAGAATTCTGACCTGGTAAAAAAGCAATGGAGTAGACCCGTGTGATGAGAGAGGAAGGTTGCAAAGTCCTGCCTTCTATTAATGGATGAATTTATACTTGCCAGCTATTTCCAGGTTTTACTGATAGGACTTCATCCTTTCCAGACCTGAGTTAAGTGGGCCAAATCTATCTCTGGTGGAGGCCCACTAAGACTGTGGTATTACTGTTCTGTGACTGACATGCTGCAGAATCAGATTAAGCACCAATTTCTCCAGTGGCCAATCCTATGAACTGTCATGCTGCCACCCAGGCTTACAATCCCTGCTCTCTTCCTTGTAGGACTCCATTTTACAGAGGTCCTGCAAAACAGCAGTTTGGCTTTCTACTGAAGTGAGCAGAACATAAGCTATTTTTCTCACCAAAACCGATTTAATTTCTACAGTACATTCATTATCTATAGCATAGCTGCATGCAAAATGTTTAATTGGTCTTTGGGACGTAGGAAGCAAAACACTGCCCAGTTGGAATACAGCTTGAAAGACATTTTCCTGATTAGGAATATAACTGAATCATGGTTCATTAGCAGATTTCTATCTGGAGATGGAATCTGGAGAGGTAGTTTTTAAATTATGTGGTTTATATTAATGCTGTCTAGCCAAACAGACAGTCTGGCTGTATCTCTCTAAGTGTTATCACGATCTCTGACAGAACAAAGCTTGAGTAGGTATCTCTTAGTAATTACTCTGCAGAGCGAGAGCTGAGCTCTTTTGCTTTTTTCTCCCTACAATTTTCTACTGAAAATGGTATCATTTTACTTAATCTTTTCTGCTACAAAGTTGGATGGAGTTTTTGATCAGCCTTTTTAGGATACTTTCTCAAAAATGAACAGCTATATTGCATTTTTTTACTGTTCCAAACTGTTTTGAATCCTTTGACAGACAAATTCCTTTCTCTTATTATACCTCTCCTGTAGATTACTCCTTGTCACAGCTTCTTCCCTCTTCACCACAAGAACTGGACCTGTCCTTACCTCTCTCTAAGGAATAGAGTGCAGGGGATACTCTACCCAATTATGTTTTCACAGGATTCAATCAGTTGAGCTATGCTGATTTCTACTAGCTGAGGTCTTGGATGACTATCTCTGAAATAAGCTGTCTCTGTGGTCAGAAAGATTTCAGGCATATTATTTTACATGGGTAGTTTCTCCAGTAAATGAGCCTTGCCTGTCTATCTTTGAAGTTTTAGTCTAAAGTGGATAATTTCCTGAACCATTCACTGTATTATCGATGCTATTTCCATTTTAAAAACCCTCCCATGACTATAAGTCTTATCAGACCATTAATATTCGCCTTGAAATTCCAGCTAAATCTTAGGCCAGCATGCAATTTATGAGAGGACCTGGAATTCTGTTGCTACATTTGTTTCCTTATTTCTCTGCTCTTCCCTAATTCCTTTGAAACCTTTCTAGGGAGAGATTTCAGTACTGCAGGATGCTAAATGAAGACTCCAGGACTCCCAGGCAGAGACTGCAGAGAGACAAAGGAGGGAGTGACAATTCTGTTCTGCACTTTTGTGCTTCTGCTCTTCACTCCCCTTGTCTTCTGGCCAGGGAACATTCAGTGTCTGTGGGTCCTGCTGAAAGGATGTAGGAGATATTTGAGACAAAGTGTCATTTCTTTGTCATTTTTCCTGCTCTCAGTAGCACAGGGGTCCCCCACCCCTTGGTTTTTCTCTCCTATTGCTGCTAGATTTTGGCTCAGCACTGGATTTTTTATTCATGTTAACAGACATATGACAGCAAGTTCCCTGAGACTTCAGTGTCTATATCCAGACTGTTCCTACTCAAGAAAAGCTAAATAAGTTGTACTTGGTTTTAATACTTTTGCCTGGGACTGCATGTTTAAAATTCTGGACAGATTTGGCCTTGGGGCAGGTGGTTCAATGAAAAAAATGAACATTCAGCATCTTTGCAGGAGAATTTCTCCTACAGCACTGCTTATAATGAGAGCTTGCTACTCTGCCGGTTTATGCCAAGTGGAAAGGGAAATGCCAGACACTCTCGATTTATTCTATATTTCCTTTTTACCTGTGAAGCTTCTTGATATTCTTATTCAGCTTACTTCTCCACTTTGTGCAACCAGACTCCACTTGGAGCAATGAAATATTTTAAATAGAAATAATTTCACTATATACTTTTCTCCCTGAAGGTGCTGTTCAGCAGGTACACAGAGACTGGACCAGCTCTGGGCAAGAAATTTGCAGTTGAACTCACCTGGGCTGCTTAAGAACTCAGGTTCTCTTCCATAGCAATTTCTTACCAAAATCATATTACTTCTCTGCTTAAACTTAATCACATTCGTGTCTGTCTTTTCCTTTCTTCTAAAAAATCCCAGAGGGTTTTAGAAGATGGAAATTTCACCATTAATGCATTTCAGATCTCAGTTTAACTGACAAGCCATGCTTTTTAGCTCTCATCTAACTTACAGTGTTTACCTTGATAATTAAAAATAACAATCAACACTGACAGTATTTCCAGGGGTTGACAACCACCTGTGAGACTGGGCCATTGAAGGCAAGCCCAAGGGCTATTGGATTCTGCAAGCTGCTCCCCAGCCAATGCTCTTTGACAAAGTTGCTATTGCTATTTTAACCTCTTTTCAAAAAAAATAAATTCAACAGCTATGTTTTATGTTATTCCCAGCAGAGCCATCTCTCCTCCAAGGCATTACGGAAGAATGGATTTTAATAGCAAAGCTGGACTGCAGTAAAAAACACTGCTAAAAAATTCAGCCACAGCTCTGATTAAAGTTGCTGCTCTGAGCACCAAGGGTTACAGTTATATGGAATTGAATTTTCAAAAAGCACAAGGTGTTTTGCTTTTCCCACCCAACTAATTTCCTTTTTTTTTTGAAGCCTTCCCCTTTGAGGTCTTTTTTTTTTTTTTTTTAGATACTCAAGGATTTGGTGAAAGTTAACTGCAAGTAGCATCAATGGAAATCCTGCAGGAAGATCTCTTGGGGATTTACAGATCCTCACAAGCTCAGCCAAACATTTCCATAAATATTGCAAGAAGGTCACAGCAGGTGAACTCTGCAGAACCTCAGAGAAAACTTCCACTGCAAAACTCTAGCAAACATAGCTTATGCCCAACTCCTTATGTGCACTGACTCTGTAGCATCACCCAGGGTGGGGGAAGGGGGGAGCTGGTCCCCTAAATCGCTGCCATTTTCCAGCAGATACTCAGAGCAGGACAAAAATCTGCATTTTCCTGCCCACCTGCAGCTGGGCCTGCAGCGTGGGGCAGCAGGGAGCTCAGTGAGAGGTTCTGTCCTCTCCAGCTCAGCATTGTTCCCACGGGAAGACACATTATCTCAACTTTCACTGTCAGCTGTGTACTCTAATGAATGACTTCTCAGAAATATTCATGATAAATCTGTGTCCCATCATTTTCACTGTCACTCTGCCCTTTTCACACTGGGTTTCATTCCTTCGAGGGAACAGGAAGGTAAACTGCAGTGAGAGGTGCAGCCTTGGCAAAATCACCAGAAGGAATTGAAGATGGAAAGAGATCCTCAAGGGTGCTGATCCATCATCTTAGCAATTCCTGCTACTGGGATTCACAATCCTGGATGCCAGTATCTTCCCATCACCTTCCTAGAGTTTAGCATCCCTCTGTCTGAATGGGAAGAACAAGCAAGAAATCTTCCCTATTGCAGCCAAAGTTCAAAGCCCAGCCTATTAGCTCACATCACTATTAATTTAATTTTACATTAATATATAATATGGCTAATGCTTCTCTGTGGATTTCTCACATGTCAGAAGAAGCAAACACATGTTTAGTTAACTAACAGGATGCAAACAGAGTCTCAATAAATTAATACAGAGTAGCCCTGGCTTCACTGGTACTGCCTGAGGTTATCAGAGAGCCAAAGACAGAACCAGCAGCATTTCACATCCCACATTGTGAACAACAGGACATTAATTCAGACTTAATCCAGTTTTCCTACAAGAGTCAATCCTCATTTTGCTGTTGATCTCCAATGTGTGTGTCATTCTCACAGCCTCCTAACTCCCCCTCATTTCACTTACCTGGGCAGAAGCTGCATGGCAACATTCTTGCTGAGTTCTAATTTGTTTCTATCCCTCTGACAATTATTTTACCAAAGCTCAAAATCTCATAAAACAAATTGTCATTCCTGTCATATGCTCATTAATTTAATTAATAACTTTATGATGATTTTTTTCATGCCCTGACAGTTTATCTTCTACTGCTGTCACAACAAAAACATTGTTGGACAACTGTATCCTGTACAGACACCACCGTTTGAGGTGGCAATTCTTAGTGTTGATTTTTCTTCTGTTTTCAGGAACTCAATAGTCTCCTCTTCCCAAAGTTTTAAGGGATGCCTTTAAACCCTGGGAACAACTAGCATATAGGTGAATGGTAGAGATCAGAGACAATTTAATTATCATGAAAATTACCCTGAAGTAGACAGTCAGATTTTTGAACAATTATTACAGCACAAAATATAGACTATAATTTGAGATACTAAGGGCCAACACAGTAAAGTGGGAAAATCACAGAAGTCAGAACGACTTGTCCCTATATATGGGGGAAATGCAGTGAATTTAAGAGGGTTAAAAATAAAGCCCATTATCATAAGCAGGTTTCTATAAACTGGATTTCTGTAGGCAGCTGAAGAAAAAGCGCTGTAGCCAAGAGTAAATGTATGACTTTGGCTATCATTCAGTCTTCTAAACACTTGGAAAGACACCAGAGAGATCTGGCAGAGAGGCACAGAATTAATTTTATTTTTCTCTCTAACAAACCTCTATGTATGTATGATAAGATTTAAGGAATAGGATGTCTAAATCCCAAGTGATTATTTAAGGATATCATTTAGCCTTGTAATTACTGCGGTCTCTGAGCAGCTGTTATGTTTAATTGATCGCAACGCTCCAGGGCTGGAGCGATTTATCTTGGAGCTCCCTCTACTGATCCGAAGGCAGCACAACGACGTTCACAACCATCCCACAGCCTTCAGACCCGAGCTCTGGTTCAAACCTGGGTAAATCCCACCGTAAGGAGGGACAAACAAGCCCCTCTGAGAGCCGCTGGGGCACTAGTAGGGCTATGGTGTATCCTATCTATCCTATACCCACGTGTGGTGCCACAGGCATGGATGTCAGCCCCTCTCTCTGCCCCTAACTGTGCGTGCCCAGGGCCACAGCCACACCTGCACAGCCCCTGGCTTTTTGGGAAGCACGGGCAGGGAATTCAGACAAGGTTGGTGAGTTTTGGTCCCAGGGGCTGGGATGAAGGCATAGAATACCCACCTGTTCCTCACTCTCCTCCTCCCCCCAAGTAGGAGGATAGCACTGCCCAGCATGAGCACATTAGAAGTGAATTAATATCTGTCACACACTTTGAAGCTTCTTTAGAAAATGAAGGCAAATAGATCTCTCTGCAGAAATCCAAGTATCTTTGCATAAGATTTTAGTCAGACAGCTTCACTTCAGTAGGACTCAATGAGATGTATCAAAGTCATTGTTCTTTAGCCCATTATCATTTTCTTAAAAGATATTCAGCACTCTGTTTTAGAAAACAGAAATCACTCAAGACTTCTTCTTTCATATTTAGCATGAAAAGCAAAATAGGTCTAATGTGAGCTCTCTTTAAAAATAACTAAATTGTTCTATCAAATAAGTTATACCAGATTGTTACAGAGAGACCAAGGAAAATCAAACCTGTATGAACAATAACAAGGCATTTGGAAATAGACTGCATCTGAAACTCCAAACATTGGACAAAAGGCAGAAAAAACAAACACTTCATTTGAAATTAACTGTATTGAAACAGAGCAGTGGCTGCATACTGAGATTTAGAAATAAATGTATCTTATTTTCTCCTTATTCTAGAGGAAGGATGGATGAGATGTGACTTGATGTGGCACTTTGCATTGATTAGAGAAGTCCTAAGCAATTCATTTGCTTGCAACCCTATAAGCAAAGTGCCCCAATGAACTCAATCTTTTGCCATCATGAACACAGCTCCCAGTGTTAAGAGTAGTCCCCAAAAGGAATATTTATCCCTGCAGTGACAATGGAGAGATGGACAGCAGCAACACTTCACTCCATAGCCCACAGCACGCTGATCAACTCTGAGTTTTATGAGAAATCCACTCTGGCTGTGCTAGCACTGCACACAGCCTGCTGGCAACAGAAAGAAAAGGGGATGTGTGGGATCAAAAATACATCATTTTTCCAACAAAGACAAAGAATGCTACAGGCAAGTGCAGTTACACCTGACAGCAAAATGACCCAGCCAGACATCAAGTGCACTAACCTCTGTCCAAGCTGGATTCCACTCAGAGAAATGAGAATATTCAAAGAGAAAAACTAGGACATTAAAAGTCTTCTTTGGAGATTTGTTCATATAATAAAGCACAACAGAAATCTTTTTTGTAGGATTCTATTTCTATCCTGAGGTCTTTACTGGCTATTAATTAAAAATGTATTGTCTGCTTAGATAGACAAAGATGTTCAGGAGCTCAAGTAAAAGATAAAAAAAATAGACTCCATATAATTAAAAAGAATTCTGAAATATGTTTAATTATGTGTTTTATCCTCTCTGAAAAGCAATTTAAGTACGTTTCCTTTGCTATCAATAATGACATTAATGAGACGATTTTCAGTTGTCTCAAGAAGCCAGCAAACTAAGGGGCCCTGGGGCACAAGTACAGTACTCTGAAATCCAGGGCCATGTACACAGACCTTGCATGCACAAAACAGCAGCTGCTTTTGGACATGGCTGCACTTCCTGAAGCAGTGCTTTCAACTCCATTCTCTCCAAATATATTGTACATGTACAATTTTTTTTATTGTTATTATGCCTGATGCACTGTAAACACTAAAATCTCTGTTGATTTTACAGGTCACTGAGAATGCAACCAGCAATAGGCTAAAGTTGTCACTGCAGCCTTTTCTTTCTCCTCACAACTTTTGCTTTGTCTCTGTCCTTGCACAGCGAACACCCACCTAATCCATAATATTCTGCTAATTATTCCTTGCCAAGAACACTTTTATCCCTATGAAAATTCCACCTGCCACTGTGACAGAAACAAAGCATAAATGCCTGGCATAAAGGAATAATATCTAGCAGGAGCTTAAAACATTTTCTTGACAGAACTGTCTAGTATAGTTTGAATTTCTAGAAACGGCACTCTGTTGAGAAAGCACAAGCTCCCACTCCCCCTGCAACCCATTCCATGGATTCTTTATCTAGATCCACCCGCAAGACAGACAAATTTTGTCACAAGCTTCCAGAGACTGCAGGCAGCAGCACCCCAGCTCCCACCAGGGAGGGTCCTGGCTGGCAAACAAGACCTGGCAATGCTATGGATAAAGCTGTTGGTGCCAGGCTCCTGAGCAGGGCTAGTGATGCCAGGGGCTGGCAGCCCTTTCTGCCCTCCTGCCCCTGCCCTTTCATCCTCAAAAGAGTTTATAACCACAGCACAGAGCAACTCTGCCAGTGCTAAGGAGGCTGAAGAAATCTCTTTGCCTGAGGAAGGCCTGAGGAGCAGAGGGCTTCAGGAGATTTATGTTTTGAGAGAATGTGACAGCCTAGGTTTAGCCTGGCTCCCTCTCTTGCTCTCATTTTTGCTCCTGAGCTGTGGTCAAATGAGCCACCGCAGCCACGTACTGTTGCCCAGGTACTGCAGAAACAGTAGGCGCCATGATGGCAGCTGCAGCCAAGAACTCTCACAGTGCCAGAAGAGCCAGAAGAAAGAAACACCTCAGTTAAAAAACTAACCTTTTCCTCAGCAGCTTCTTCCCCTGAAGGCTGGGATCCTCTCAGACTGGGCCTGCTCCTTCTGGGCACTACTGCCCTGCACCATCTGCCAGAAGCTGATGCTTCTCTTGCCCAGGAGGCCATGTTGTGTTTTTCCTGGCATAGCACTCCTTGAAGGATGAGTTCATGCTTCCTTTGTTGAAGGAATGCAACTCTCACTTTAGCTACTCCATATTTTGTGTCTCTTTTTCTATTTCTTCCCCTCTTCCTGGATGTTTTTCCCTTCCAGGGGTGCCACACACAGCTGCAGCAGCTCTGGGCTCCATGTTTCCCCTGAGGTTCTTTTGTCCACCTCAGCACCTCTTGAGGTGCAGGGAGGGTCCTGCTGAGGCACCTGGGCTGGCAGCTGTGCAGAGACCCCTGAGCAGCCCCAGCATGCACAGGAGCAAGAAAACTGCTATTAAAATGTCCCTCAGCTTGCCCTGATTTGCACACCAGCCCTAGAGCCAGAGAGGCTCGGCTGAAGGCCATGAGGGGAGAGAGCTCTGCCCTCACACCTGTCTGCAACGCAAAATGGCAGCTGCACTGCAGGGCGGGAAGGGGCAGCGTGAGGGAGAGCAGAGCTTGCTGCTGCTGCAGTGCCACGAACTTTAAATGGAGCCTCTGAATTTGCCTTGCTGCTGCTGCAGTGCCACGAATTTTAAATGGAGTCTCTGAATTTGTTTGATCCAGGCTTCCATTGTGCAGACACAAAGGTCAATGGTGAGGAGATCCAGGCCTCAAAGCTGCAACATCAACAGCAGGAGCTCTGCTTGTACCCAGTGAGTTTGAAGGGCTGAATTTGGGGAGTAAACCACACTTGTGGTTCCCTTCACGGCATTTGGACTAAAATTTCCACATAATCTGTGCCCAGGTTCCATGTTTATATAGAACCTGTTTTTCTTTCAGAAAATGTCACCGTTGAATATGTTCCTTCTCTTTGCAGTCAAGTCACTCTGGTACTTAATGGAGCACCAAAGTTTAGGAAAAAAAAACCTGAGCATATACTGAAACTCTCCTTTTAAGTTTTCTTGGAAATGATGCTTTTAGCAGTCACTATTTATGCCAGACTATCTGTCTGTACATGTATTACATACAAATGCCATCTGCCTGCACATGAACATCTGTGAGCCAGATTCTGCTCCGCTGGAAATGCACACTGGTATGATTCTTTCATATTTTTTTGTTTGTTTGTTTGTTTGGGTTTTTGGGGAGTTTTTTTCTCTTCACAGGACTGATATCAATGTAGTGCAATTTCATTAAATTTAGTAGGGCTTTCTTTTACTCTACTGAGAAGTGAGAGCTGACTCTTCTGTACTATGTCAGTCTAAAATGATCATACATAAGGTCAGATTTTGTCTTTAGTAATTTTTGTTTTCAGTAGTCTTTACTGAAAAGAGATGGATATCAACCAGTTTCTCCTTTTTTTCTGGTTTAACACTGCCTAAACTGCATATCCACAGCACCAGAACTGTTATACAGTATTTCATTGCTGATTGCCAGCTAGACAGGGGAGCTCTTTCTAAGTCTGTTGTTTCCTTTTTTCATTTATTTCTTTTGTATTTAATTAACAATATATTCCTATATTCTGGGAGTCTTCTTATGAGCATAAGGGCATCTGAAATATAAATTCACTCCTCCTGCACGTCCCCACGTAAATTTTATTTTCTATTAATTATCTACTGTAGTACTGATCTAAATCAGGTTGAAAACCCTGAGCACAATATCTCTCATTTTCACTTCATTCTGTAAATTCTGTAAATAACCTCTATTAATTTTTCTGCCCTCTCACTTTTTTCCTCAGATGCACTTTTTCTTTCTAAATTATTTTAATTTACTCCATTTTCAGTCTGTCTTCCTCCATCATATACTCTGTTCATCATGTCCTCATTCTTTGCCCCCTGTAAACCCCACTGTCATGATGGAAACCAGTGGAGTCACTTTGCTTTGTCATTTTTCATCTACAATTTCCCAGAGTTCAAAAGAAGAAAATGAATAACTTTGAAACCTGTGTGTAGTTTTCTGCCAGGTACACAGCCTTGCAATTTCTCCTTATTTCTCTGTTATTAAGTATAGAGTAAGTAAACTTTGTACATCTGTGAAGTTTTGTAATTCCCAAAAAATTTACTCTGTCCTTGGAAGGATGCAGTGCAGGAACCTGAATTAAATACTCTGCCAACAGAATAAAACCCCTAATCCTGCAAGTCATTTAATTGCAGTGTTTCCTGTTCAGTTCTGCCATCTGCACTTCACAAATCAAGTTATTTTCAGATGTATTTGTATTGTAAACAGGGAATGGTCTGATAGTAGTGACACTGCCACAGAACTATTACATGCATGGATGTGTAACTGTTTCTTTCTTTTCAGAGTAAAGTTTATATATCAAATTGGTTGTAAAAAACCCCCACAAATGCTAAAACGATGGGGTATTAATTTATTTTGGCAAAGCCCTAATAATTCACATAGAACTATAATTTATCAAAGGACCTTTATTATGAAAATAAATCCTAGTAAGAATTTCTTTGTCAGGGACTTTGGAATTGAAGATAAAACTATCCACCAAAAAAAAAGTATCATGTAACATGTAAATGTAAATGTGGATATCGAAATGGAAATTATTATATGTGAGGTAAAAAAAAATTGCTTAAAGCACTGAAATTGGAAGGACAGGATAATCTCTGTCCTGTGTTCTGAAAGAACTGGCACATGGAATTGCATGTCCAGCAGCAAGGATTTTTAATAAAGCTGCTGACTGGCAGCAGAGCACTGCTGAAAAGCAAACCTCTTGCCAGGGTTTCAGAAAGGGGAAAAAAGGATAATCAAGAAAACATAGAGTGACCTCAACAATATGAAAGAATCTAGGTTTTTCCTTTAAGAATAACATCCATGTGAGTAGAAAAAAAAACAACCAAAAAGTAGAAAATGGGGCAAAATGCAAGCTGAGTTTACCAAAGGTGACACAGGTTGAGTGGATTTATGTCTGTTGATTAAAACCATTGCTTTAGTCAGTAGAAATTGATGCAAATAAAATCTATCAGGCTTCTGCAAAGAAAGTTGTGAATAAAATGCTGAAGCAGGAAAAGCCTTTAGTTGTGCTAGAAGAGGAATTGTTTTCTCAAGGGAGGATATTACTGTAATTCTTGAAGGATCAATATTGGAATCTGCCTTATTTAATATTTGCAGTAATGACTGCCACGAAAAAGTATGCTAATGAAATTCTGCAGAAAGCAAACACTGAGAGATATTACTAACACAGAAGAGGATTAAAGGCTCAAACAGAAAAGAAACAGATACTGTGACAACTGGAATAACAGAAATGGAATGAAATTTAAAAGCATATAATGTATATATGAATATCCAACAGCAGGAGCTTGGCACTTGGAAACCAAACACGGAAGAGATCCATTAGTTGGACAGAGGCTGCCTAAAAGTCACTGCTGTGCAGACATCTGTGGCAAAGCTGAACACAATCCTAAAATATTTTAGATTTGGTATTTCTAATAGATACATGAAAATATTAATACAACTGTACAAGGCATTCCTGAAATCTCACATCAAACATTTATTTTTTTATTCTCCATGTCTGAGTGCTAGGACAGGTGGAAGTGTGCTGTAAAAATGGGAAAGCTTCTCTTACTGAGATAATGAAGATAGTTCATCTTCTTTCCCCAGACTTATTATCAAGGCATTAAAAATCCATAATATTCACCATTTCACCATTTTGAATCACAAGACTGCTGGATAGATCAATGTCATGATAATATGGCAAATAAATCAACATTAAAATATGTAATTTTCTGAGGACAGCTGCCTAATTATTTTCCCTACATTACACTTTATTTACAACCTCAACACAAATATTCATTATAATCTCTATTTTTTACAGCGAGGGAAACTCATTTAGATAAGGTTTCCTACAGATAATGATGTTTTTATGTCCTTTGTAAAAGGGTAACACTTAACAAATAACACTTGGGAAAAGTGAAGATTAAGATCTGTGTACTGACTGAGACTTGTCTGAATTAAGAACAGACACAAATATTTTCTTTTAGTTATGATATTATCTTATTCCTTTATTAAAGAAAATTAATTACTTTTCTTAACTGGTACCTTTTGTAAAAGGTATTGTGTCTAATTGGTGCATTTACTCTTCTATCTCTGGTTAATAATTTTAAAAATGTAAAATGCAGTACAGATTTGTACAGTACAGGTATGTATAGATTTTCTATTAAAGAGAAGGAAACCTTTGGATCTCTGCCAATAAATATTCTGTGAACATTTCTGCCAACTGCAAATAAGAGGCACTATCACTAACACTTCCAACTTAAGAATACAATGTGCTCAAAAATACCAAACTTGTTTGACTTTGTATGAGTTATGAGGTAAAGAATGCTAAAATTAATATTGTTAATATGCAATTTCAATAAAATTTGTAGATACACACTTTATTCAGGAACGCTCATCTTTATGTGAATGTATTAATTAATTTCATAGTCATGTTAGTGCTTTTGTTTCATTCAATATTGAAAGATAAATCTTTATATTAAATTTGTGAGGAAGTTTGCTGATAATATTGAAAACCAGTGTGCTCCAGGTCAACGTCTTCAGATTAATTATCCAGGGAAAACAGGCATCGTAAGGGAACCCTAATAAACCTTAAGGCAGCAGTCCTGTTGTGTGCAAACTGGTTAGAGTGTGAAATTTGTGAGCTCAAACTGCACTGAATGGAAACTCCCTTTTGGGCACAAGGACATTTCTGGTGGTAGAGGCCGAGGATGGCTGAGGCAGAGCTCAGTGCCCCCGATGGATAGGAGGACACTGGGTATGGAATCCACTGCCTGTCCTGGGGTTATTGCCCTGGAATGTCAAAGCAGCATCCCACTCCTGCCAGAAATGCAGCTCCAGTCCTCAGCTTAAATGTGTGATTTTGATAAGATTTCAAACCTCCAGCATTTCATTTTGAATAAAAATGTGCGTGTTTGCAGGTGCTGGTACTTTAAAGACGACGATACACATGTAAAAAAAGACAATTCTGCTGTTCTGCAGCTGTCCTGTTCTGATCCGACTAGGCATCATTAAACGGGATCATTGCACATCATCAACCATCAGGTACCGTCACTTCCCACCTTGTATTTCCTGTTATTTCACAAGCACGGGAGAGGCTGGGGAAGCAGAGGTCTGAGAGGTTCCTCTCAGCTGTGTTTTGCATGGGTGACAGCCGCAGGTTGTGCAGCGGGGCTGCCCCTTCCCTGCTCCGCTGCTGCGGCAGCCGAGCCGCGCTGAGGCCGCCGCGGCTGCCCGAGCACGGAGCTCCGCAGGGGCCGCGGCTGCGAGCGGAGCAGGGGCCCAGGGGAACAGGCTCCTGCCCAGGAAAGAGCTAAACAAGGGGCTGCCTGCAGCAGCCACTGCTGTGGAGATCGGTCCTCCCAACAGCACAGCCCTGCAGCTACAGGCAGCCTTTGTGGCACTTGGGTCCCACAGCTCCAGGGAAAGCGAAGATTTGGTGTCTTTTTCTATTTGTGTTCTGGAGTTGATCAAACTAAACTTGCCTGACTTAAAATCAAGTTTGGTTTAGATTCAGAGGAAACACTGCTAACAACCTATTGTCTGGCTCTGTTATTTCTATGCTTTGTAATAACTAATCGTGCTTATATTTATATTTTTTATGAAAGTCTGATTTCATGACCACAAAGTATGATTTGCCAAGGAAATGTGTCTCTTCAGTTTCCCTCTTGTTTCTGCAGTGAAAATACTTTAGTATGGCTTCACACCTGTGCATGCTTTATCATTATATCTGTCAAAGCTGCTGGTTAGCTGTCTGCTATTTTCATGTCTTTGTCCTTAATCTCCGCTGCGCAGGTGATTTGCAGTCCACTGTTAAATACGTGGACTTCATTTTTCATTTGCTTCATCAAGGAGGTAGAAAAGAGGATGCTGGCCTGTAAATGCATTGATTTTATTTCCTATTCCACTATTTACTTTCAACATTGTGCTAGTGGACTTTGGAGTTCCAAGAGCCAATTGAGGTATCTCACCAACATATTTCATGTTGGAAAGAGAGAAATGCAAGTTGTCTGAACATAGCAAGGACATAAGTCTGTCAGAGCAGGAGAGCTTTTCTCCCTCAGTTTGCAGACAGGCATCCTTTCAACTTAACTTTTTATGCTCATATTTGCAAAATTCCTCTCCTGTGAAAATATATCTCCAATATACATACATATACTGTATCTATAATCTACAAGGTTCTATTAAATTGGAAATATTAACTTGTCATAGAAAAAAATTATGGAAATAACAAAGAGAAGGAATGCTTCTTAAACAGCATCCTTCAGTATACCTGGCTGGAATGAGCAAATTCATCACTGTTGGTGCTTGCATTCTCCTCCCCACTACAAACCAGTTTCTCTCTGACATACAGGTTCAAGGAGGCAGCAAGAAGCTTTATCATCTCACTGGGAGTTTATCAATTCCCAGAATCATCCCCAAAGACCAGATGATGTTCTATCAGTGTGAATACCAGAAATCAATTTTAGCATTCGTGCCAGAGATTAATCATCACTACTTTTGCCTCCAAGCTAAACATTTTGCTTATAGTCTCTCATTCTATGCTGTTAAGTAACTACTATTTGGTAATTTCATTTTTATTTGCTTCACTGAAGTATCTGTGAAGGGTCCAGGCTGAAGAGGAAGAAATTATGGCAAACAGATGGCTTTATTTATTTTGCATTGTTTAAGTTACTTCAGATATTCTGAAATCTAATTCAGATGTGAGGTGGAGAAATGCATTTAGAAAATGTGGGATATGTACCAGTGTTGACAATCACAAATGGAATCCTGCCCACAGCAAGTACACTTGATGTTTGTAGTGGTCTTTCAGCTGCCTCCTGCCTTATCCATCTATAAGCATTGCTTTAGGCTTGCTGAGAAGGTAATACCACAATTTCAGCACAAAGTAGGTGCTAAGCAAAGATGACTCTAAACGGGCCACCTACTTACTGTGAAGAGCGTGACTCTTTCTGCATGAAATCCTTTTTTTGCTGTTTGGGAGAATTCAAATGTGATTTTCTGTTCTTTGTGTCTAAGATAATATGACAAGAACTATAGCTGAGGGGAAGGAGAATGAGGACTCTGGATTAGAAATGTGTTTATTTCTCAAGGCAGAAGACTGATTGACAAGCTGAGTGGTTTCAAGTATAAAACTCACTAAATTTGGAAGCTTACTGAAGTAAAATGGCGCTGTAGCTAAGGCACCCCTGCAGCTGCCATAGCACTACCAGAGTGGACTATTCTTTGGGTTTTCAGTTACTCTTTTTTTCTATTAATGCCTACAAAAGTGACCTTCTAAAGAAACAAAAGATTTCTTCCAAAGGGATAATTATTTTCTTAGACATGAAAAAATAAGCAAACAATCAGACTTTGATGTTACAGTGATCCTTATTTATTGCAAACAGACTGAACATCTCTTAGGAGTTTTTTTCTTATCATGGATCTATTTTATTCTAGATAGGGAACTTTAAACACTGTCACTTATTTGTGGAAAGCATCTGTGTGTGTGTGTGTTTATTTATGTCTGTCTCACTCTTTTCCCTTTAATGCATTTTATTTCCTGCTTATATGAGAGGTGTATTGAGGCAGAATAAGAACTGCTATATGTTTGGTTTCCTTGCTGAGGTTGATTTCTCTCCAGGTCCACCCCACCTTTCTGGAACTCATGAAATAACCAGATCACAGAGTTTCCAGTTTAATCACTATTTCTTTTCTTTTAAATAAAGGTCTTGTTACAATAAACAAACAGCAGTGTTACTAATAAAGGCTCTGCTGTTAATATTTAAGAACTGTTATATATTAAAAAGATACTCAATTTTTAGTACTCAAGATTTATTTTAGCTGTGTTTGTTAAAGAAACCAGAAGTGCTTATATAACTTTGATACATTTTTAAGACTTTAAAATATGTATAAGCTGCGTCCAATTTTCTCTGATCACAGCATAGAGTTTCACCTTTTTGATACAGCAAATGAAAGTCAAGATCTAATTGTGCTCTGGTTAAAACAGTTTTAAATACAACAATAACCCCTCCCCCCTCCTCCATACCTCAGTGGAATTCCTGCTTGCATTACAGAAGACAACATTTTAAAATAAAATAATTGTTGCTGAAAGAGAATTGAAAAGCTAAATCTGTTTATTTCAGTTTCAAGAACTTAACTGCAACCAGATTAGAAAAGATGTAACCCAAACACATTTCAGCCATTTCAAATTTTAAGGTAGACAGAGTATAATCATATTGCACTGTTTCTAAGCTGCTCTTTTCCTTACATTTAAAAAAAAATGTTTACTACAGTACAATTTCACCCTGAATAGAAAAGTGGAAAATAGAATGTACAGAAGTGACTGGAAGAAGTTTATTCATTGTCATGTAGGCTTGCTTTGGGCAGGATCAGACAAGCTTGTGAGCTTGTCAGCAGAGCTGAGCCCTGCAGTTCTGTGGCAGCACTGATGGATGTGTGCTGCTGTGAGCTCAGCAGCGAGATGGATTTGGTTCTGCAGGTCAGCCAGGGGATGTTTGAAACGTTTTCATTTTTTTTATAAGAAGCATCTAACTATGAAGATGCTAAGTATGCTACTTCTTGAAATGATAATTGTGGGACAGATAAAGATGAGAGTTCTTCTGCAGGTAAATCTCCACGTAACAATTCTGCCCTGTCTGAGCTGTAAACACAGTTCTACACAGTTATAATGGAGAAGACTTGATAATAGTACTACTATATTAATTTTTATATAATGACTTATGGCAGTCCATAATGGATACTTCCAAACTACAAAGATAAAAAGATAATTTTTAATAGAGGATTTTACCTTCATATGTGATGTCTTAAAAATTTGAAAGATACCCTTGATTTTTATGTACAAGAAAATGCCTTTTGAAGCAAGTGTGGAAATATTTATTAATGGAGATCTCAGACTGAACAAATTTCTTGATTAAGTTGCTGTGCTCTTTGAAATGGCAGAACAATTTTCTTGCTGCAGAACAATTTTCTTGCCAAAAAACATTTACTTATGAATATTAGGTGGAAAGTCTGAGAAGGATGAAAAAAACCCAAACCCCAATTTTCTGCTATTCACTTTTATGGCAGTCTTTTGATGTGTTCCCTTTTAGCTAAGTCATTGCTGTTCCTTGCTGTTTCATGTACAAAGCAAACTGCATAACAAAACCGCACACTTTATATGATTCAGAAATTGGACAGCAGTAGAGATATTATTGCTATTTATTTCAATAATATAAAGTCAGCAGGATGCCTTCCTTCCATTTTGGCAAGATAATAATTCTTATAAATGCTACTTTAATACACAACTCTTTACACACTTTATGTTCTGCTTCCACCACATGTTACATAAACTGCTACAGAAAACTAAGTTTTGAAGAGTCTTTATTGGGTCTCATTTTCTTTCAAATATGAACAAAGAAGAAAATTATAATAGACATGAAGCTGCATCCACATACAAGTCTACACTTCATACTAAAAATGTATTTTGAAAATGTTCTATCTCCTGTCTCTTATGGTCTTCTTACAGTGAGTGATTAGGCTAACTCATATATAAAAACATAACAGGATTGGAGTAACAGAATTCTTTGAACTGCCTGCAGAAATAAGGATTTGCCTTACAAGCAAAGTAAAATGTCCGCTTTTCTACAAAAAGCAAGTCTATTTGTGTTTGAAACAAACTATATGGAGAGTATAATAAATCCTGAATGTTTAGGTGAAAGTTTCTAAAAAGAAAAAAACACATGACTTTGAAAGATATGGTTTAATTTGTCAAGAAGCTGGTATAGCCCATGGCTGATATGCCATTTTAGAAAGAGAAGAGATAAATTTCTGTGTATTTGAGTAAATGCCTTGAAGAATAGTAATATTTGACTCAGAATAGAAAATTACTGGGGAAATACATGTAGCCTACCTTTTTCCCCCTCTGCTCAAGTATCCAAAGGAACACAGATTGGGTATCTATGAAAAGATATAATTACAGTTTTTTAAAATGTGTCATCCATCCTCTTTCATTCTACAGCTAAATTAGCACATCCTGAGCATACAGTAAAAATATGGAGCATAAAATGAAGGAATATTTTATCTGTCTATATTAAATACAGAGTCAATGTTTAGAATGAGTATGGGAAGATCAAGGCCTTGGCACAGGCAAGCAGCGTTTCAAGACTGCATTGAAGAGCAGCTTCTATTGAAGGCACTTCAAGTAACAATTTCAAGTAAGAGCCTTTCTGAACTGGGAAGAAATAGAAACACACACATGCCCATGCACATGAAGCTGGCTCTCCACACCAAGCTTTAGAAGCCATCTCAGGAAAAGCAGCTGCAAGCGGGCACAGGGAGCTGCTGGCACTCCTGTGAGAGTGGGCACAGGATCTCTGGCTGCACCTGGTGCAAAGGCACAGCGGAAAGTTCTCCCAGAGAGCAGCTGCCAAAGGCTCAGCCTGCGACTGGGATAGCGAAATCTGCAGGCTGGGACTGGTGCTGAGGGGTCAAGGGATTTGAGTGCATTTGAGGATTTGGGTCTGAATTGCTTTCAAGGGCAAGTCTGGGCTCCTCTGCCGGTACCGCACTTACAAAACATTCCACCGGGAGGCGAGATCCTACTGGACACCTGCAGGACTTAAGTGCAAATTACTACTGGGTCTTTTCAAAGTGAGAAGCCCGACATCTCGGCTGAGCTTTGGTGGCCACAGGGCCTGGCCGCTCGCTGCAAACAAGACTTGTTACCAAACCACATTGTTGCCAAATCCCTAACGGGCCTGCTCTCCTGGTGCCTCATCCCCCGAGGTGCTGAAGGTGCTTTGCAGGATTGTTTGCACCAAGGGAAGGGCTTCTGCCAGGTTCCGTGAAACAAACGGTATTGCAGTTAGAATTGTTTCTGAGCAAGCAGACAGATGTTACCTGGTTCTCTCGAAACTAAGAAGAAAACTTCATGATTACTTGGTGATTAATTGTTATGGTGTTTTCTTTATCATAGAAGCTATTGCCACATTAAGATTTTAAAACAGCTATGTATAGGTGAGAAAATTCAGCCTTACGTGTCAAAGCGGGGAGTTTTCTCCTGAAATGGGCTACTGTGTAAACCATGGGTTTGCAGCTACCACCAGTAACAAATAACAAGTGCTTTCAAAGCAATACTAAAACTGGAGCATTCCTAATTTCTAATTGTAAAACTGGAGCATTCCTAATTTCTAATTGTAATTACAATTTCTAATTGTAAGCCTTTGTTTCCAGAGAATAAGGAATTCTGAGAAAAGGAGACAGGTCTTTGGAATGACATATGCTTTCCACCTTCGTCTTAGTGCCTTCTTTTGAAGAACAGAACGATGAAAGTGTTCTTTTTCTGCTGTAGCAGTCACTCCTCCTCATCAAGAATGCTGCAAATTGGAAACAAAACGGCACCGTAGTCCCGTGCATATTAACAGCGAATGGATGAGGGGCATGAAAGTGGGCGCAGATGTTAAAGTGCCAAAAGGGAAAGTTTTTTAGGGCACTACTGTAAGGGACAGTGCCTTTGTGTGGGTGCCCACCGGGCCCATCGGAACCCCCATCCCCAGGAGCACCAGCACAGAGCAATGTACCCCAATCCCCAGGAGCACCAGCACAGAGCAATGTACCCGCCCGCGGGGCCCGTGCCCCCCGCAGCTGCCGCGGGCTCAGCCCCCACGGCTGGGGTTCGGCTCCCGCCCGCACCACGCGGCCGCAGGGGGTGCCTGGGGGAGCCGTGCCCGGCGCAGAGCAGGGAGGCCGCGGGGCCCAGGGCATTCCCCACCCGCCGCCATGGGCTCTCCTGCCGGCCGGCGCGGGTTGTTACACGCCGGGCAGCCCCCTGTCCCCTATAAGAGCCCAGGGGAGGGGGAGGGCTTGGCCGGGAGGGATCCGAGCGGGCTCTGCGGCGCCATGGAAGCGGCCGAGGCCACGGCGAAGGCACTGCGGGCACCCAAGTGCTCCCGCTGCCGCAACCACGGCTTCGTGGTGCCCGTCAAGGGCCACGCCGGGCATTGCCGCTGGAAGCTGTGCCTCTGCGAGAAGTGCTCGCTCATCAGCGAGCGGCAGAAGATCATGGCAGCCCAGAAGGCGCTAAGGCAGCAGGAGATGGAGCCGCCGGCCAGGGCAGGCGTGGAGCCCGTTCCGGCGGGCGAGGGCCGTGGGGCAGCAGCCCGGGAGGACGGTGCTGCCGAGCACTGCCGCCACGAGAGGAAGAAGGGCGCCCAGCCCGACAGCGGCGGCAAGGGCATGGCATGCTGGGGAGCACCGCCACCTCCCTTCAAGGACGACGGTAAGGACCTGTCCCCAAAGCCTCTTCCAGCATCTTCCTCTGTTCGTTTTCCCCTGTCAAACGTGCCACTTGTGCATTTCGCTGGTTCCTCGGGCTCCGGCTGTCCGGAGAACCGCTGCTGCTGTCGGTGCTGCTCTCCTTCCCCGGAGAGCACTGGCTTGCACGTCGGCTGTGCAGCCCCATCCTTGGGCAGCCTCGCCGCGCGGAGCTGGAGCAGCGTGCTCGGCCTCGCTGCCCCTGGCGAGCTCGAAGCTTAAGCAAAATGGCTTTTCACTAAGAGAGAAATGAGTCTGGGAGTGCAAACAAACTGGGTCTGCTCCGCATGTTTCTCTCGGTGCTATCTATTAGATATTTAGAAACTCACAGGCACAAAGTTCTAGCAACAAAAATGCTAAAAAAGCATTGGCCTGTTAATAGGTACGATACTGCAGCTGTCTGAAGCAACCATTTTATGCTAGCGCTGTAAAAGAAAAGATCTCTTCACCTTAATTCATCCCTGTATCAAAAACTAAATTTGGCTGGGATGACTTGATGTAGAAGTGTATTTGGTATTTGAGGGCAGGGCATAAAGTTCTCAGGTGGAGCAGCTGCATTGTCTGTTGTCTCTTAAATTGCTTCTTTTATGTCGTTCATGTCACTTGTCTAGTTTATTGTAGTAACGCTATTCTATTACTATAAGAATGTTGCTGAAATTCTTACTGACTGCAGTATAGTCATGAATTTGAGCCTCTGGAGAGTTGGCAGCCTGCAAGACAAAATGTCCTGAGAAGCCCAAGGAAAAGACTTATTTTGGACATCTGTAGTCCCCAGAGAATACTGTCCAATAACTTCCCTTTGTTAGCTTTGTTTCGGAATATAAGTATATTTATAGATGACAGTATCTATACAAATGCCTGTCAGTCCTTCCTGTAACCTTCCTAACCTGCTGACCAACTTTAAAAAAAATTAGGCAGAAATGATGGTACTTCAGAAGTAAACCTTTCAAAGGAACTTCTTTGCCTTCTCTGCCAATCGGAGGATGGGCAGACAAGAAGGACCCTATTTACATTCAAATAGCCGTTCTACTGCTTTTCCTAAGACTTCAGAGAGGCCATTTAAGATTCACGATGCAAGGTAAGTACCTGATTACTGCTTCTGAAGTTGTTTGTGTATGACCCTAAAACTGAGCGTGCTGTAAATTAACCTAAGAAGTGGCAGATAGGACTGCATTATTAGAATGCTAGAAAGTTAGAACTCTGCCATTTCTGTGGAATTTTGTTTTAAGCACCACTATCGTCAAAAGTTAAGGTAGATCGTTTTGCTCTTACTGATGTACTGAAAGAGTGAGATTCTGCAGCCAGTGCTTTACTAAGGACAGACTTCACAGCGTACAAGACGGAAAAGAAAGCAAAATAACTGCATTACCGTGTCATCTGTTGTACCTGTCCTTAGTTCCTGAAAAAATTACAAAATCAATTCATGAGGAGCTAAACATGAAACCAAAGGATCATATTCTCCTGTTTGAGAGTGGAATTTGTTTCTGGAGCTACTTCTGTGTAAGTCTATAAAATCATGCGGATAATTTAATTTTATCTTTTCTCATGGTTTCCTAGCTCACCCTGCTTTTCCTCCAGAATACACTGTGAACCCAGAATACCTGGAGAAAGAAATCCCGAAAGTGTACCCTGGGTGTTCCGGGGTGTATCCGTACCACCCATTTTCCTTGGGATTTGCCATCAATGAGTCGAGCAGTGGGGAAGCACCATCACCTCCAGGGATATCACTTCAGAGAGGATTCCGACACAGTCCTAGCAGCTATGTGCCAGGGAATGCAACCACTGTATCGGTGAGTAGCACTCTAATAATAACCTGTGCTAGTACTGCTTTATTTCAGCTGCCTTCTCTCTATTGAAGAAAACATGAAGAGTCATCCTCCTTATCAGGTACTTCATAGCATTTTGATGCATTACACTGAAGAGAACTTTAGCAAATGATTTTAATAATCTGACCTGCACTCACTACAAATAATCAGTTGATGTTAAGGTAGAATGATGTGCCTCAAGATGATGAACAGTAGCTTTATTGTGCTTGTATAGAAATTCCCTGTCACATTTTAGGGGTGAGAAAGAGGATGGCTGCTATTGGTTTAAACCAATTACTCCAGTGAGATGCCAGAACAAGTGACAAGGACTTAAAAGGTCAGATTTGCTCTGACATGGTCTGAGAAGTTGCAGCATGTTACCCTGTGCACAGGCTTTCCACATGCTGGTACGTGCAGTGACATGGCAGCATTTGGACAAAACCCAAGAATGGTCTGATAACACAGATGTATCCTGCAGAGACTCTTTAGATGGAAGGTGATCTGCTTCATGTGTTTCCACAGGTTCCAGATGGAGCTGGAGATTTCCATCAAGGATACTACGCTCCTCTGCATCAGTTAATCCCGCCAAGTTTTCTGACAGGGATTCATTACATCCCAGCTCCAGTTTCACTGAACATCCTGGCTGAAACAACCAAGGAAGTACACGGTAAGGAAGTATGAGATAAGCCCTGAGACAGTCACTGTTTACCTGGTTTCAGCATCTAACCACAGAGGTGGAAACTCAAGAGACCCTGATCCTAGCTGGTTTGACCTCTGTGACTGAAGCCAGGCCTGAAGTCCTGACTCCTGGGCCAGATTGTGCAGCTCTGGGAAGGGCTGACCTAGGGGAAGCAGCCTGGTGTGCTTGGGATTTCCAGCTGACAAGCACCCCAATCTCAGGCAGACAACAAAGGTCCCGGGACTCAGTGCTATTGCAGAAAATGATCTGTTGATGGTTCTCAAAAAGAAAATATTTCTCTCTTCATAGCTAGTTTGTAGGGCATATCTTAAAAATTATTTGGCTGTATTTCAATTAAGACAAATCGTTAAAAAATAACGTGGACTAACACCATGAATAATACAAAATTTCTTGCTCATCTGAAAATCCTAGATTTTAATTGCTGGGAAAGAAAGATTGAATCTTCAAAATCTCTAATGGATTCTCACAGGATTTTAAATTTCTGTTATAGATTAAGTCTTTGTGTCCCTCTGTATTAGGTCTGTTTCATGTTCTGTGCCTACATGTGGACATATTTGTGATTATATTCACGAGTTTTTCTTTAGGCTGTAGCTAAGCTATGACCACAAGAGGGTAGAGCTGCTCAGAGAATTAACTCCTAATACTGGATGTGCAAACAGGCAGTTTTACTTCAATTTCTTTTATTTTAAATTTTTAAAAATGCAGATAAATAAATACAACTTACGTTCTCTTCTTGAACAAGAGAACAAAAAATCATTAAGCTGTTTATGAAATAGATTACAATAATCACCCACTGAAAAATCAAGAGGGAGGAGAAATAAGGGAACCAGAATGATCTCATCTGAACTATGAAGGTGGTGGTGGTGGTGGTGATGTGGGACAAAATATAAATTGGGGGTTTTTGGCCTGATTTCTCAACAACATAAGGCTCATGCAGCCTTATTTTCTGTTAATGTCAGTCCTCTCATAACTCTTCAACCCATTAGCTATTTTCAGCCAAACATCTCTGTTGTGATCACATGCCTACACAATATTTTTGTGCAGGGGAAGCAGATGCCTCCCACTTAATCATTTGCTTGCAGCCAGGTTGTGGTGTGAACTGGCTGTTGTCCCTGACTGGTGTGTGTGTCCCCTGGGGGGACACATCCTCCAAGCACTCAGGGCATCCCTGTTCTTTGTCTGGATCGAAAGCCGAAGAAAAGGAAGCAGGAGATGTGGTGGACAAGGGGACTGTGGAGAATATGGCAGTGTGGGGGTGTACAGACATTGTAGAAATGTAATGTTATTTTAAGATACCGATAAAGGCAGTGTGTAGGAGATAGTGGTGTGCTGGAGGTGAAGTAATTCAGGCTGAGTTTGAGGGGAAAAGAAGGAAACAAGGGCTAGCCTGTGCAAATCAAGAAGTGTGTGTGAGGATTAATGGGCTTTGTGATTTGGAGGGGACAAAAATCTGGGGGATGCTGCAGTGGCAGAGAACATGTAAAAAAAAAGCTGTAAATTTTCTGCTGGACTCTGATGGAATGGGAAGGAACTGGGAGTACCACACAAACATGGGGGACATGGAGTGACATTACAGTAGTACTTGTGGAAAACAGAAGAAATCCAGTCCGGCATTGGTAGAGTGAAGTTGTACTGGCCAAAACCTGATGAAAACAGGCAACTGGATAGAGAAGAAACACCAGTAGAGCAGCTTCCCCCAGGGAGCAAAATGCCATCTAATGACCTCAGCCCTTAACACGCACCAGGGAAAGCACAGCCCAGGCACAGAGCCATAGGAAACAATGCATCATGGATTGTGTTGCTCAGAGAACAATCCAGTTTCCTTAGTGCTATGGAGAAAGTAGAAATTAATTACACTGCATAGCATTGGTGCTCCAGGATATGTAGGAATTTGCAATTGTAACCCAATGAGAGGGGATAATTCTGCCTAATTGTTGGTGAGGTGAGATGAAATCGCCTGGCAGCAGAAGGTGCAGATGTAAAGGGAAGAGTGAAATGAATAAATTCTTTCTGGAATGTGAGATGCTTGAAAAAAGAGAAAAGCTGTTATGTGTAGCGCTTAAGGATCTGTTAGGATTGCATAATGTCTTTTTTTTTCAAAATGCAACCTGCAGTTAAGCTTGGGAACATCCTTTCTCCAGAAACCTCCAGAACTGAGGTGAAATGGGCTTTCTGGCAAAACTGTTGCAGGAAGATGGATATAGAAAGCCCTAGCAGGGTTGACAGCTGGTGAGGAGAAATGTCAGTGATCTTTGCCCAGAAGGAAATCTCAGATAAAAACAAAAAATTAGAAACTCCAAGGCTTACCTGAAAAAGATGCTCCTTGGGTAGAAGATGCTTCCAGAAAGATTTGAGTTAAAGAGGCCAGTTCAGTGTACAGGAGTGGTGTCAAGTATAGACATGGTATTACACAATTCCATGCAGTATTGACTGGTTGTGTTAAAGAGTTTTGACAAACACAAGCTATGTCCAGTAAAACAGCCAATACTGCATCTGATGGTAGACTCTGATTGCAAATGGTTGCCTTTCTAAAAGAACAAGACACAGGAAAAAAAACCTCAGGTTGCCTGTGAGGAGATTAGGGAGCTTTTCATGCAAATTGCCAAGTAAATACTTTATAAAATAAAAATGCCTAGTTGAATTTGAAAAAGGGATTATGAATCAGTCTGTCAAGGCCTTTGAGAATTCATAGGAGTGTTAAAAAGGCGTGGCATAGGTGCACTGTGTGTAAGTGGGCAGAAGTGTCTGCCTCATATTTCTATTCCAGTGCTGCTTCAAATGTGGAAATACGATTGAGTTGAGGTGTAACAAGAACTAAAATACAGAGCTTGGGGTTTTTGCTTCTTTGTGTTTAAATCTGACATTTTTCTATTCTTCATTTTAGCTACTGAAGCTGACAGTGAGGATTCAGGGATGGTTCATGAACGCGGCCAAACTCCTTCTTCCCCAGAATAAACAAGAAGAGACCAATCTGTATATTATACACAATAAATGGGCTGGAGAAGAGCTGAGAGCAGGCAGCTCTGTTTTAACTGGGTATTAGTTAATGAGGGTAGAGTGACACTTAATCACTGAGCTGTCAAAACAGCTAGAAGGGGATTAATCCTCTACCTCCCTTTATGATCAGTGTTGGAGCTACCAGGCTCACAGCTCTGCCTCCCAAGCACTACTACAAAGCCCATGTTCCTGAGAGGTTCTCTAGTGGAAGCAGCAAATGATTATGACTCTGAATTTGTTCCTCTGCTGAGGTTACCTGGCTCCCAGACCATGGTCTCTGAGTCATGTGCATTCTGCAGCATTTCCATGTTCTTGACAGTAGTCAGAAAGATGTTGTTTGTATCCGTTTGCTGTAAAAGAAATCTGGTTCTGAATGTTACAGAAGAGTTAAGTGATGTGGAGCCTGAGGATTGTGTGAGAGAGGGTGTGAAGACAGCCTGGGTTGCTGATGACTTGGCTGCCTAAGGGCAGGGGAGGGGAAGGGTGGGTGCTGGTCTGGAAGGGCATGGCAGAAATGTGTGGAAAGGCCTGGTGCCTCCACATTGTTTCTGGCTCCTTTGTGGCACCTTCTGCGTAGATTTGGGACAAAGTTATTTGGAATCACCTCTTATCACACAGGCTTCACATCTGATATTTTGAATGTCCTTGATGATTTATACATGATTTCAGTGTTGTTTAACTTGTGACAGCTGAAGCTGAGCACTACTGTTTGTGTTTCTAAAGGTCTCCTCTAGACAGTTTTACATGTGTGTACTGGAAGTGCACTGTGGCCAAGGTGTGAAGAGATTTGCCCAGGACAAAACATCAGTTACAATAATAATTAGTCAAATCCATCCATACTATGATTGTCAATTATATTCTTTAATTAAAAATGAATGGTATATTCCTCTACTGTTTTGCCTGGATGAACTGGTTTTGCATCAAGTGGATCAGCTGTTAAGGTTTGAATAAATGGGGTGGGACTTTTGTATAATTAAAAAAGATACATTAAACTGTTGTTATGGTTTGATGTGTGTCTGCATGTAATTTTTCTAGCCAAATGTCAGATGTTGCCCTGAACAGCTCTGTGTAACAGACTTGTCTGGAGAGAGATACAGGCCTCAGTAGCTTTTTCCTACATCTGCCTGCTTCTGTAGAGGTGAGTGCAGTAAAATAAACAGACTTCTTTTCTGATACTTGTATTAATAATTACTTGCTCAATGCAAGAAGTAAAGAAGTTCTGCTAAGCTGAACTTATATCTTTTGTTTAATGTAGTAGATGATCTGCTGGAATGCTTTGCAGTGTAGTGTTTTGGGGGCAAAAGTGAAAGTGGCAAATTTAGAGCTGCCAAGAGAAAACCAGAAAAACTCATTTGATGTACAACTTGTTATATTTTAGATTTACAGTACGATTTTTGCTCCTAGGAGTATTCCAGAACTTCTGTCTGCTTGGAAAGCTCTGGATACCTCTTTCTTTTCAAAATAAGATAATCTACAAATAGAAATACCAGCAGTGCCCACAAAGCAGGTTCCTCTGTAGATGGAGGGTTTGTTTTTTATAACATAATGATTTAAGCAAATAGTAATGTCCAGGATGAATGCTTGAACCAGCTCCTTCCCAGATATTTTTCTAAAGTCATATTCAGTGTTGTATTACTCCTTAAATCTCAAAGCAAGGTGGATTCCAGCCCGCTTCACTGACTGTAATGCACAATCACTGCACATAAAGCACTGCTTGCTCTCTGTTTTACTGGGCCAGTGACTGCTTCCAGACTGCCAAGTCAAACTCCTTATTTTCCTTTTCCTCCATCTTTCTGAACTATCATCAAGTGAACCAAAGCCATTACTTTGGCTTTTTGAGGGATGGTCTGGCACTCCACGAGGGTCTCCCTCACTGCATTGCTGCACATATGGGCATCTCCAGAGGGAAGTAGTGAGTTTAATAATGCAAGATAAAGGCAACTAAACTGGAAAGATGGAGAAGCTGATTACTGGGGGAGTCTAAAAATAAGAGTGTTCAGTTGTAGAACATGTCAGGTGTGGCAGAGCAGCTGTAAAACCATTACCAAACCTTGCTACTTTATAGACCTGAAGGACAAGAAGGTGACTGGGGCAAAGGGTCAGCTGGTTGTCACAGAATCACAGGATCACTGGGTTGGAGGAGACCTTCATCATTGAGTCCAACCCATGCCCTAACACCTCAACTAAACCATGGCACTGAGTGCCACATGCAATCTCTTTTTAGACACATCCAGGGATGGTGACTCCAGCACCTCCCCGGGCAGACAATTCCAGTACTTCATCACTCTTCCAGTAAAAAACGTTTTCCTAACATCCAGCCTAAATTTCCCTTGGCACAGCTTAAGATTCTGTGCTCCTACAGAAGGAGGAGCAGTGAGGAAAACAGTGAGGCCAATCTGCTTAATATGCTTAATCCTGTCATCAGTCAAAACTCGGTGTGGTATCATTTCAGACTTGCACATTTCAGGAAACTTGTCCTCAAGTTCTTGCACCTATCCCTGCCTAGAGACATAAATGACTTGTTAAGAGAATTTAAAGTGAGTAACTCTGCAGCTGACAGGATGAACTATCTTTTGTGGATAATTCAAGGTTGCATTCTTCCACTTAGTGCTCAGCTTGTCCTTTTTAACCAAGGAAAAAAACATTCCTTGACAACTGGTGTTGTCATACTGTGCACTTAAGGACTTCAAAGCAAGTAATTCTAATTCCAAACTTTGTGCCAACCAGTGTTTTCAATAATTAAGCTCTGTGATCTCTTCTGACTCCATTTATTTAAATACATGACTTAGGGATAATGAAATCAGTTTGGATTGAAAGGGAATGATTTGGATTAGACAAGTCAGTCAGAGATTGTTCCAGCCTAAATCATCCCAGAATCTTATTGTTTTTTATTAAGGCTGCAGCCACACTGACTTTGGTTGAATTAACAGAATTTGTGAAGGAAAAGGAAAAGATTCCATTTGCTTCTGAAATCCTTCTGCATGCAAGCTGCTACTGGTTGCAGTAGGAAATCTGCATTTATGCAGTTGTCATCATCACTATTTTCAGATTTCTGAGGATTCACTTCCTTGAGATGAACTTCTAAAGGTGTGATTCCTAACACCTGACACTTCAGTCAGTTCTCTGTCCTCACTGAAAGTCCCTGGGTCCTCACAGAGCCACAAGCTCTCGTTTGTTCCTTGAAGGAGAAAACCTGGACTTGGAAGTCAGCTCTTTAACATTTACTCTGACCACGAATTTCATCACTTCCAGTGGAATTCCTTGTGAGGGTAGGAAATGGACAGCATTGGTTAGGTATGCAAGTTTAGGATCTAGATTTTACACAGAGGTGTCTGTGACACTCAAACCTCTCCCATTATTGCAGATCTGCATATTTTTTGTAGGAGCTTTAGAAAAATGAAAACAAACCCAAGAGATTCTAGAAGGATAGTGTAATATGTCCATTCTACAAACATATGTAGGATTCATCTGTCATTTCCCTGCAGCAGACTGCTCAGGGTTAACATTCTCGGGCTATCAGCTGCTACATCTGGATTAAAGCAGGTTTTCATATGACAGTAATTATAATACTCCTTCTAGGTTTGTTTTTTATTCTTGGTATTAGGTGCACCCAGTTGGAAATCTCTGAATCCACAGCAAGACTATAGCAGGTTTTTCCACATTAATGAGTAACTAATTTTGAACTGCAATCCAAAGAAATATGTAATTGCTTAGCAATAAAGTAAGCTTGCAGCAAAGAAAAATCTCCTTCCCCTTAAAAAATAGTTTTTGTGACAGAAAAATTCTTTACAATGTGAAACATAACTATTTTAGAACAGTGAAAAATTAAATCATTCTTATAGGTAAGTGGGTCTGCTTTTCCCATTTTTTTGCCCAATATTTTACTATTGCAACATTAGCATTAGTCACAGAGTTATGTCTCTGCTTAGCTTGCCAGAATGCAAGGGAGAAATCCAAATATAAAGAGACACCTTGTGGAAACTGTTCCTGAAATCAGAGAGGGACTGTGACTGCCTGTTTCACTGCAGCCCAGAGATGCACTGCAGATGCCTGGGAAGCGACGTGTCCACACATCCACATTGAGCATTTAACCTTTCCACATCCTTACAGGTACATCTGATCGTACACCAGCTCTGAAAGAGCTCCCACAAACACCAGATTTATTTTGGCATTTCTTTTAATTACAATAAGTAACATTGTTCTCATTTCTTCTTGCTGGTTCTTTGGATATTGCCCTCAGCCAGGCAATACTAGTGGTGACCTTGCTGCTGATTCCATAGGGTGATCCCCTACGGATCTAGCTGTGATTTCACACAGGTTTGGTTTTTTTCATTTTACACTACTGCCTTCAGTGGATGCATTTCTGTTTCATTTAATAATCACAGTCAGAGTTTTATAGCCTTACTGGTACAAGGGACTCAAAAGTGCTGAAGCCACATAAGCTACAGCAGACACAAACCATTTCTTTTTACAAAATTTTTCTTTCTTCTAGAGAATGTGGTTTAAATAACAGTCATATACATAGTTCCCTGGGAAAACCTTCCCATTTTTTTTACAAAAGGCTCTGGTTTTCATTAAGAAATTTATTCTTTTGATCAAGATGCAAATTGACTGTTTCTCATGCTCTTCCAATAGTAAATATACACTTAAATTCCAGAAATTCAAAAGCCTCGTGTACCTGCAGATGGCTGATTTTTTACATCCCCTTCCTCGTGGAGCACCTCGTGTTGTGAAATGTCTATTTGCATTCCGATATTCCTCAGCCCCGGGATTACAAATCCTTCCTGCCTGTCTCCAGAGGCACTCAGAGGCTGGAGACCTCAGAGCCCGGAGCTTTGCAGGGAAGCGCAGAGCCCACACCGGCCGGCATCACCTCCCTCGCCGTCCCAGCCGCCAGCTGCGCTTTCCTTTCCCTCAAAACACCTCACGGTATTTTTTCATGGCCGGTGCAACAAATGAATCAGAGAGCCAAAAAAAAAAAAAAAATTAGGAGGAATAACAACTTTCACCTTACAATGCAAAGCACCCGGCGTACTCCAAGGGAACGGAAAATCAGAATCCTGCTTCGTTTCCTTGAAGTTTTGGGCGCGATTTACGGAGAGTGGGGCGGCCCCCTTCCCCCTCGCTAGGGGGCGCTGGCGAGGCCGCGGCCATGGCGCTCCCGCCTCATGAGGGAGCGGCCTCGCCCCAGGTCCTGCCCGCGTTCCCCGTGCGTGCCGGGCCCCCTGGCCTGGGCTCTGCGGTCGTGGACTGTTCTTTAATGCCGGTGGGCAAACAGGTACAGGCTCGGGGGGTCAGTCGGGAGTCCCGTGGCGTTTTGCCGCCGTGGTGCCAGCCATGGTGCGGAACTCCTCAGCGTGGGCAGAGGTTTGGGTAGAGCCCAGCGATGGCTCCGTGCTGAGGCGGAGCTGCTGGTTCGCAGCCGGCCCTGCTGTGAGCTCCGCTGCTCAGAGCGGAGGGGTCTGTCCCTGCCTGGGCCAGTCCCGTGGGTCTTTGTGGGCCCCTTCCAACTCAAAATATTCTGTGATTCTACAGCCTTGGAAGTGCTGAGAGGAAAATTTCCATGGAGAAGATTATGCCGTGGTCACTTGACGTCTGTAAACAGAGCAAACAGCCCTCTCACAGTGCTGCAAGGAAAGTGTGCACCCAGGCCGAGCTAGTGATGGTGGCAGGATAGCAGGGAGTGATGACTACAGTTAAAACGAAGTTTTGGATGGCATTTATGGTGTTGACTTTCACTGTATAAATCAAGCCCAAAATACGTTACCCATACGTGATACAGCTTAACATTTGACACCCATTTACAGGATTCTTGCTTTGAGACTATTGTTTTGATTAGAGAAGTTTAAATATAAATCCACCAAACCTGTAGCATAAAAACAGGAGAGGAGAACATTTTAGACTTAACCTAGAATATTTTTATTTTTTAAGGAATTCAACACAGTTACTCATGGCTTTGGATTCCTTGCACCTAAACTTACCTATAATGGACATTTAGCCCTAATGAGATTTGTGCTGATTCATGTTGAACTTCAGTCTAAGATTCAAGGTCAAATGAAATCTGACTTTTAGACCAGTTTATATCTTTACAATGCTTCATCCTGGCTAAACAAATTTGGTTTGTTGACACCAGTTTCCAAGTTCAAAAGTGAAATTTTAGAGGAAGAGAGCTAACAAGAGGAACAGATTGCCAACAGGGTGGTGTGAATTTTCCATTACTCTGTCTAAACCAAGTAAGCAGGTTTCTCTAGAAAACATGCAGGTGGGTTATGTTGAAGAAATTGAGGTGAAATATGTGTTCCATGCAATAGAAAATCCAAACTGCTCTTGGAGCCACAGAAGAGACTGGTGCTCAAGAAGGTACTTGTCTTCTGGGGTAAGCAATTTTCCATCTGTCTGCTGAAAGGACACAGTGCTGTAAGAAAGGAGAGTGCAGTGCCTTCAACTGTCCATTGGTTTCAGTATGATTGTGTTACCTTCAGTTCAAGTCTCTGTTTTTGAGGACCTCTCTGCATGAGAGTTACATATATTTATATAGCAATATAAAGAAATTAATTTCTTTGTGTAACTGTAGGAAAAGAATTGGTCAAAGATATTTTTGTACCAAGTTTCAGGCTTTCCCCCTGTAAGCTCAAGCTTGTCAAATTGATTAGTGATTATTACAGTGTTTAAATCATAGGGATTCTAAGTAGATGTTAAATAAGCTAGCTCTTAGTGGGTGATTCATGAGGCAGGGTAGTTGAAGTAGTTGAAGCTGAGTCAGGAAGGCTTTGTTCAATACCTGACCTCAGTCCTACTGAGTAAAGTCAAGCAGTTAATTCTCTTCTTGTCCTGGTTTTGTCAGACCAATTGTCTTAATCTTTTTTGGACTTAAAATGTTTGCAGAAAAGTGATGTCTTAGAGCTGTTTAAATGATATAAACCTATGGAAGCACAGTCTGTGTACAGACTTGGTGTGCATGATATCCCTTGTGCTAGTGTTCTAGAGCAGCAGGTTATAATTGAAGGCAGTTCTAATTTTTTTTTCTCCTAGAGTATAAACCTCCCAAGAAAAAGGCATTCTGTTTTCACAGTCAAGTGAGAGAATGAGGAAATGAAGAGTCTTTGCAGAAACAGAGCTAGAATGTATCACAGTATAGTGGGATCTCCAGCAGGGAAAACCAGAGAAAACAGGACTCAGAGCCTACAAAGACCCAATGGGGACCTTGTAGCAGTCTCACAAATGTATTTAGTACTGGCCACAGTTCACTTCTCAATTCAATGTATTTCAGGTGTGATTTCCTACCTAATGTCTTCTGATACATTCAAGCACAGCAGTTCTACAAGATTGACTTTATCCATTCCAGACACAAAACTTTCTTCCCTTGAATACAAATCTTTTACATCTGACTAAATGAGAGCCACAGCTGAGAGAAATAAATTTGGTGGAGAAACCAGAAACTTGCAAAGCAAATTACTGCGGTTGGAGGGCCAGTGTTACATCCAGTGAGTTTAGTTCCTTTTGGAGAGAGGTAAGAAAAACACGAGCAGGCTTTCAAAAAACACAAGGAAAACTTTGCATTGAGCTATGATCAGAATGCAGGCTCAGAACCTTACAGGATATTTGTGTCCTAGGGCAAAAGCAATGTGTGATCCTGAAAGCAAAACTGTAAATATCTCTGGTAAAGGACAGAGGGGATGTTTAGCTGGAATATCCCAGCAGTGTTATTCTGTAATGAAGATTCCACAGCAGATTTTACTATTTTCAGTAGTTCTTGCTAAAAGCATAAAGCTCATGAGCACAATGATGGCAAGGGGCAGTTTCTCAGTAGGAGCAGGAATGAGGCACTTATAAAGTGTCTGACTTCGTGTGAGCTGCATCTTGTCACAGAATCACAGAATGGTTTGGGTTGGAAGAGACCTTCAGAGGGGCAGCTAGTCCAACCCTCCTGCCATGGGCAGAGACATCTTCCACTAGACTAGGTTGCTGAACAAGTAAAATAATCAAACTGTGTTTAGAGTGGATAATCTGTAGGTTTTTGAGTGACTGATGATAAAATTGTTCAACCTGAGCTGTAAATGAAACAAAGAGGCCAAACTGGTATCTTCTGTAAGGATAATGTCTGGGTCATCAGAGGTTAATTTTTAATTCTCCACAAAGTAATGTATTCTCTGGGAATAATACATATGTGGATAGGTACAGTGTATATTTACATAATTAAGCTCATGTTTGAGAGGCTGGTTTTAGTGTCCTGATTAGGAAAATAAAATATTTTCCAATAGGTGTTTAATTTTTCATGTGTGTGCAACATCAAGTAGCAAATTTTATTCATTATTTTAGAATGTTGCCCATTAAACAGAGCTGCTGTATATTTTATAGCTTACAAAACTGTCTTGTCAGAAAAGCAGTATTTTTAGCTATCATGCTATTCCTTGCTGGGGGAGCATTTTGCAAGATATAAATGTGATAGGAGTAGTGTACAGAATAATAAGTGAGAAGTGAATTGAAATGGCTTTGCATTTTTAGAAATAACCATTTTAGTCAAATATTCTTGAAGAATTCTAATGTTTGTAGAACTTCTGACTGAAGTGGTTGTTGTTGATTATATTAATTTTTCTGGACCTTGGTTTTACATTAAGCCAGAGCTCCATGGCCTTCAGAACACTTTTCTCTGTAACTGATGAATTAAGTGCTGAAACATTAAAGGAGTAAGCATTTCTCTTGGTGCTCTGCCTTTTCTGCAGTGAGCAAACCAAGGTCAATATTCCCATAACAAACTGGATATTTGAATATGAAGTTTGGTCTAAGCTGATTCCTGTCTACAGCAAATATTTTGTGTTGAAAAGTAACATTTTGGAGCTAAGGGAAGTAAACTCAAAGCTATAAAATGTAGTTTATATATATATATATTTAATCTGCCCCTCTCCTTACCTCTGTGTAGTAAGTGAGACTCCCAGGGAGAATGCAAGGAAATGGCTTCAGAAGTTTGGAGTTTAACCTCTTTGGGATTGATAGTAGATGCACATTTGACTGCAGACAAGCCAGTCCTTCAATTTTGCCCATTTTTTGTTTGTTTGTTTGTTTTGCTTGAATGTGATGAGACCTGAAAACACATACAGAAAATACAGGCCCCTTCTGAAGGGGATGTACAGAAATACTGATGATGTGTAGCTCAGCACTCTTCCACTGCCCAGATGTTGCTTATTCTCTTAAACAGGTGAGGACTTGGTAGTGTAATGAGCATGACAAAAATTCCACAGTTAAAATGAAAATAAAAGCCAATTTCTTCAATAATTATTCACAAGAAACATTGGCATTTCTCTGAAAATACTTTTCCCAATGAGAAAATGAAAAGAAATGCTTAAGACAGATTTCCCAAAGGCAGAGACACAAATCCTTGTCTGGGACTGGAACAAGACCTACTGGTGTCAAAAATGAACTGCAATGTGCTCCTATTTTAACTTTTGTACATTTGTCCATTCATGCTGATTAAGCACTCTGGATTATTTTGTCAGGTTTTCCAGCATTGTTGAACTGAGTTAAAATGCAATTGACTTAAAACAAATAGAACAAAACCCTCACGTAATAAATGTCAGGCTCATGCTGACTGGAAAGAAAACACCTTGTTCCTGCCCTGTGACCCTGTGCTTGTGTTAAAGCACAAAGTCTCCAATCATACAAGTGGAACATAAAACCTTTCACTATTCACTTTCTCCATGTAACCAGGCAGGTATGTGGGCAATATAAGAAGCTGGCTTTTTATTTATGTAGAAATTTGATAGTGCACCTCACAGAGGAGCCTGGTAAAGGCTCAGCCAAAGATAAGACTCTTAACTGATGAGCACCACGGTCCAGATCTTGTAGAGTCACTGATGTCCAAGACTGGTTTGGAACGTGGAACAGACACCTCTCTGCAGGTGATAGCCAGAGCTGTGGCTCCGGAGCTGTTAGGGTTCCTCCTGCCTGTGTGCAGCCATCCCCTGCCTTGTGAGCCCTGCAGCCTCCTGCAGGGCATACCTGAGCTGCACGGTGCTGGCAGTGGTGACATCTTCAGGAGACAGGCAGGAAGGCGATGGCCACGATAACAACATTGTGATAGCTGAGCCATGTGTGGCAGTGATTCCCTCCCTAATAGGGAAGTTGGCGTTTTGCCATACACTGGCACAGCTTTCATGGGGTGGGCAGTGCCTGTTCTTGACTCGTTTCTCCTTTGAGAAGTGTGTGTAAGTAAGCTTTCACACCCCATTTAGTTAAAGTGGGTCTTTGGAGACCAGGTGGTTGCAAGGAAATCCAGAAAGCAGCATGGGTTGGAGCTGCCCTTCAGCAGCGTCTTGTTGAGCAGAAGGAGAGCTCAGGTTTGTAAGAGAAGATTCAACAAATGAAACTTTCAGTGGGAGTATCTTCTGTTCTTGGGTTTGACCTCCCTCTCCAGAACCTTGGTTTTGGTGTAGTGGCAGGCAGGTTAGTTTGCCCTCTTGCTGTCAGTGAGGAATGTGATGGTTCTGTAGGTACCCTGCTGTGTGCTTTTCCAGATTTCCTTTCAGTGTAACTCGCTGCTTCCAAGCACAGGCTCCTGACCTTCACTTGTGCACTCCGCCTTGTTGTGCTTTCCCCGTGCTTTGCACTTTCTATTTAGACAATACAAGGACCGAAGGGAAAACAATGTTTCTTTATGTTAGAAGTACAGCAGCCTCACGTCAATATTTCTTTTCCCCCTGTGCACTCTGACTTCGTTTATTTTTTTAAACACTTTGGCTTCTTTTGAGGAGATTCAAGTTCCAGAGCAAACCAGTTCGCACAATGTGCTCAGCTTCATGTTGCATTGAACTGATCACATTTGTTATGTCTACAAGGTGATAGAGTTTTCTGAAAATATTTAGCTTGTAATGTAACCCTCCCTAGTCTTCTGTTTTTATTACAAACATGCAATTAATCACCCTAATTGTTCCAATTACCCAGAGGCCCAAGTGATTATGATAAAAAGTAAATAAATAAAGATAGTGATGGCATAGTGTGGCTCTAGCAATGAGGTGAGCATTCAGCACAGTGTTCTTTTATGGTAGGATAGATGTCCTGGAAGTGGCTTGATGCACATGCTGGTTGTCACATAATCCAGCCTGGATAATCCCTGCCTTTCTGGTGATCACTGTATTCTCCTGCCCAAAATGTTACTGTATTTGGCACCAACAAAAAGTGTGAACTGATAAATAACTGCATGGGAAAGAGTTGAGGAAATAAACACACACATTGGCTTAGAAAATTATGTTTAAGAAACATTTGCACTGACAAGACCAACATAATTTAGAGGTTATATGTATATATACATATATATATATGAATAATTCTAATTCCTGAAAATATCTGCAATCAAAATGAAACCAAAGGGCTGTTTCTGTTCTTTGTAAATTAAAACCAGTGCAGATTTTCTCCCTTTCAAATAATTCTCATGCTAGGAGCTTGAATCTATAATAAGTTTCACTTGTTTGGCACATCCTCAGGCCCAGTTAAAAAATCCTTGGAAATGGTTCTAAAAGTAATGTCCAAACACAAACCTGTGAGCACTGATCCTGGTTGGTGTGCCAGGGAGAGCTCTGCACTTCCAAGACTTCTGAAAGTTTCCACAATGATTCTGAGCAGCTCTGGGGAAAATCAAGCCAACCATAGTCTGAATTTTCTTCTGTTAAGAAGGAAATGGTGTTTTAATGTTCCAGAAAAGTGCAAACCACATGCTTTGATTTTGCTACTGAGAGGCTATGGGAAGAGTTTGCAATGTTCTCCAAGAAATGTATGTATTTTATGTATTTATTTATTTGTGTTTATATATGCATATGAGGATATCATTCTTAGCTCATACTAGCATTACATCACTGTTTTATCTGTTCTAAATATGGGTCAATCCTGAATTACATTGCTGTGAATGCAGATGGAGCTTGGACTACAGCACAGGTCTGAAATGCTTTTTTAATAGGATTAGTGAATCATTTATGTCCAGATGTGGATGTGTTTGGGGGAAGGGAATGGGGAGAGGAGATAATGTCCTGACTTCAGAGCCCCCCAACATCCGTGGGAATTTTCAGCACTTTGTTGCCCATCCTTGCAGCTCTTCCCAAAGCACAGGGAGCTGGAGATGAAGAGAGGCAGGCAGTGTAAAGAAGATGTTTCCAAGCTAGGAGGGATTGAGCTGGTTAGGACTTGAGCCCTCAGAGATGTGGGAATGGATGTAACAGAGGTTTACAAAACCCTAATCACCAAGGAGCCAGCAAATACAAAACACAGTTGCAAAGTCAGGAGACTCCAGGGTACATGCTGTTAGGTGTCAAAAGATGAAATTATTTTGGTAGGAATTGGATAAAATAACACAGAGAGGCCCACAAGAGCTCTAACACACCAATATCCAGGGCATGAGAACAGGGCACTGAGCAGGAGTTTAATTGGTGTGATCCTGGACTTAATGCTGATGATGCTTCTCTGTGGAAAATTGAAAATCTCTGCTGGGAAGGTGTGGGCTGGCTGTTACTTCTGTAATTACAGTGTTTTTAATGAGGTAGGCAGAAGTCAAAGGGTACAAAAATCTTTATTACATAGGTTTGTCTTTGCTTGTACTCTGTGTGCATCACTTGCAGTCTGTTCTGGCTGTATGCAGCTAGCCCATCATCTGACAGAAAAAGAATAATTATATCATTAATATGGACATGTATATTTTATGGGAAAAATTAGTATGCCACCCTGTTAAGTTAATATTTACCAAGATCTGTAGCCTAGAAAATGCTGAGGGACAAAACAAATGCCAGTTAATTCTGTATACTTTGGATCAGATTTCAGCTACAGTCAGTGCCAATTATAAAACTCAATGGAGTGACACAGTATATTAAGGAACATGTAATTTGTCATACAGTGTCAACATTGCTGGCATTCTATATTTCTTGAGTAGCACTTCTGAGCCAAGTCTTGTGAAGTGTCCCAGAATCTCATTTACCATGTCAAAAAGTATATTCATTGTTAATTCTCTGAATGGTGGGGAAACAGCCATTGTGATTGATAACTTTTGACAATCATAGCTGGACTGAACTCTTAATGGTGGGATTTTACCTGTTACAAGTCTGAAGCCAGCCCTGCTGGAAAAGGCTGCTCACTGCAAGTGACTGAAATGGCATTTTCTTGGAATAGTGAGTATCTTCAGACTGATCTGCTGTACGCATCACTTAATCTTAAGAAAGTCAAAACAGAACAAATCACAACAAATTGAGCAGAAATTCACATTTTCTAAGAACACATGCAAACCCAAACTGAAATTATTATTTATTTACTGTTTACTAGAATTGGAGTCTTACAGTCCTAAACACATCCTGTTTATTTTGTGCCTCTTCCCTGTCCTGTGCCCCAGATAGCTGGGACATCTTTAGTGTGAAGTGTTGGACACTGAGGTGGCTTCATTACCTAAAGCTCGGCAACTCTGCCCTGTTGGGAGAGTAAAGCAACTTTTTGTGCTTTTTTTGTGCTCTAATAATGCCTGAAGGCCAAAGCCAGCTCCACATCTCCAGTGATGCTCAGCACTCAGGGGGAGCCAGGCAGGGCTGAGGACACAGCACTCTCCTCCAGGAGCTCTGGGAGGAAGGGAATGGAATGGTGCTTACTTTTCCAGAAAAGGTGGGATTCTGTATTTTTTACATAATATTTTATTTTGAGACTTTGTGACATGTGACGAAGCATCGTTTGGCACTAGTGACCACCAGAGTGGCTTTGCTCACGCTGTCCTTTCTGCACCCTTGCACTCCTGACTCTTTCAATTCTCTGGTGTTGCAGTGTGATTTCAAGAACTCAGAACATATTCATCCTGCACCAGCATAGTGAAATTGGATACCTTTTTTTTAATTAAAAAGATGAAGTTGTTTTGGCTGCAGTAAAAGTTAAGAACAATGTTTTACAATGAGGGAGAGATGTATGACATGCAGGCCTTTTTGCAGTACACTGTTCTTACACGACTCATTAGAGGACCTAAAAGCCCTTTATATTCTGGGCTAAGCCTGATTGCTATGTTTCTCCTATATAATATTTTATAAATTCCCATAAAAGAAAGAAACACTAGACTAAATTAATGTTTTGAAGTACTATGACTTTGACTGCAAATGAGGAATAGGACTTCAATTACTGCCTAAAAGTTACAGTCTGAAATGTTATTTTACATGCTATCCTAAATGAAGGCTTATTTTAAAAACAAGCTTTTGACAGCAGAAGTAAATTCACATGACTATCTGCCTAGGGCTGGATACATTTTGTGATGATGGTTTAAATTACCATCATCTTTTCAGCACCTCCTGATGCCATGAAAGGAAGCTTTCTTCACTGCTTTTCAATGCAGAGTCTGGCATACTGAAATTATCAGCCATGCTTCCTAGGAAGATTTCCTAGGAAAGCAGCTATCTGTAAGTATAATCAATATTCCAAAGCTTTGGGCCTGAATTCTGCCATCCACATGTCCTGGCTGTGCAAATTCTTCCACTGAGGCCAACAGGCTTTTTGCATAAAAGAACTTTGTAATTCCCTAAGTTACTACTTTGAGTGTGTTTTGTGTTTTCTACTTGTGCTCCTTATAGAAAAGATAGTTAAAAATTCAGACAAAAGAACAAACCCCATAACTTGGATCAACCTTTATTTCACTTTTGAAACTTTTTAATAACCTGCTAAATGACAGTTATCAGGAGTCTTCCTTGACATATGCTCTTCAAAATCACAACTGAATGTGGGTCCTTGGTTTAAGGAATTTTTACTGAGTTTTCATTGCTTTTTTAATTACTGTGTTACTTTTCTGCTTGCTGAAAGGAAAAAGCTGGTTCTAGTCAAAACACTGTAATTAAATGTTCTGTAATGCAAACTCGTGCATAGTGGGAAGACCTGGCAAGTAGTGAGACACTTCACAGCTTAATGTTTACACTTGGCTGTCTGCTTGTGAAACAACTGTACCAGACACTGAACCAGCCCAGGCTTGGATATTGAATGTTCTGAAGCTTCTTTGAGATTCTGACTTTTTTATATCATTGTGCAGCCCAGTCTTTATGCACATCCTGCTTACGTGCCCAGCTATCCACTAGGTATAGTAAAAACCCCACAAAACAGAAAACAAAACCCCTTTCAGATGATAAAAAGTGGAGTTAGTTGTGGGCTTTCTAGAGATTGTCCCTCTGGGATATTGAAGGTGAGACAATTGCATCCAGTGGTACCAGATACTGCGAAGAAATCTGGAAAATGGAGATTTGCACCTCATCTGTGGCCAGGAATGGATCATCCATAAGACACTTGCATATCATTATTATAGATTATTATTTGTGTTTTATAGTAATGTGCACTGAGAGCAAATCTAAGACTCAGTTAAACCACAGTTGCAATGCCACCATCCTTTTACTCTCAAAGATTATATTGGCAAAATGAAAAAAGTCAGCAGAAGGCTGAAGAAAAGAACTGGAAACAGAAATCTGAGCAGGATGCTGAGAGCCAGGCAGCTCCTAGGCAGCCTGGGTATCACTTTGGGCTTTGTTCTGCATGTAGTTCTGTGGAGTGTGCTTTGGCAAGATGCAACTAAGGCTTCCTTAGAATTGTTCATCAGTTTGCTTTTAATTAATTAATTAATTAATTACATTTAATGAATTAATTTAATCAGTTTGTTTTTGCAAAACAGTTCATTTGCTACTTGTGGCAGCATGCACCTGTTGCTAGCCTTGGTCAGAGAACTGATAGTGCATTTCCCTATTTTTGGATTCACCCCTTTGGCTTTTCCCTCAGTGAGGCTTCTCTGTCTCTTTTCCCACCTTTCCCCTCAAGCTTCTCACAGCATTGCAGCCATTTGGGGCAGCTTGTGATTGTGTTCCTGCTTTTCCCTGGCTCCAGACACCACTGCTGCATCCAGAGTACTTATCCCAGGGAGAACCAGTGCCAGCAAAGAACCTACATTTTCTCTTTGGCTTTCAGATACCTCTCTTTTTCTTGCATCCCATATTCAGTTTTGAGCCTGTTACCAGCATTGTCATCACTTGGTGACTCTGCTGGAGCTGCTGGTCTCTGTGCAGCCTAAGCCTTGTTCATCCAGTTTATTAAACCAGTTTTGCAGCTCATTCATTTCATTATAGAGGCCCAGAAATGCTGAGCATGGGGCAAATTGCTGTCAGCTGTGGGGAGGGGAGCATCACTGCCAGCCAGGATCTGGCTGCTCTCCCCTCCTGGCACATCCAGCAGCCCATGAGGAATCACTGCTGTTGAAATTTCTGGTGAGGAAGAATACAAGCTGGCTAAGACCTTAAGATTAAAATTCATCTTTCTTACTTTCTTTTAAAGTACCATGATGTAATTGCTGAGAAATAAATGGTCAAGGTTTTGGTTGTATTTCTTATAAGAAAGATTGTCTTTCCAGCAGCTCAATTTCCCCAGCACCAAACTGGGAATTAGTTCAACACAAACAGAGGAGGAGAGTGTCATATTCTGAAAAGCTGCCTGCAAAACCTGCCTTTTCTTTTCTGGAGGGTTATGGAGTTGGGTGTATTTTCTGCATATTCTGAATAAATTTAAGAAAACTTGGCTTGTGTCTAAAGAAACTTTAAAAGCCCCAATCCCAAGTCTTAGCTCAGAACCCTCTGTTGCAGGCTGACTGGGAAGCAGGGATGGGTTGTTCTGGATGGTTCCTCAGATGCCCGCTGTGCAGGAGGATCTTTCTTGCTGCTACACTGGCTCTTGTATTTCCAATTATGCACAGTATGGCTCAGTGTTAATTCTGTTACCTCCAGTTTTTGGACAATTCACAATCAGATCCTGCCTTTCTGTTTGTTTTGACTCCCTCCTGTTGCTCCAATTTACTTTCCCATTTGCCTTCCTGCACCAGCGTGGCTGCTTTGAGCTTCCCCTGCCTGTGATGAGCAGGACTCCTCTGGCACATCCCACTCCTTCCAGCCCCTCCACATCCTGCACTGTCCCTTTCTTTCCCAATCAATCAGCTCAGCAGCCTGTGCAGCTTTATCTCAGATCACATTTTCTCCTCTGAATTTGCCCACTGGGTTTTCAGGGAGGAGCTTCACTTTCAGTTTTGGTGTTTAAAGGCAACGAAGCTTCAGGGCCTGCAGAGCGTCAGTTAAAATAATAAAGGCACTAATTAATTGACAAGATGTTTTCACTCCAGTTTAATCTGCCAGGATTTAATTCTGCCTGGAGGACATAAACTGTCTTCCCTTTCCTTTTGATTTCCATACCTTCCAGTTTTAGCACTTGTAAGTGCTAAACTTTACTTAATCTAGTTATTATTGCTGAGGTAGTTTGAGAAGCAGTGTGAAAACAGACACAAGTATCAAATGCATCTGTCACCTTTTTCAGGGTGTTTTTGTGTCTTTTGCTATCTGTTTGAAGGAGCACAATCTGACAGCAGCATTTCTGCACTTTCATATTGCATTTCTGACTGTTTCACAGACTCTCCAGTGAGGAGAAACTTAGAGGAGTATCATTGCACTAAAATATCTTCAGCAATATTGTTTATTTTTCCACAACTTCTGTGGGAACCTTCTTGCATCACTGTTTTGGCCTTAAATTAACTTGTTAGATCTGAAGCAATTGATTTTATGATAATTTCTGACATACAGCTATTATTAAATTGTGTTTAAATGTTGTCTAATAATATAGTCATTAAAGAAAGCTGTTAGCTAGACATCATAAACACCCACATACCAGTTCCTGGCTTCCTTCCACATATCTGTAAACCTTTTTTCCTCCATCTTTCTTGCATTACCTTTATTTGCTTCTTGCATTACCCTCAATGCCAATCTTTTCTCAGATGAGCATTCAAAATTTACTGGTTTTGATATTTTGAATGGTGAATAACTTTACCTGTTATTTTTAAGTGGTTGTTTAAAGATGTGATGAGGTAATCTGAAGTGGTTCATTATGTTAATAGTTACTGTCTATATTGATAATAATTGTATGTGGAAGAGCAATCCCTGCAGTGTTACCCATTTCTCACTAAAGCCCCCACAAATCTGCTGCTGTAGAATAAGGAGAATTATTCACATTACAAGTTTTTAACCTTCCAAAATTCCACCTGTGTTTCAGGTAGGGTCCACATGAAGGTTAAATACAATGAACATGAAGTAAATGTAGTATATTGTATGGGATAAGCAAAGGCTGTAGTGCATACCATGAATGTAATGTGGTTTTCATTAGCAAAATATCTAAAAGTGAATTGGAAAATAACATTTAACATGTATTGCTCTGAAATCAATCATATTTTTAATTAAATAAACATAAGCAGGCAGTTGAAAATGAGAGCTGAAATCTTTAGTAATGAGCACCATAACTGGTAAAATACCACATCAGTGTTAGTAATTCATTAACAATACTGGGAGAAATCATATAAAAATGACAGTTTCTATTTCAGAAAGAAGCTGATGAAATGTTGGAAAATATGTGCTGCTGAGAGAGGGGGGATGTATCCCCCTGTGGCAGCATAGTGACTAGGAATGATTTTCAAAGAGCAAGATTAAAAATGAATTCTAGCTTGGGGCTGTGCCTCAGGCTTTCTACCCAAATAAATCCCTGTCCCTCATTTGCTTGTCCTGGTGTGCTGGGCCCTGGGTTTGGGAACAAGCCCTCCTCTGGTCCCTGGTCTGCTGTTCCTTGCCCCCAGGCAAGGCAGATGTCTCACCAAATGCTTTCATTACAAGATCCAGGAGGAGAAAAAAAAGCCTTCCAAAATTTAAATGTGCTTTTCTGGTTGTTAATCAGTGTCCCCAAGTGGGATGTCCAGGTATCCTTCACTCTGGCAGAGATGGGCTGTGAGGCTGTTTGGTTTTGTTCACTGTGACTGGCAAAATGAACCTTAAAAGTGCTAATAACAAAACTCGTGCTTCTACTAAAGACATTTTTTAGAGTCTGTGAACAATTCAGAGAGCAACATTTAGTGCTGATGTACAGCTTACCCCACCACCTTAGGGGCAGAAAATGCCCAAAAGGTGAACCAATATTAGGACCCTGTAGGTGGCTTCACAATGCAAGGGAAAGGCAAAATAAAATAAAATAAAATTCTAAAAAAATCCCCAAAACCCCAGATGAAATGAGAAAATGAAGATGAAATAACAGTAGGAAGCCATCTGACTGTGTACAGCATACAGAAATGCCAAAAATAGCAGGGAAAGGAACCACAGTTCATAAATTTAAGTATCTGTTACTTTTTGAAGAAGAGAAAAGCCCAGGACTGAAGTTCTCTAAAAGTGCGTGAAAAGATGAAAACTCATTTAGCTGACACTGAGCTGAGACCTTACACCTCCATCCGACTGGGAGAGGGATTTTTTGTGCCAGGAGCTCATTCAGTGTCTAAATTGTTCAGCCTGGGCCATCCTGGGCAAGGGGAGGGATGTCACAGAGTCCTGGCAAATCCCATGGCAGAGCCAGTGCAGGGTAGGGCAGAGCCAGACTGACTTCCAAATAATTTGCAGACTTTGGGAGCAAATGCCCTGAGCTGAGAATTGCTTTTGTCCAGGCATGTTGCCCTTGTTCTCCTGGGACAGGATCCCTAAAGGCTCAGCTAGGAGGTTTGGGGGAGCACTGGGAATCTGCTAAGCTGCATTAGCTGTAAAATCCCATATATAGAAGAAAATAGGTTTAACTTTGTGTAAGTTTCCTTTAGTTTAGCCAGTGCAGAGCAGCAGGCTGTCCTGATTACCCAGTGTTTCCCCTGACACAAAACCAAATGGCTTCCAGCTTGAGGAACTGTCTGTTGAGTCCCATGTTTATTATAAATCCAGGAGATGAAAAAAATGATTCCAGTTTCTATGTTTTTTACAGCATTTCCCACCAGAGAACACTAACACTTGTAAAACAATAAATGCTGTAGTATAACATAGCAAGACTGTAAAATGCTGAACAGTAGATAAAATTATTTACAAAAGGCCATTATGGTTTCTTTTGGAGAAATAATACAGCATTTAATTTTAAGATACATGTGGTGGGTGTAATTTTTAGATGCTACAAAAAGGAATATAAATACAGAAGTGCACATGTGCAGTAAGGTACATTCACAATTTTCATTACTTCTCTCACTAAAAATAATTTGCCTCTGTGATTGATCTCATCTCTGCTGCACCAGTTTCTGAAAAGCAACTACTTCACTAAGCAATTCAAGGGAAAAACATCAGCATCAGAACTTCAGTGCTCCACTTGGGCTGATTTTCAAACAAGATTTCATGGGAGGACTGGGTATGCAGAGAATCAGAAGGAAAGTTGTGCTGTTTTGGTGCAGTGAAAGGGTCAGGGATATTTCTCCAGTTAGGCTAATTTGTTCCCTGACAAGGTTTTTTCCATTCTTGCTGTAATACTGGATTCCAGTGCAAATGCTGAGTGCTGCTGTCACAGGATGGAGGTTGGAAGGGAAATGCTTGGTGCTGCCTCCTGTTACTCATTGTGCACTCAAGTCCGAGCCAGCTTGCAAGATGAGAAAATGCACGTTAGAAGGAAGAAATCTGGTCCTGAAAGCAGAGCACTGGAATCCATCACCTACCTGTGCATTTCAGTCTCTTTTCTCCTTCTTGCTATAATAAGGAAGGCCAGTGGCTCCACTGGCAGAGAGGTGGTAGCTGTGTTTCAAAGGATGCTTGAATTCTTCCAGCTTTTTCTATTGATATTCCCTGCAGATGATTTTCTGTCTCTGGAGAAGCAAAAAATGGAGATGCAGCACAACAGGCTCTGCCACTTACAGAGTCCACAGAGGTGGCCAGGCAGGTTTGCTGATGGCTCTGGGGGAGTAGTTGTTTTCACCAATGTAATCCCTAAATAAAAATTGAGGTACTTTCAGCCATACTGAAAAATAATTAATTTCCCAGCATAACTGGGAATTTGCCAGTTTCCCTTTGATATTCATTGCATCATTAAGTAAAGAGTGGTGCAATTTGCTTGGCCATGCTGCAGCTCTACCTGGGCCTGCAGGTGCTGGGGCAGTTTCCATGGATCAGAGTGTGCTGGGAGCACAGGCAGGGCTGGAACAGCCAGCTCACATCAGGGGTGTCAGCCAGACACAGCCTGGGCACCGCTGCAAACTGCTGGGGTAGGGACACAAAGCTCTCTTGGCTTGAGAATTTTTCTGGCTAAAATACACTGGAACTTCACCTCAGAGCTGACTGGAATTCAGGTAGCTGCTTCATCACATGCAATCAGCCAGCTGAACTTTTCCGTAAAATTTCAAATTGGGATGGGAATAAAGTGAATATGAACTGCAGAACTTCCTTTTTTTTTTCTTTTCCCCAAAGCGAGCTCTACCCTTTCCTATAAACTTTGATTTTCTATAACTGCTAGAACCACTTTGGCAAAAAGTTCAACATTTGACAGTTTTTATTTAGATGTCGACATGTGGTTTTTATATTCTTAAGTTTAGAGTGATGGTGAATTCTGTCGTTTTCAAATGTTTAACTTGTAACTGTTGGAATTTGCTGGGTGTTTAAAATGGATTTGCAAAAGGAAGTAGGGTATTAGTTTTATTAGGAAAAAGAGAAAAAATATTTTAAAAGTTCCTTTAAATGAATGTTTATCTTGCATAACATAGAAAAGTGTATTTATATTGATTGTAGTGTTTGATACTGCATAATATACGTGCCAGTTGGGAAATATTGCTGCAGTGAAAAATTCTGTATTTATTGTATAATAAATGTTCTACAGAAATAGAGTATAATGTTTAGAAAAAATAAGATAGGATTAGAGGGAATCTATTGCATGACTAAAGCTTTTATGTTGTGCTAATAGTACTTAAAAAACCATTTTGCATTTGTATTTACCATAGACTGAACAAAATGGGTATTTTTAAAGACAGACTTTATCATTGTCTGAAGAAGCCTTTAGCCAGCACCAAATTCGTATTCCCTCTCTCAGTTAAATATAGTCTTAATTAAACAAAGCCGAGCTGAATAGGATGCAGTGAGATAATTCTAGACCCTTAATCCATGGATATGAAATCCTTAATCCGCGGCTATAAAACCATTTTCTAAAATCGGGAGTGAGCATGTTAACATGTGTGACGTGCAGGGAAACTGAGGCAGGCCCGGGCTCTCAGTTCCCCGGGGCTGTGCTAAGGACAAGGCAGAGATGCTCCAGGTGGGGCCGCTGAGCCCAGCCCCGCTCTCCAGCCTGCGAACCTGCCCGAGCCTCTGTGCTAGCAGGCGAGCAGCAGCCTTTGAACAACTTGTTTTAATTATGTGAGGAGCACGCTAGCTTTCCACAGTCGCCTTTTAATCTTTTTTATATTTCTGTTCACACTCTGTCCCAGATCCGTGCTGCATTTAATTACCGCGACTCGGCTCGTGTGCGGTGCCGAACGCAGGACGGGGACGTGGCTCCTCAATTGCCGAGCCTGCCCCCTTACCTTCCTTACCTCAGGCTTAGGCAAATACGGAATTCTTTGGGTTGCTGGTCACAGAAAATCCTAACAGACCTATATTTTCAAGACAGATCTGTTATTCAGAATAAATCAAAAGGATTTGCAGCCCGTCCAGGCTTTGCCTGACAATTCCTGTGGGATGCTCCGTTGTCAGTGCCCGATCCAGCGTGTTCTGCAGGAGGGCACCATGCCTTGGGCTGCGCGACCTCCTTCCCCTGTCACTGCTGCCTGCAGTTCGTGCGGGGCATTGGCCTCTGCCTAGGTCATGTGCGGGACCATTTTACTCGGTTTCCCTAAAAAGTAGGAGCCTCCAGCACATCTCCCTACTCCCTGCCCCAGAGGAGCCCTGTGCGACTGGTTCCCGCCTGGGGATACCTTTCGGTGTTCCTGGAGATACTCGAGGCAGCGCTGTGGCGGCAGCGCACTTCATGAGTTTGGATCTGTAAATAATTCTGGGATCAGCAGAGGGAGCCCAAGGACACGCAGTCTCAGCTGCGGGTTTCAGACCAGCGCAAGTTTTCTGGATGCTGAAGTGTTCCTGACATAAACTCTCTGCCTTTGAGTGTGGCAGTAAGGTATTTTTAAGCCCCCAAACTGTGCAGCGGCTGCGTTGGGGCCACCTGGGTTGTGCTGGAAGGAGGAGGGCTTAGAGGGAGAGGTGTTATTAATAGGAATCCCTTTGGGGAAGGGACTCTTTGCTTAAACTTACTAATAATGAGATCAGCGCAGAATTCCAAGGTGTGCCAACACTGACCCTCTGGTGCACCAGTTTGGCAGACCACAGACCTGTCCACAAATCTGGGTAAGAATCAGGATTGGTCTTGGATAGAGAGAGGGGTTAAGCTAAGTTGTGCAAAATGTTACTTTACCTGGGATTTGCTGTGGAGTCTTTGCTTTAGAAAAATACTAAAATGGACATTATATAAGGATTTTTGGTATTCTTGTTCTGTAACTCCATTTTATTACTTCTGACTGATCAGATTTCATTGCTCAGCCATAACACCTATCTGATCTTTGAGGAAAAAGTTTTTAGATAGTTACTACACTTTCTGCACTACACTTTCTGGCACTGTTCAAAACCATCAAATTCACTTGGAAAATTTATAAAAATGGCAGTTTCCTTCATCATTGAAATTCATATTGATTTTCAAGTGCTTATTGATGGGTTTTTAACTGCAAAAGGAGCCCTGCAAGCCTGACCTTGGACAAGAGATGGGCGTTTTCAGAGGCAGCAGGGCCTGGGTGGGACGTTTTCATACGGTTATGCCAGAGCCGGAGCTCCCTCTTGTGAGAAAGAGAAATATCAGAAAAGCCTGGGGCTGTCAGCTGGAAACGTGCAGGGAAGGTGGTATTCAGCAGGGAAGCAGTTCCCAGTAGCCTTTCCTGTAACTCTGAGACAAGAAAACGGGATTTGAAGCTACCAACTTGCAAAATATTGAAGTGGCACCATGATTTGTACTTAGCTGTGATGTGTCACAGAGTTTTGATGCTTGATAAAAATATAGGAGTATTTTTCAGTGGAAATAATTCCTCTGTTGCATACCCCCCAGTGACTTTTGTCTCTGGCAAAAAAAACCTACCTTTGTGTCAGCTAATAAAAAGCAGAAAATACAGGAATCTGTCAGAAGTGATAAATACTGTTTGCATTTTTGTCCTCTCTGTGCTCAGCGTCAGCTGTGATGAATTGGTGACTCTGCTGCCATCCTCAGCACAGAGCACCAGAGCTGGGCTCCCTTGTGTCCATGCCAAGACCTTGGGAAAGGAAGGGTTTCCAGACATGCAGTGGGTGCTCAGGGTATAATGGGATACATTATCCACTAGAATTATATTGGAGACCCTATAGATGTCTTTAGGTGTATTTTAGCTTGGGAACATTTATGGAAAATACTTGGGATTTTGTGAATCTGGTACACTTCAAAGGGGAAAAACTGTTTCAGAAGTATTTTTATGAGCCTTAGGATCAAGTTCTTTTTGGCAGGTGTGATTTAGTGGCAGCCAAAGGGGTGACAGTCACCAGGAGCAGCGTGACTTCATGGGGAGAGCTGTAGGCAGCCCATCCATCATGAGAGCCTGGGAATTGGGGGTCCTCCCCCCTTCCTGCTGGGGTCACACCTTGCCCCATGCCCACTGTCAAGGAGGTGCTGCTCCTTACAGGGAGAAAACAAGTGTTTAAAGAGTCTTCTGCAATGTTTGTTGGGTTTGTTTTGCTGTTGATAAATAACCAGAGCTCCTGGGTTAGCCATTGGTGAAGCTGCTGTGACTCCAACACCAAAGCCGAAGTATTTGGGTTCCTTCCTCCCACACCACCACCCCCAGGACATGTCACCTCTGTCCCTTTTTTATCAGGGAAGGGACAACTCTTGCATCTCACAGACTGTTCCCCAAAACCAGGGTGCACCAGGTGATGGCACCTCCAGGAACTGGCACACTGGTTTTCCAGGATGTAGTTTATTAAATCAACCTCTTTTCCACCTGGATGGCAAGAGTTAATGGTGCTAGTATAAGAATATTATTCCACAGGATTATTTAAAAAAAAATTCATTTTTCTTACAGCAGGGAACATGTCCAATAATTGATGTGGGAATATTAATGCAATATGTATGTTATCAATTTAGAAAAGCAGAAGACATATTTCCTTAAGCTTCTAATCATTTATACATATGACCTTCATTTATACAGCAGAAGGGCTCTTCCAGAGAGCTACAATTTGCTTCAGATGTTTAGCTTGGGTACTTTGCTTTACCTTCTAACTGCCAAGTTTAGGATTATTTAGCAGTAAAATTAGAAATGTGGATTTGAGTATGTACCAAAGTCCTGACAGGTGTTAATGGAACTCAAGTTGAATATTTTATTCTTTAAATAGTAAAATGTAAACCTGCATTTGTTTAGCTTTGCTTTCCTGCCAACTGTATCAGGTATCTTGTGTGACTAGAATCACTGTTTTCTGTACATGGTCTTCATAGCAGTTTCCAGTGCCTGTTCCCAGCTCAGCCTGTATTTATAATCCTAACAGATTTCAGCTCCACAGAGAATTTCCTTAGGCAAATGTGTGATTCTCAACTCAATGAGATAGGAAAACTCCTAATGCAGTATAGCCTAGATTTGAAGAATATGCCTAAAGATGGAAATAGACGCCTAAGAGGTTTTCACAGAAGGAAATAAAATCCTGGAGATGAAATTAAAGCAATTTAAGGCAATTGTGTTAAAAAAAAAAGCAAACAAACAAATCTAAATCGCTTAGTCCTTTTTTTCATTTTTAGGCATTCTGACACCTTTAAGAATCTGTTCCTCAGCCCATTGCAATTCAGCAATGTCACTTACTCAGGGCAAACTCTGGTTGAGAGGGATTTCTTTTGGTCCTGGTGGTCTTTAGGTTTGTTCAGATTGCTGTGTGGGGCATGCTCTGTTTCAGAGGGAAGCACTGGATGTTCAGGAAAGGCTGAAGGACACTAACTCAGCACAGGCTCAGCCTTCCTTATCACAGGAGCTATGCTGGGAGCTGTTCATTATGTCTGCATTTTGATGTCCATCCATGGAGACAGTGGCTCCTCAACACCTTCCTGGGACAGGCTGACACTCCCTTTGGAAGCATCTTTTCCCTCTCAGCACCTGAGAGGAAGCCAAGGTGCTGGTCTGACCACTCATGGACACCTGGAGTAGGAGAAAAGAAGTTTTTTCTGAGTTACTGAAAACCCTGGATCTGCTGTGTGACCCACACACTGATCCCAGGTGCTGGGAGGGGAAGAGCTGCTCTGGGGCTCTCAGTTACAACTGCCCTGAGGATGGGGGTGTCCTGCTGCCCTTCTGAAATGAAGGGAACCTTAAAGTGTGGGGAGATGGGTCAAATCCTCCAAGCAAACAGCGTAGTGCACTCCCTTCCTAGCCCAGTCCCAGCCAGTTCTCCACTGACCTTGTCTCTGTGTTGTCCCTGTGCCCAGCAGCTCATTCTAGTCCAGTGCCTGTCACAGGCACACTCAGAGAGTTGAAGATTCTTAGCAAGGAGGGAGAAACTCTGAAATCAAGAAGGCCTAAGGTTTTAAGAGTTTTGAAAATTAGCATCATGCCTTTCTGGGTGTCCTTGATGAATTGAACTTCTGTATAACATAGGACCAGAAATGCACTTTTAAAGTCAAGTCACTTGGTTTTGAATGAAGAGTTACTGGCGCTGGTCGGAAAATCTGTATTTGCACAGAAGAATTATTTTCTTCTGGCTTCACCACCAATACAAAAATCATTTTGCCAAAGGAATGGGCAAATTTCATCTCAGTTGGAATCCAGTAGAAAGCTCAGTCTTCTAAGGCCTTTAGCTAGATTGGGATTTTGCAGAGTTTTGATGGTTTAAAGAAAAATTCTGTCATAGAGTGGTTTTCCGCCCATGGAGCTAAGACAGGCAGCCTTGCGAGGCTGTGACAATCTATGGCTGCAGCCTCCTTCTGCTGACTCTGGGCCATGGACTCCCAAATCACCTCAGGGAGTTTGCAGTTTGCTCTGAAATTTAAGCAGAGAGAAGCTTTTAGTGTAACTCCACAGATCTCAGAAGAGCTTATCTCAGGAGGGAATATTCTGATGCTTTGTGCTGTCAGTGAATTAAATTATATAGGCTATTTTTTTATCTTCTATTGCACTGACCTAATTTAATACAAATACATTACTGGAGAGCTGAACTAAAATCGTGTAGGTCTTAATAAGATCATAACAAAACCCATTGAAATCTTTTCTCTTATGCAATTTAAATTCAATTTACAGTCACTGTTTATTTTCACATACTTGGTTGTTGTTTTAAGCACTGGGCTTTTTTTGCACAGCTTGCGTAACTTAGAGCTATTGCAGTATCAAACCGGTGCTCTTCATGTGCTCTGGAATTTGGCTTTTTGGACTTTTACCATTTAGAAAATGTATCCAGTTGAAAGGACAGTCTCAGAAACAGAGGAGCCTTTCCACAAGCAGCAGCTGTTCCTGCTGTTGTGTGTGCACGAAAGAAGAGAAAATGATCTGAGAATGTATTTAACGCCTGTCCTATCCCTGGGAGCACATCCCAGCCCTGAGCAGGCTGTAGCCATTCCTGCTGCACACCTGAGCCTTTGGGCTTCAACACTCCTGTGCCCTGTTGCCAGGTTGGAATGAGGGCATTACAAGGGTGGTATTTTGTCATTAAATGCCACATTAGACTGGATGATCACGGAGGTGTTTTCCAGCCTGAACGATGCTGGGATTCTGTGTGCACATCTCAGCTCACCTGCAAAGGCCCCTCTGGAGCATGGCAGGGCCATCGCTTCTGCAGCTCATGAGGTGTTGCAGCAGGATGGGAACAGAACAAGCATCTTGGTTTTCTATACAATGAAAAGCCTGAGCTTGATTATATTAAAAGCTTTGAAGTCCTGCTGAATGTTTGGCTTCCAGCCCAGCAGAAAAGTGCCTTTGCTGTTTCAGTGTCAACTTGAAATTAATTTTCTCTCTCCCAGCTTGATCAGCCACTGAAGGTCATCTTATTTCAGTTGTTCCTGAAGTGTCCTGCATACACAGAGAACATGCAAAGAGGTAAATGGGGTTTGCATTCACTGGGGAAATGATTTGTAGCTATTTATCAAGTAGTGTAATTTATTAGTTGAATTCTGTTGCTTAGATTGAAAAAGTATCTGACAGTCATCTGGAACCAGCAGTTCCATTTCAATTCCACAGGGTAATAATCTTCTACTATTATATATAAAGCCTTACCCCAGTTATTATACATATTAGTTGTTAGGGTTTTTATAGCACCACAATGAGAAACTTGCCAAGCAATAAATTCCATTGAAAGGTTTCTTTGTGTCTTTAGGAAAAGCTTACATGAGATACTTCCCTACTTACATGTAATAAAAGGAAATAATAAGGTACACAGCACTTGAGTAACCATTAACTTGTGCTATTGTGTATTTTACTGGCTTTATTATAGATAACTTTCCAAACCATACGGACTCAAACAAGTGCCTTTGCATTTGTCTGAATCTATCCTTTTAATTTACAGAAAACCTGATTCACACAGATTGTGGAATTAAATCATCACCCCAGCTGCTATGCTTTAAGTTTCCCAAACCTTTGTGAATCATTGTGTGGTTTTGAACAGCCTGGTTGTTGTGACATAAGAATTTTTGTAATTGATCAAATATGTTTAGGGATGGTTGGTTTATATTTTTAACCAAAAAAAAAAAGTTGTTTTTAGAAGAATTTATTTAATTTTTAGGAAATTGAATTAATCTTGTTTTTAAGTCACGATTTCCTTTTTGTGTTTCCAGCTAATTGCAGCACAGGAATGATTTTGATTTTTTTTCTCAGACATTACAGCTTTATTGGGCTTTTGATATTTTTCTAAGTCTTCCTTCAGAAACCCTAGTTCTTCCTGCTTGGCAGTTGTTAAGCTACCTGCCTTGTTTAATGTTCTGGGAGAGAGTTCTGCCCACTTTATGTCTGAGACCAAAAAAGCCCCAACTATGAGGCATCAGAATAAATAAACAGCACAGAAAGCCGAATGTGGCCATGATCAGAAGCAAAGCCACGTGTGTAGGCTTAAAGCACAATTTGGAGCCTTTCTGCATTTCAGTTCTAGGAGAGGAATGATGAGTCAGTGCTGCCAGGGCTGCTCGGCCACAATTCCTGGGTTTGCAGCTGGCACCGCGTGGCCTTGAGACACAGAGAGCTTGAGGAGCCCTTGCTGAAACGGGCGGGCTGGGTCACGTAACCCCACGAACCTTGTTCTGTAGTGACTAAAACTTCCTGAATGTCTAAGTTTCATTCAAATTTCTTGAGGACAGAAAGCTAAATTGGATACAGAGGCGCCCCTTCAAATGCACTAACAAGGTGCAGCCAGGCCCTGGAGAAACAAGTGCACCGTGTAGGCTCTGTGGTTACCCCGGATCAGCCTTGGCATGGGGGAATTCCTGTGTTTGCAGAGGCTGCAGGGGCTGAGGAGAGGCACAGGGGCACCAGGGATCCTGATGCTTCCACAGCAGCAAAGCTGCAGGGTCCTGGAACTGGGACACAGTTGCTCTGTAGGACCTGAGCTGTGTCCCACATTTCTGGGGAGAGGAGAGATGAAAAAAGGGAAGTACCATCCTCAGCCATGGACTGGGTTCAAGCCAGCTTGGGCTTTTCAGTAGTGCCCTGTGGCAGTCTAGGTAACTCTGTAAGTGAACAGACATGGACTGATGCAGGGTCTGCACAGCCCTTATTAGCCCAACTGGCAGTGGTTTGAAAATGAGAACTCTTTTTTCCAGTTCGTTTTTCCTTACTGTTCTCCCAGAGCACCGTGGGACACTTGCAGGAGCTCAGCTCTTTAACCGGCCTGCCTGGCACTCACTGGGAAGTGCAGCCCTGTGGGGCCAGGGCCACAGTGACAGGGAACCAAAGTACTGCAGGGGACCCCTGCTCCTCTGGAAGCCCCTTGGTTTTCTTCACATACACGTGGTCTGCTTTAATGTCACAGTGACTGAGATGTCACTGCTTTGTCAAAATCCCTCTCAGGCATGTTAAAAATGCAGTATCAGGGAGCCCAATGGTGTTAAGAAATGACAGTACACTTGTTTCCAGTTTTTAATGCTTTCTTGTAAAACTGAACATACAAAACCAGCTGAGCAAATGTAAATCTTTATATACATGAGGTCTCTTGATTTAAAAATCCTTTTAGTTAAAAAAAAAAGAAAAAAGAGAAAACCGAACCAACAAGTTACATGAAAACTGACTAAAGGGAACAACATTATCAAATTGAAGCATACTTTTCAAGAAAGAAAACATCTTTACAAGTTCCTTATATAACTTACATTTACACTTTACTGAGAGAACTTACAAAACAAGCTGCTTGAAATGCTCCTCATTCCCTTAAAGCATGAATTTCAAAGTGCCACAGCAAAGGAACAGGTTCCATTATTATCTTATACAGGCTATTCATGTATAAAATGGTTTGGTAAATGTGAGGTGTTCATTTAAATGAGCACATATAGGGATACAGACTAAATAAAAGTACTTGAACAACACCTTTGTTATTACATAAGCAGTTACAAATATAATAAAGAAAACAAGGCCAGCACTGGTTTTAGGTATCTGTGTAGATGGAAGGAATGTGATTCAAGCAGTGATCAAAGGCACTGTTCTGGAAGAATCCATTTTCATCTGTTCCATTGGAGACCATGTCTTCAGATACACACTGGGCTTCAGAGATCCCCTCATAGCCTGGAAGAGCAACAAGGACATGCTCGAGTTAGTGCCACGGTGCACGGGAGGAGGGGAGCTCAGCCTGGGGCCTGGCACCACACAGGACAGGACAGGACAGTGTTAATGGAAGGACAGTAGTGTCCAGCATCAGGGCCTGGCCCAGGAGCTGCCCAAATCTCTGTCATCGTGGCTGGCACTTCCATTTGTTTCTGAGCACTTGCAAGAGAAGTGCAAGTATCAGAGCACAGCTCTCGTGGGACTCACAGTCGTTATCTGAACAGGACATCAAAACAATGAGTGGGCAATGATCCTACGTAAGTGTACACTGGAAGTGATGCAGTCCTCTCAGTTTGTGTTTTTCCTTTTAATAGCACTTCGAAAAAATATTCCATGTGTCTCCCAGTTGCTCTTAAGGCCCAGAAATCTGGATCCTGCATTTACTACTCTCCACACAGTGCAGGTCTGAGGAAGCATGGCTGGGGCAGGTCAGGCTCACAGGACACATGGAAAGAGTTCTGAACCTCAGCCCACCAAAGCCCACCAGGCTACCAGAAAGCCACAGCAGTAGGGAAGAATTTCTCTCCTCCTTTCATAATGCCCAACTTCCACAGCTATTACAGACTTCCCAAGCTGCACATCCCTGTGGAAAGGAGCAGGTTTGCCATGCTACTAGATGCTATGGCAGATGGAGTGCCAGGGAGTCTAAAAAAAAGATTTACTGCCTACCCCAAAGGACATGAAAATTTCCTATTATGACCCATTACAGCCTGCTTTTGCAACTGGCCAGTCAAGGCCCACATGCACATATTCATTTTACTGCAGTCCTTCTCCTCCTTACTTCCCCTCTGCTGTGCTCACCCCCTTAGTTTCATCCTTTATACATATTCTGGTTTCCTTTATACCACTTGATTTGGGTTGGGTCTTTAGAAAAGCATCTGTGTGGATTTCAGCACAACATTCTGACCCTTGGACTGAGTCCCCAGGGACCCCTGAGCCCACGTACCACAAGTGCAATGAGCAGCACCTGCAGCAGCTGAGGCAGCGCATGGAACAAGATGCATTTAGCAAATGCCTGTGCCTGACACAGAGTCAGGCCCTCCATTGGGGATGGCTGATCCTCTTGGATGAAGCACCCGCCCTGGCTTCATTCTCTGCCCCACAGAGGGGTCTGTGGGGCCATGGGGAAATGACTCTTTTTCTGTGCCCTGGTGGAAAATGAGGCCTTTCCTTCTCTTTAGCTTTCCCCTTGTCTTTTTCACCTGCCCACACCCCTGCAGGCAGCTGTGCCTGCGTGGGGCTGAGCCAAACTCTGCCCAGGCTACACAGGAGCCTGGGAGCCAAGTGGCACCACAGCAGCAGCCAGGGACAGATCCTGCACCCTACACAGCCAGTCCTGGCTGCAGGAAAAACTGCCCACTTCATTGCGGCTATTTTACTGTTAGGTGTGTTTTTCTTATTTGAGATCAAATTCTCTATTTACTTACATTTCTGCATTTTCCTACGACTTAGGAATTTTCTGTTGGTTTACAGGTCAGATTCTACTGTCTGCAGGAATCTGGCACACAGTCTGTGTCCAGAGGTTCTAGAGGACGACCTCAGCATGTTTATCTGTGCTAGGCCAAGTGCAGTGACCAGTATTTTGATAAGTTTTGTGAGTGTTTATGTTATGCTAATTTCTATTTGATGAGCCTGTATACAGGGTGGATACACAACCACAGATGGATAAAACCCAAGATAAGCATACACCCCAGAAATCAGATTCCAGATAGAGTAAACTATCCAAAGTGCTGAACAGAAAATAAAAATTTATTGACTGTTAATGTGATTCATGGAACAGCTGTTTGCCAGTCACATTTGGCATTCCTGCAAGATGAGATCTCATTTAATATTAATGGTGCTATAAAAGCCTGAAAAAAATTAATGCGTAGCCTTGATGAATCTTGCAAACCTGAATGGTTCTATTTTACGCACCAAAAGATGAGATTTATATATTTCATACATGTTTATGTTTCAGCCTTTTAAGTATTTGCATGCCTCAATAACCACTCTAAAAACAAAAATACTAAACAGAAACATTTCATGATAATTTAGGCCCAGACAGAAAAATCAACTGTTGTTGAAGTTGGTGTCTTGCCACAGTATTATTCTTTACTGCTACAATTTCTTTTGGAAAGTTTATTTAGTCTGTTCTTTAAATATTGCAGGCTGTCAATCTAAGCTTGAAATTTGATGTTAACATAAAAAACCCCTATGTTTTAGTAATATCAAACTTAGGAGTAACACTAAAGAATTCAACGTTGAAGTTGAAACTTCATCTTAAATGTTTCCCTTGTGTTGGTTACTGATGCATGCACTTCCCAGAATGGAACGGCAGACAAATGCATGCACACTTGCTCTGAACAGAGTCTCCTTTAATACAAAACAAACAGGAAAGTCAACTCTAATTTTGTGGTCTGACTCAGGCCCCAATTCAAAAAGCACTTAAACATATGTTTTCAGTATCGTTCTTAACCGAGGTGCCCTCCTGAGTGCACACATGAAGAGAACTTTCTTGGAGATATATAAGTAAAGATTGCAGCAAATGCTTTGTGTTTTATGGCTCTGACAATACTCATGTTTTGTTTGAATTCTGTCAATTCTTAATTTTAAAGGTAGGAAAAAAAGGAATACTGAAATACTGCAGTACTACAGTAATGTAGCCATTATAACTTTGACTTGATTATGAAAGGTGCCTGCCTGAGCACACATGAGATGTGCACTGAACAGACCACACAAAAAATGTAGGCAGTGCCTTGACAGTTCTCCTGAAGGGGGGTGCTGCCTATGATCTCCAGCAAAATGGAAGAGACTTTGTCTATCTGTCAAAAACAGCAGGATTAAAGAAAAAAAACAACTGCTTTCCTTCTGGGGTTTTATAGATGAAAATTAATTTCAGGGCTATTTTTTTACACAAACATGTTTTTGTTCTAACATTGAATATAAAATGTGTTCTTTGCCCCTCCTGCTACAAATATCATATGGATAATTCCTTATAGGTAGAATAAATTACCTGTTGAAGCTAAAGGTGCATTGAGGATGTGATAGCCATTCTGCCTCAGAGGATTGAAGCAATGGGAGTCCCCTGTGAGCACATCACTGCTGACAGACTGCTCCATTGTTCTGTAGCAATCTCCGTAGTGGAAACAGTTTTGTATGGAGTGAAAGCTGCCTTGGTAACCTGAAAGCAGATATTGCACACAGTTCAATCCTTCTGCAATGGCACTGCCTCCACTTCTGTCACAGCATTTCATTGCTGCTGGGGAGGTTCAGTTTCTCAGTTTTAACTTTGGAAAAATGATCATCCTGTTCTATAAAGTGCAGTTACAGAAGAGCTGCACCAGACTTGGTCCCACAAGGTGCTGTGGACTGTGATCCCCATCAAGCAGAAATCTCAAGGATGGGCTTCATTTTGAGCAATAGATCAGCTGAACACAGTCAACAGCACACATGGTCCCAAGCCCTCCACTGGATCAGGTCCAGGATGCTCAGCTCCTAAGGGAATGCCCCTGTAAAGAATCACTGTTAATTTAAATACAATAATTTAATAAATATTAATAATTTAAATGAAGAGCACTGCTTTGTTTTCAGTTAAGTCGAATCTTTTCCCATCCAGTGTGTGCTGTGCACTGCTGGAGACAGCGCTGTTACCCAAAACACCTTCACAGGTTCCTCAAACTTCTTTCCCAGCCTGCTCTTGATTCAAATGAACCCAGTTTCACTGGACACAGGGGGCCCCTGTGCAGGTAAAACTGACCTAGAAGTGCAGGACTGAGTCCAGATGGTTGTCAGGTAAAGAGTGAGTTCAGCCAGAGGCTCTTCTGCTTCTGGAAAGTGCCAAGATAGATCTGTATGGTCTCTGCTTGCCTCGGTCATTCGGCTTTTGGGGCATGTCTGACTTTCGTCCTCCAGATACCCAACATTTCTTAGATCCTGGGGTTTTTTCCCCCAAGTATTGTAGTATCAGTACCTAGCAGTTTGGGTTTTGCCATCAGGAATTGTGAATGAGTTGTAGACAACAAAAGAACGTATTTAACAGTAAAGGACAAATTAATTGCTGAGGAAGGAATTTTGCAATTTGTAAGTTGTTCCAACATTCTAAAAAACTGTAATTTGTTCCCATAAAGTTGATCTCAAAGTATGTCACATTATTTAAACCAACCGTGGCCTGATTTAATTTTTTTCCTTCCTCCTGCCTTAATAAGCTCTTCCTTATTTCCAGGTACATTGCACACTAACTATACATTCCTATCTGCTGCTCCTTTTCCTATTTTCTCTGAAATGATTCTCCTTCCATTAAATGCAAATTAAGTCAACCAAATTAGGCTTAAAGTCTAGTGGAATGTGCTTCAGGATTTTCCTCTATTGCCAGAAAAAATACAGAGCTGTTGTCTTTCTTCCCTCAGTCTTAATCAGACTGAAACATTTCCTCAGGAGCTCCTGCAGAAGCTCGGAGCAGTTCAGTGAATCCCAGTCTCAGTCTCCCCGTTTCCAGCTGACAGCTCGGCTCCTCTCACAGCAGAGACCCGCCCTGCTGGGCTGCCTGTGCAGCTCTTCAGTCTGTTTGTTCAGAAATTAAATCCCTGTGCCTGTCCCCAGAGCACCTGGGGCTGTATGGGGTGGATGTGTCCCTTACAATTCCTGCAGTGTGCAAGCTCTCTCCTGTTCATGAAGATCTCCCACACTTCTCTGTGTGTTCCCTCTACTACAGAAGTCTGACCAAGCAGACAGTACCAGGCAAAGTTCAGGGTCTGGTCACTTCGTATTTCCTAAAGTGGCATTAAGTAAGGCCAAATGAGGCAATTCTTGAGTAGAAACCAAATAAACTCATTGATTGGTGAAAGATTTGCTCTGATGCTTCCCACTTTAATATGTGCTTTGGCAGAATCTGCAAGGATTAGATGATTAATTTCCTGAGAACGTATGATCCACTACAAAATACCTGAATTGTTGGTGTCCATGATTAGGGAAGTCCTAATGGATGACTCCTAGATAAAGACACTACTCACTCTGTACCAAGGCTGCTTGTATTTGCTGCTACGGAGAAGGCAGCTCAAAAAGTTAAAAGCTGAGCATTAAATGCTGCATGTCCTTCCCTGGAATAAACAGCCAGCCACCTCTGTTTACTGCCTGGAGAGTCAGGCTCAAAGAATCAAGGAGCTCTTATGAGAGGTAGCACAGCCCTCTTTTGATGTGGTTTTAGGTACACTGCATTACTGATTGGCTTTGATAATTATCCTTTCTGTTTACAAAACACAAACTCCTTGCTGTAAGCCTTCTAAAAATACATCTTTTTGAGATGAGCAGTGAAAAAAAGAGACACTTGGCTTCAAAGGAGGCACAACTGGTTGCAGAGAGCACTTAGATGCATTGCTAGAGGAAAAAAAAATAAAAAATGAACATTTTCCAGAATGTCTGCTATAGACATCATTCCTAGGGAAGGCATGACGTGTATTTTCTCTGTCTCTGTAAGTGCTGTCCTTCCCTTGTGCTCCCAGGCTTGCCTTTGTTACATCAATTAAAAATCTTCATCATCTACAGAGCTGGTACAGTAGCTTAGAAAAGCAGAGAGCAGCCAAGCATGACAGAACTGGACTGAAACTAGTTGGATCCAGGGTTTTTCCCAAGACCTGTGGGGAAAGGTTATTTTGAATTGTTTTAAGTCACACTGCCTGGAAATACCTGAAGCAGAGAACTGCCTCAGAATCAGAGTATGGAAAAGAACTGCCATAAGTAATGAAATTCTCTTTTGAATTGCAGTGTTTCTCCCTCAGCACCACTGTGAGATAATCTGAGAAGGCAGAGGAAAAAGTCTTCCTGGAACCACCCAGTGAAGAGGGGGCTGTAGGAGAATCCCCGTGCTACTGCACTGCCAAGTTCAGCAGGACCTGATTTCTGCCAAGTGCTTCACAGAGAAAATACAGAGAAATTCACTTTCCCTATTCTAATGTGCCTGCAAGGTGGCATAAATGCAGGTATGAAACCAATGAAAAAACATGAAGTGAGGAAAAGAGTGCAGCAGGAACACAACTCAGGTAGAACAAAGCATGACACTAAAAATGGGATTTCTGACCCTTTGGTTCATTGCATTTAGTTGTGGTTCCCTTAGATTTCTTTAAATGCTTCGCTGAGAAAATATGAGGAATTAAATTGTGATTAAAATCCCATAACCAAGAGTTCAGTTAATAACCACATATGGTTGATTAAACTAAACAGGAAGCATTTTTTACAAGTTCTTAAAAAAGACTCCCTTCAGGGGTTAAAACAGAAAGTAAGCAAGAAGGCTGGTCCAGTGCAGACATCCCTGCACCTTCTAGAGTGCAAATCTGTAGGACCAACTTGGCAATAAGTGTTTCAGCAATATTTTTTTTGCCACATGGATTTCAGGTTTTCCTTCGGTTTTGATTTAAATCAAGAATTTTCTGAGGTTATTTTCAAGTGAAGAATTTACTACATGTCCTGTCAATTTAAATGATCACTGTTAAATGTTTTATGTACAGTAGATGTAGAAATATAACAGTTCATAAAGGAATAAATAGAGTTCCAAACATAACATTTAGTTAAAATTTTGCTTTGAAATAATTTGTGGCAGAAAAGCTGCACTTAGCCACTTCAAACAGTGCACTGGCTGCCTCTGCTTCTCCAAGGCACAGCCTAGAAAACGTCAAGCAGCTTTAAAACAAATGATGTAATGAGCAAATAATTGGAATATGCCTATTAAATGCCATCTTGTTATGTCATGTCATTTACATGTATTTGCAAATAAATCTCAGCTTTTCAAATTCCATAAAATTTCTGACAAGAAATCATGTCAGGTATAAATAACTACAGGATTCCACTGCCTGCCAAATTCTTTCAGCATGTAATGATTTCCATGTGATCTTACTACAGCTAGGTTAAAACATATAAATAATGTCAGCTTGTTCTTTCATTATCAATATTTCTGCTACCAGCCTGACAAAGCTGCCATCTCCTAAAAATTCCACATCCACACTGTTCATGTGCTTCTGTACAGATGCCTGGTTCTAAACTAGGTTTATGTGGTGTACCTTTCTTTGGCAAAAATTCAAAACTCCCAGATTATTACAGATTCCATTAGAAAAATGTGCTCTTAATGAGCTGAGAGGCAAAAAAAAAAGTAGAGCAGGTACAGCTAAGTACAGGTTACAGATAATTGGTTTCAAAGGCTGCTAATCAAAACTGATTTTGGAATGACCATTTCCATAATTAATTTATAATAATACTTCAACATTTGGCCAAAGTGGAAAATTATTGCTTTTTCAAAACCACATGACATAACACTTAGAAAGCAACAATTCATTCAAAAGGAAATGTGGTTTTCTTAAGGAATAAAGTCAATTTATTTAAGTGGTTCAAAACTTGTTCTGTCTATGCATTTGTTTCTGCCATAGTAATGAGCTGCTAAACTTTCCTCTTGTGGCTTGTAGTTATTTAGCTCATTATAGCAACATAATCATATATCATTATATGCTATCATAAATCTGCCACTTCTCCCTTACAGAGTTAATCTTTTCAAATTGAATAATCTGTTGAGCATCAGGTTGAGTTAGTTTTTCCTTCAGCACAAATCATTAAATGTAATATGCTTTAACTTTTTAGACTAAGCCTGTCCAACCAAAGAGCAAAAACACTGCTCAGAGAAGGAAGGGCAGAGGGAACTGCTGGGATAGCCAACCCCATCCTAGCTGGGAGCTGCTCATGGCTTTGTGCTCAGGCTCTTGCAAGCAGACAGATGTCCTGCACACTTCTTTATTGGGAGTATTTACCAAATTTTAACAGCTCACCATCTGGACTGCATAACAGATTTCTGAAATATGCAAGCTCCTGTTACTGGAAGAATCTGTGATGGTAATAATATCTCTTGCTAATTTGTGGCTCAAAAATTTCAGGAACATTAATTAGTTCCCACAGCAGAACTCCAGAATAGGTATGTAAGCTCGCAGTTCAGAAGGCTGAGTAGTTCAGAACAAAAAATGTTTTAAATTAAGCTGTGGGACAGCTGCTTGCTGCTCCCATTCCTGTCCTCAAATCCCACAGGCACTACAGTTGTACAGAGTGCATTTACATGTTACTATATAATGTGAAACAAGCTAAGCTTCCAAATAATAAATGAAAAAATTGTTTTCTTTGTCCAATTCCCTATCTTGTGCATCACTCTGAGTGGGTTGAGCAGAAGACTGCCAAGGTAAGCCTCATGTATTTTGGGACTGCATGGCTCTTGCAGGGTCACTCTCTCCAGGCTGCAAGACCAGTCAGGGGAGGTGCATGGCCAGCAGCCTTCCACTGAAGGACCTGAATAAATGCAATGAATCTGCTGCTGGGACAGCTTTCCCCATTATGATGACATATCACAGCATGGACTTGTCTGAAAATTTCCATCTGTATGTACATCAATCCAGTTTAAAAACTGGAGTTCCCACTGAAATGCTGACAGTGTAAGCCAAATATAAAAACACAAAATAAATTCCTTCTCTCCAGCTAGAAATTGGAAAAGTTTCAAGAAAGAAAAAGAGGAGAGAGTTACCTTGAGATCCCTGCTGTACAGACTGGTTGGGAAATGGGGCGTACGGTGTATTTGGTATCCCAGAAAACTGCTGCCCGTTGGGTGACTGGCTGTGGGATGATGGAGAGCTGTGTTTCTGCAAGAGGGAAGGTGGAACTAAAGCTTTCAGGGGGCTGACAAGTGGAGAGATTATGTTGGGAGCAAGCCTAGAAAAAAATACAGAAAAACTTCACATATCACATCATAATATGGCAAAATTAAATAGTTGAATGAGCTATTTCCATAATGGCCAAACTATGGAGAAGTCTGTTTTGCAGGTACAAATTATATTGAAAAAAGGACAAGGCAGTGCTACCTTCAGATATTTGCTAGGAGGCAAGAGAGTTATACACGGAATTCTGTTTCTTTACACTGACTTCTTGTACTTGCCATAACAACAGGATCAAAATGACACCACTCCTCAGTGAGCAACTTAAACACAGCTCAGTCTGATTTAGAATTTTGTCAGCTGATATACATGTCCAGAAACAGAAGTGGAAAATCTAGCTAGAATGAGGAAATGCAAGTCAATTGTTTACGTGCCTTCACAGCTGAAGGGGGTAAGGCTGTAACAGGGTCAAGGTGCAGCCAAGACACAGAAAAGCATTAGTTTCACTGCAGATGAGCAGAGTGATCTAGTGCATTACAGTACTTACATACAGTAATGAGCAGGTGGATCTTGCTTAATTACATACAAATGAATCTTACATAATTACATACATTACATACAGTAACAAGCAAGTGGATCTTGTACAGCTGTGACAGGGGCCCTGTGCTCCACAGCCCAGTGCTGCCCTGTCAAACAGCACAGGCAGCATGGGGAGTTCTCAATACACTCTCTGCTGCCTCCAGAGCTTTTGCTAAACCCAAGAAGAACCTCTCTGAGCAGCACCACAACCTTCAGATGCTGCAAAATCCACCTCACTGTCTCAGAGCCACCCTGTGGAAACTTCCCAGCTACAGAACCTGAGGAAGAAAAATAAAACAACCTCTGCAGGCTGTAATAGATCTCACTGAGCTGGGAAAAAATACTGAGCACAAACCGTTGGAGGCAGACAAAAATTAACTAAAGAAAAACTTCAATCTCTCACTGGTGTCTTCCTCTACCCTTGCACAAGCTGTTCAAACACCATAAACCATCACTTCACATAATGGCTTCTTAGAGCAGCTGGATGGACCTTGGGAGCGAGGCTGTGCTCCAGTGAGGGCCAAGCAAGAGGTAAACAGAGGGGAACTCTGAATAAATGGTGACAACAGCTCAAATTTAACACAAGAAACACAGGAACACTGCCAAAAGCTGTCACAGTGATGCTCTAAATATTAGAAGGGGTTTAAATCAACCAATCCAAGCCCATCCTATGCTCAAATTCCATCTCCCAAAACAAGTAAGCAAGATCTACAATACAAACCACAAAGACTGAATCTCCGCAAACTAAACTGAGGAATTAAACTAGTGCTGTTAAATGGGTGAAGGCAAGGATCTTTTCAAGTCAAATAGCAAGAACTGGAAGACAACGTTTTGGGTTTTTTTTGAGAAAGATACCACCTGCAGAAAGTGCTGACCAGTAATACGTAAAATAAACAGGGCTACTGTCGAATTAAAGAAGCCAACATGTAAGGAGAAAAATATTCCATTTGTTCTGGTTTGGAAAAGGCCCAGAGCTGCAGAGATGCCAAAAAGAGACCGGGAGGTACCGGGGCCACCTGTGCTCTGCTCCGGTCAGGGACCGAACGCTGCGGAGCCCGCACTGCTGAAGAGCAGATGCGGGGAAAACACCGCGTTCATTTGCGCAGCAGCAGCCACACGCCCGGGGCAGCTCCCCTGGGGCCGCTGCTTTTCCTCAAAGGGCTCCGTGGGCTCGGGGAGCTGTTGTAAGCCGTATTCCCTACGGGCCGGTCTGAGCCGAGCGGCTGCTGCCAGCCAGGGCTGAGCTGCGGCCCGCGGGACCCGCACGGGAGCGGCCCCGGCCCGGCCCGGCCCGGCCGCCGGCACACGGGGACAGCGCCAGCAACGCCCGTAGAAGCCTGGAAATGCTTCTGTCTGAAAGGAGATTTAGAAGATTGCAGTTGTTTTCGTTGGAAAGATAATAGCTAAAAGAGCTCATGATAGTGACATTTATATGGGTAATGACCACACACACATTTAGAAGAGAAACAAAAGACGTACTAAAAAAACTCCAGTGCCGGGATGAGCCAGAAACCACTCTGAATAGGGGAGGGAAATGCTTCTGGGGAGCGAGCCCTCTGCAACTGCCTGTGTTGGGTTTCCTCTGCCCGCTCTTGGAATGTCTTGTCCTGGCTACTGCTGGGAGGCGCAGCACCCCGCAGAGACCTGCCGGGCTGCTCCGAGCGCTTTGTTAGGATGGGCCATCGTGTTTCTAAATTCTATGAGATCATGCTGCTTGTCGAACAAAAATGGTACACTTAGGTATCCAGCTGTGGGAATACTGAAAATCCCAACTTCCCTACTCAGTTTAACTACTCCCAGAGACTACTTAAATCTTAACCATGGGAGAAGAATTTAAGTTTTTATTGTTATTTTTAAAGCAGCGCTTGTCCTCACTCACACTCTTGCATTCCTCCTTTTCCTGTGTGTGAGCTCAACAGGGTTTGTGCCTCGAAACATTTGAGATGAGTGTTTAAGGGTGGTGAGGTCCCTTGCAAGGCCAGAGGGGCACAGGCCCTGCTCCAGCTGGGAATGCTGGGCAATGTGTGGAGCTGCCAGCCCGCTGCTCCCACCGGGCACGGCGGCCCCGGTGCTGGAGCTCGGCAAACATTCGCTGGCTCTGGACAGCTGTATCCTAGGAGCAGGAACCTGAGCTGAAACCCTGACAGCTCCGGCTATCACTTGAGCATCGCTGCCTCCTCTGCATCAAGGGTGTTTCACAAAGCTGAGCAGTTCGCCATAAAAGTCTGCTATGTTGTGCTTGGGCTCTCCCAACAAGGAATTTAACGTTTCCTGGAAGTTAAGGCACAGTTTTCAGCTAGAAAAGAACTTTGATCAGCAGAAAAATCTGGCTATGTTAGCACAAGTGGCCAACATGGGGATCTGTGTCCTTAAAACACTCATCACAATCCCTACAGCTCAAGCCGGTCCCTAAAATATTACCCTGTGTGTGTGTGTGTGTGTGTGTGTGTGTGAATGTGCTCTGGCACACTCAAGGGCAGATTTTCATCAGAAGCTCTCCAATCTCCAGTGCCATGTTTGTAATTCTCTCCTGAATATCTGCCTACTAATTAGGTTGCTGTGATGCTCAGGTTTTAAAAGAGGAGGAATCATTCCTGATACAAATTAAACAGATAATGCATTAAAGTTTAAAAGGTGGCTTCTGTGGAAGATGAAACACTGAAAGACTTAGAGCAGGAATTCAGCTGGATACACTAAAATTCCCAGGCAGTAGCTCAGGCACGTGTGTTTCAATAACTAATAGCCTGCACATTTCCTGTTAATACTGTACTACAACCACAGTTTGCTTTGGTTTGGATAGTAATAATAAATATATACCATATATTTTACCTTAATTGTAACTTGCATAAGTCAGTAAATTTGCAGGTCCTTTGGGGCTTTTAAATATATATCTGTGCCTATTATAGCTATATATAAAGAGATATAAATACTTTCACAGACATGAAAAAAAAATCCATATCCTTCCTTAATTCATTACATTTGAGGGCTCCTGGCTCTATGGAATATTTCTGTTGAGGACAGAAATACAAGGGTGTGATGGGGGAGCCTCCTCTCCATCCCGTCCAAGACACAGGAGCAACAGGACATGTACCATGGAGAGAAGGGGCTTGGCTGGAAACAAAAGGAACATTTTGCTCACACAGCATGCCCTGGCCTGTGCCATTCACAGCCACAGGAGCCACAGAATCAAACAAAATACCTATTTTTTCATGAAGGGACTGAATAATTTAATGGCCAAAACCAACATTTCCATGCTAAGCAAGGGGTAATCGTATCTTGTGCTTCAGGATGTAAAGTGATCGCCCACGGAGGCAGAGAGGAATTCTGCTCTCCTCACTCACCACACAGCTCAGGGTGACTGTCCAGGCACTGGGGGCCTTTCCCAGTTCCTCCTGAAGCACCACTGGAGGATGGTGCTGGAGATGGAATTCCTGTCTGAGGGAGCCGGGATTTCATGTGGGATTGCAGAGCCACTGCTTCCTCTGAGGAGGTATCAGCAGGCAATCAAGGAAAAGGATTATTCAGAAAAATCTTATGTGATTCATACACCCAGCTAAAAGGAAACTTTGGGAATAACTGAGCCTAACTCAGTAACCTCATTGTCTGTGGCACTGTGAACATTTCTGCATCAACACTGCCTGAAAATGCCCAGCTCCGCAGCCATTCCCACAAGAACTGTAATCAAGTAGGATTCTATCCACAAAGATTCATAAAACCAAGTGTCAGTCATGGACAACAAACCAGTTCCTCAGTCTACTGGAAAGCATTTGTCATTCACATCAATGGAAATGCTCAGAATTCTTGGTCCTAACAGAAGGACTTTTTAAAAGGGAAGATTAGAAGTCAAAACATAGAAAAAATTGATCTTCCTCTCCCTTTCTAAGTGCACACCTTAGGAATCTCAAAAAAATCCCACTAAAACTTTAATATAAACTTTCTTGGAATTATGCTTTAACAATATATTTTGGATGGTGGATGGAAGTTAGTATTAAATTGTTAAGTAAGGTCTGTGTGAGGGAACTACCAGTGCATGCCATGAGCTACCAGTGACCTACAGAAAACACACCTGAAGGCTCCAAGTACCATGACTTTGCTTTAGAATTACTGATCCTGTCTGCACTCTCAACCTCCTCAAGCTGGCAGGAGTGTTTAAGGATCTCTGTATTCTCCCAGTACACACCAAATGTCCTGTTCTAGTATCAGTGCAACATAAAGAACCAAAAAAATAAATACAGATGGACATGGATTGTTCTGACATTTCCATCACAATGCCTGGATGAGTGTTTTATATATATCCAACAGTGCTTAGTCTGAGGAAGAAACAGATTTGCCTTCTGCTTTAGCCTTTGTTCAATACCAGTTCCAGGATGAATTAACAGAGTAAGAAATTATAAAGCTCCTTTCAAGATAAGAGAGCTTGACTAGACCTTGGCTGCCAAACCCTACATACAGTATACTTAGTAAATACTGAGTGGAAAAGAAAATAAAAAAATAATGAAAATAAATTCAAACTAAGATTTTTGAATTATAAATGGGAATGAAATATAACTGCAAATGGAAATATATAAGACAGGGATGTTTCCAATATGAAAACTGTCTGGGTATGTTTTTTTTAAATGGTGTGATGGTTTGATTGGCAGATTCCTCAGCTAGACAAAGGACCTCAACCCATATCCCATTGAGTTCAGTGGAAATAGAACCAAGTCCAGGCTGAAAAACATCTGTCCTTTATGTCAAATAATTTTTGTATATTTTGGGTTATAAGACCGTTCTGTAACAGTTCCATGCACAGCAGTACTGCCTGATTGAAAAATCGTGCCTTTTGAGAATCATGTTTTTAACTCAGATTAACATGAAGAAAAATAGCAAATAAAGCACCAGAGTAAGAAGCACAAACCAAAGCAACTCCACATTTTACCTGAAGTGCAGCACTGTAGCCATTTACAGGAACTGAGAGTTTCCATGAGATGAGGTTCTCCCATAAAACCCAGCACACCAACCAGTTCATTCATAAAATCTTCCAAGCATTATACTCACTGATATTGTGAGAAAGTCCAATTCAGTTCCAGGACCAGGAGATTATTTTTTTTAAGGGGAAAAAAAAAGTTAACACGGATTTTCATCTCTTCCCATAATATTAAAAATGATGTGTAAAGCTCTGCTAATCAGGTCCCTGGATAGAGCCCAATCTCTGGCCACGTGTTTCTGTTCTGGGTCTTGCCCTATGGGAATTTCTGTCAGCACACGCTCAGGAAACAGTTACACTGTTCACTCTTTTGGACTTTTTTGTAAGACAGACTCTATCTGAAGTTTGGTGAACCTTTGCACTAATCATTGCCAGGTGCCTCTGGCTGCATTTCTGGAATGCAAGGAATCTTTTCCTTCTCTCCCTCTTCCTTTCTCCTCTTGCCCCCCTCTCTCCAATATATAATAAATCCTTTAACACAGATCACCTTGCTGGGCATAATTTCATTTCTTACCTTTTCCTATAAACAATGAGCACCTGAGTCCTGGGGCTTCCTCCAAGGGACATCAAGGTACTCCAAGGTACAACACCCTGTCCCTGGCTTTCCCATGAGCATGGCCTGAGGCTCTGTCCCTGCTCTGCTGCAGCTGCAGCCTGTGACACACCTGTGTGTGACATGAGGCAATGGCAGCCTTTTCCTGGCTTTTAGACAAATACAAAATGCTAATTTTCCCTCAAAATGCTGCCTTGGATTTCCTGGATCCAGTCCTGCACCTTCACTCACCCACATTCTGAGCCAAGTCCACAAGTGCAGGAGCTGCTCATCTCTAAGGAGTAAAAGGGGTTTCATAAATATTATGGAGAACACTATTCACAGGCACTTTGATGTGACTGGAGAGTCACAGCTCATTTAACTGCTTTAGAGTATTTTTAGGGATACCAGTAACAGTGATAAGAAAGCTATTTCATGTTCAGAATCATAAAGGAGCCCTGAGTCCTCTCCTGGTACACTCAGGGGTTTTCTGTGTGGGCCTGCTCTTGGGCCCAGAGGGGCTTTCTGAAATACTGAAATACTCCCTCTATCTGCTCTAACAAATGCATGTGCAAGTCTGAGTGGGGCACAGAACTCAGTGTTTGTCATGCATTTATCATCTACACAAAACATACACACAGTTATTGTGTCAAATGAGTATCTCCAATTGTTCTGACCTGACATGTGCAATTTCTGCAGAGCAGATCCTCAAAGGGATCATAATGGGAACTGTGCCACTCCAAAGGATGTTTGTATTTATAAGGGTTTGTTTAATAACCTCTGAAATAAAGCTGATGAATCACTACAGTGGAAGTCACTACACAAGAGGGGAATTTGAAAAATTATTCTTGCTTATAATTTAGCAGGAAAATGTACTTTGGAGTGAAAGAAAAGCCTTATTAATACAGTCAAAGAAGTATCAAAAGATAGTTAAATAAAGAGTGGTGCCTTAGGTTCAAGTGACTGCCAGGAAGTCAATTACAAAAACATGTAATCAAACACAGAGACTGTCTACTCCAGATTATCTGGCATGTGCTGCATGCTTGACTGATCTGTCTTATTTCAGCCATTTAAGGTCATTATTCTCTGGCAAACAGGCAGCAAGATGCTTCCAGGTGGGTTCTGTACAGGTACTGATGTCTGCTGCCTTCCTGTCTGCCAGGTAGAACACACTACACAATAGTGGGAAATGTTAAAATGGCTTCATTATTTGTTACACCATGATAAACTCCTGTCTTTGGTGTATATGGTCTGCATAAAACTGCAGCAGTTTTGCTTAAAAAACAAAACAAAATTTGGAAAAGAAGAGAAAAAACAACTTTACAGATGTTAAGTGTAAATTTAACTACAGATAAGTCCAGTAATGGCTAAAATCATTAATGTAATGCAGAAGAGCTCTGGCTGAATTAATCTTAAATGCTTTCTGAGTTACTCTGACCATCTCCTTTAACCTCCCACCTTCTCCTGTAACTCTGATTTCTCACAGTTTTTCTTACAGTGTCTCCTCTGGGCAGGCACCAAGGCCCTTTCTTTGAGAGGCACTGGTGGGGGTTCTCTCCTGAGTATCACTCCAGCCCTCTCAGAAACTCAAATGAAACACCTGCCCACCTACTTCTGCTGATGGACAAACAGTATTTACCCCAGGATCCAGCTCCAGGTTATCCTTAAGCATGTAACTGTTGAAGTAAGCCTATGTTAATGCTTATTTTGCTTTAAGGGGAGGGGGGAACCTGTATAAGCCTATCTGGACATGATTATGAATGAATTCTGATCACATTTTCTACAATGAGATAAATGACCTGGGATTTGAAAGCAGATGCTTTTAATTAGTGATTGTCTTTGTTTGGTGGGGCTCAGTGCTGCACCTGTACATTGTTCTTTCTGGACAGATGTACTGATGCCCCTTTTGCGTGCTCAGATCCGTAACACTGAGATAAATTATGAAGGGTTCTTGGCTTCCTCCATTGAAAATGTTTTCAGCTGTCAGAGATATCTGTTTCTTGTTACTGGTTTTAGTGCTTTTGAAGGGAAGACTAAACCACTGACTTGTGTATTCTGTTATAAATGAAGAGTATTCTCCAATGGAATCCACAGAGAATGAGGGATGGATCTCCTTGGTCTGTCAGAAAATCTGTGCAGGTATTCAGTTCTCCAAAGTACTTCTAGAGAGTAAAAGTTTCTTTCCTACAAGGATCCTAACAGCGTGTCAGTTCCTAGTCCACCGATTTATATGAGCTCACAAACTTAATTTAAAAGATTAATCAAGAAACAAGATTGTTAAGAATCATTGGCTAAGACACCTAATTATAACTTAAAGTAATGAGAATTAGGAGCACAAATGTGTTTTCCTACCTGGCCTGGATCCTGACAGCTCAAGGAGAAAGCACAGGAAAGAATCTCCCCCCTATAACTGACCAGATTTTATCCTGCATGTTTAGATTCAAGCTTCAAAATGTCAGGGATTTCCAATCTGGTGTTCCCTGGTTGAGCAGAAGGGAGGCTCTGTGTACCTCATGTTATTTAATGTAAAAAGAAGTGAAGGACTAAGTTTTGAACAGAGAACTCTTTACACTGGAGTATTCCTGTGGCATTTGAAGTAACAGGTGGTAAGAAGCAAGCAAACAAAAACTCTGATGTTTAAGCACCCTGATTAAAATGTCTCTTTTCACCGGATAGTTCTTAAATCTCATTTCTTGTGATTTTCTGTGGGGGTCAGTGTCACTTCAGGGGGGTCTGGCCCCTGGTTTGAGCTGGCTGCAGTTGGCTGGGGAGAAGTCCAGGCAAAGGGAGTTGTGTGAGCCCTTCCCTCTAACCTTGCTTAGAGCTAATGCTTTGTATTAAAGGATCACCAGATTTGGCTCAGAGCCCTCATTAATCACCACCTCTGTACATCACAGATGTCTTAATCCCACCACTTCTTCATTTACTGGTGTGTTTGCAGAGCAGAAATGACCTAAATTACCACAGGAATATTAAAAATGGTTTCACTTTCCTTTCCCTTGGAGACTCATCACCCTTCCAATCAAGTCATTATTTGTCAGTGCCCCAGCTCCTGTTGGGAACAGAAGTGCTGTTTGTCACAGCAGCACACGTGACAGGGAGCCTCAGTCACACACACAGAGATCATGTTCAGGTCCTACAAAGTGACCTTGTTGGGCCACTGCACTAAATTGGTGCAAATCCCAAACTTGGTGCCACCACTCAAACTCACTTCAGTCAGATCAGTTTCATTAAAGCTGATAATTTATCACACTGAATATTCCAAATTGCAATTTACAGAGATAGTCTACAAATGAAACTAAGTACATTTTTAGATGACTTAGATAATAACAGCTAAAAAAAAAAGTAGAAAGCAAGCCAAGTTCAACATTTGCCCAAGAATTAATACTAAAAGCTGTTTTTCTGTCCTCACTCTGCTCCAAATCAAAACAGACTTTTTTCAATGGGCAAAATGAAACCCAGTTTGACATTATACATGGCAAATGCTACAAGAAATGCTAAAATAAACCTTTGCTACCTGAAATAAAAAACAAATATACATTTTAACCTGGATCATGCCAAGCTCACTTTCTGCATGCTGAAGTATTTCTCAGCCAACCACTTTTAGCTAAATTAATACCAATATAAGTAGATTTTTTTAGTGTAGCATACATTTCATTCCAAAATTTGAAAAAATGTGCTCCATATTGAATAAAGCCAGTATAAATATATTTGGTAATGAGGTCAGATTTTGTTAGAACATTTTCAAGTGAATTAGATAATTTTGTCAAACTATTTAAATGTCTCAGCAAACCATTTGGGAAAATTGACTGCTGCACTTGGTATTGACTTTGGCAAAAGACAGAGTAACACAGGGCTTTTTGTTAAAAAAAAAAAAGAAAAAGCCTTTAAATCAAATTCTGAATCTCATGTCAAACTTGAGTAGACTATTTGTACTCTGCCTCATGTAGCTTTTGGCATTTTGCACATTTGATGACTCAGTAATTAGATTTCGTGATAGTAATCACTTGGTTCCTGCCACAGACTGCACGACGTGATCCAGCCTTGTCATGGTCCCGGATCCACAGAGCAGGAATTCTCTGCTCAAACCCAAATGCTGAGACAGCTGACAAAGGAGGCCAAACCCTGTGTGTGTGCCAGAGCTGCAGCAGTGCCCGTGAGGGAGGGGTTCCCTTCCCACTGCAGACCTCATGTACATTCCAGGAGGGATGGCACTGCCTGAGCTGGCCAAGGGGAACAGCCCTGGAATCCAGGGGCTCCAAGCATGCAAGTGCTATGTGATTTTGCCCAGTTAAATGGATGGATGCTTTAAACAAAACTGTGCTAAATGAAACTCAAGGGCTATTAATTAGTTCACACAAAGTTTCTGCACTTGCAATTAAGATGCCATGTACAGGCTGCATTTCAGCAGTCATGAATAATGTAAGCATAAAGCATTAAATACAGCAGAATGATCTTGGACTGGGAATGATGATGCTGAATGAAGATTATTTTGAGTTTAGAAAATGGTATTTGAGATGCTGAAAAATTCCAAGTAACTATGTCATGAAACTGGATGCCCTGTTTTAAAATAACTATTCAGAAATACATTCCAGTCTCCATTCCCTGATGTTTGGCTCATGGTTAGGAATCTGTTATCTCACTCCCACATTTTGTCATAGTATATTTGGGCAAAGACTTTACTTAGGTACATGAGCAGTGAGATAAGAAATCAGCACTTGTCTCAAAGAAAGAATCTGCACTGCACTAAAGCTGGAATTGGCAGAGACAATTCTGATGGAAACTCTGGTGTGTCTGCAGCAGGAGCTGAGTGAGAGGCTCAGCCCACTGACCATGGTGCTCCTGCTGGAAGGGAAGTGCTGTGCTCTGGAATGGAGACACCAGGGGCAGGAATGAGAATTCATCTGGGAGCCTCTGACCTCTCAAACTGGAAACTTGTCTGTTGCCCTCACCATGGTCAGGCCTTTGCTTTCATTTCTTATTAGCAGCACCAGAACACAAAGTGCCTTAGAAACAAATCCACCTTCCTGACAGCCTGCTAAATCCTTCCCACAGTGTATCCTTACTTTATTTCATTCTTAGTTGGGATTTTTTACCTTAACTCCCCTAGAAACTAACTCCAAGAGGAAACAGCTGAACAGCAGACTGGGGGCAGATTCCACTCCAACAGGCTCAGGCAGTCCCATTCTGCAGGGAAACAGCAGCTCATGGATGACCTTTTTGGAATGTCTGTCTCCATTCTTCCTATTTGCTCTACTGCCTTCTCTGCTACAGAAAACTTCCTGTTTATCTGGAGTAATTTCCAATGCCTTCTGTTGGCCATGACTCTGCCATGGGAGTGAGTGTGCCAACAGGAAATACAAGGTTGGGAATGTGGCAGGGCAGGGGAAAAGGGCTGGCACAGGCATTTTATGGGACAAGGGCAGGATAACTCTGTCCATCGTACTGGGAGGGGGACACTGGTTCCTGCTACCAGCCGAGATCAGAAGAGGAGGCTGAAGGAGCAGGGGGTACAGAAGCAAAGCTTGCTGCAGAATTCTTTCCCCAATTAGGAAAAACAAGAAGAAGTAGTTTGCTTCTAATTGAATTTCCTCAATCAGATTGTTCTCCAAGCACCCCAGGTGTAAATTTCCTAACGGTACCTCTTCCATACCACACCCACTCTGCCTTCTGCCCTTTGCTTTAAATCCTTCTGAGATTTCCCTTGCCTCATATAAAAGGGAAAGGTCAATCACTGGACTAGGATGGGAAAACTACGTTTAATTGCTATATTTGCTAAAGGACATCAACATGTTCTTTGGGAAAGAAAATCCTTTAATCTCTCTTTATCTTAAATTCCCAGCAGGAAGGCTAAATCAGAGTCCTTTCTCCATCCAAAGTGCTGGGAAGTAAAACTGTAAGTATGAAGTTGAATTTGCATGAGGCTAAGCACCAAAAATATCTGAGTAAAAAGGTTAGAGCAGAGTTCTGTGGCTTGCAGAGATTCTTTACTGTTGAGAAGATGTTACAAGAGCCTTGAGCAAATGGTGCTTTAGAAATATCACACCCGGTAGCCATGCAATTGCATCTGTGCTGTAGCAGTGCAAACCGTGCAGTCAGGGGGATTAAACACTCTTCCCTGATTAGGATCTGGCTGGGTAAAGCCTGCTGCTGAGAGGTGCACTGCAGAAAACCTTATCAGGGAGCAAGGAAGTGAGAAAGCCCGTGGCTCTGACACTGAGTGAGTCTTACTGGGTCAAGTCTTACAGCTTGATTCCTGAGTGAGTCATAGGTCAGGTTTTACCCTTTTAGAGGTTTCTCATGTTAGCTGATAAAAGTTCTCTGTGCTTATCCAAACCTATAAGAGGTCGTCCAGCATGAATTAAAAAACAAAATTAAAATCTAAATGTAACTGCATGCTATGAAGAAAAAAATCCCATTGTGATTTGTCAAAGATAAGAAGAAGGCCCTGAATAACCTGATAAAGATGTCCAAATTTGCCCTGCTTTGCACAGGGCATGGATGACATGACCTTCTGAGGTCCTTTGAAAACGAAATTATTCATTGGTTCTAAAACAAATAAAATTGCTTCATTTGGGCCAGTGTTTTCTTTTGAACAGCATCCATGCAAACTAAAATAAACAATTCATCATCCATTGTCATGCCAGACACAGCCCCAGCATGTTTCACATCACACACGTACCCGTCCCTGGCACTCTCCAGCGGTGACTGGTGGTGATGTGGGCTGGACAGGGCAGAGTCGAGGGGAAGGTGCCTTGAAGGAATGTCATGAGGAGGTGGCAGCACAGCTGGGGAGGGGCCATTGTGGTTGCTGCTGGATCCACTGTACATGCCTGGGAACACACAACAGTTGGCAAACTAAAATAAGCAAGGAAGCAGCAGTTAAGACCTGCGGAGTCTCCAACTCCTTCCCTATTCCCCGCCTGACCCCGAGCCCCTGCGTGTCAGTGAACACCCCTGTGCCTGAGCAGCACTCAGAGCTGTGCCATGGTACTTTGACATGTGGGTGTCTCCTCTCTGAGCCTCCCAGGTGCTCCACGTGTTCCTGGACTCTACAGAGCTGTAGAAGCCTCCTGGCAGCCACGAGGGCTTGGTGGGACTCCCACCCTGCCTTTCCCATAGCTGTGAGAGAGAACCTGTGTGCTCAGGGGATAGAGCTCCCACAGCAAAACAGACCATGGTACCCCGGGGTTTTGCTGTTCGTTTCAAACTCTAATTTGACATTTTCCATTACTAAGCTGCTGGACATCCCAGACCATTTCCAAGTATCACAAATTATAGAAATGAAACTCCAGTAAACTAAATACAAAGAAGAAAAAAGAGAATTTTTAAATGAGATCATGAAAACAGGTTCACTAATACAGAATTACTGAAGGAGTGTGGATGTACCATTTTTGGGGACTTTCGTCTACCATGGCAGCAAGGCACCAACAACCAATGCCCTCAAGCCCACCCATTGCTGAGGAAGCTTTGTCCAGGGCTCTTGGATGATGATGTTGGAATTAGGTTTTTTTCTCCCTTCTGAAGAGTGACCATGCACCAAGACAGGCATTGCCTGGGCTCAGGGCCCTAATGCTGATTTTGGTGTGAAGGCTGCACTGAGGGCAGGTCTATCTGGTGACAGACATCACAGGAGCGCCAGCATGGAGTGTGCAAATGCCTCTCTATGGCAGGGGAAAAGGGCTGGCTCCTTGTCATGCTGTTCTGAGAAAAATCTATTCCTTGTCCTTCTCTTCCCACTTTTTCTGCCTTTCTCCTCTTCAAGTTTTGCCTGCAACACATCTGCCACAGTTCTGTCCCACCCTCCCAGGACATGTGCACATGGATGAGGACCAGAACTGCCACTCACACTGTGACCTGAAGGCTGTGAGCAGCAAGTGAGGTCTGCCAGCTCCCACAGTATCCAGCTCTAGAGCACAGGGACCCCACACTCCCTCTGGGGCCTTCTTGTGCCATCTCTCCTCCTGTACCATTTGTACCATTCATGTGTTCTTTCCCACTCTGTGTGTGCAGAGCTGCACATCCAGGACACAGCCACGTGCCAGCTGTGCTCAGCCCTGTCCCGTGTCACACAGGGCTCTGGACTGCACCCCTCCCAGAGCCTCCCAGTGACACGGAACGAGCAGAAGGCAACATGAAAATCCAGAGCTGTGGGTAATGTGTGACACCCTTGGGGTGGAGAAGCAACATCTGAATGTCAGCATCTGTTTCTGTGTGTGACTGAAGAGCAGAACCACTGAGGCAAGATTCCAGCCACCTTTGTCAGGGGCTTCAGATGAGTCAAAAACCCCTCATGAACAATGAGTCCTCAGCTGCTGACAGATCTAAAGCAACAAAACTGAACCACATCATCTCTGTCTCCAGCTAGACAGAACATTTGTCAACCAGCCAGTGAAAACAACTTGCTTTCTGCACAGCACACCAGACAGAAAGGGCTTTAAGAAGTCAGATGTTCCCAGGTGATGCGAGGATTTATTTGTCAAAGCCTCTTCTGGTAACAGTAAGTCAGTAGCAAGGATGCTACACTGTGGAAATGCTTTTCCACTGGTGACTTCAGTCTATTTCATAATACAACAGTTTCCACTTCCCTCAGATCCTCACTGTTTGTACATTTGTTGTCAGGCTTGAAAGATGAGCCAAATTTGACCTTGACTGTTCAGTGTCATTTTGCACTTCAGCTCTATTTCCCACACTACCAGTTCAGGTATATTGACAGCACAACCTGGAGGAAACTGCAGAACCTAAACCAAGCTGTTCATGCTCTAAGGCTCCCATACTGCTGGCCCAGCAGTAACTTGTGCAAAAAGTTCAAAAGCCCTCAAAAAAAGGTCATCTTAGCAGTGTGGCAGCCAGCAAACACACTCCATGTTTTATCTTTCAATCCCACCCCTGAACAGGGGGTTCATGATATTTCGGATGTCTCTCTCCTGGCCTGTTCCTTGTGGTGATGAGAAAGACAGAGTAGCTGAGCACCTACAATCAGCATAACTCTCTAGAGGAGCAATAAAATGTTTAAAAAACCACCCCACAACTCTGGGGCAGCAGTCGAGTCCCACGTGATCCCTGCACTCTAACTCACCACATCAGAAAACCAAAGGAAACCAGAATCCCTGTCACCTCCAGTTTCTGCCACCCCTAACTCCTCTGCAGAGGACTTTATCCATCTGTGGAACTGCTGGGGTGGACACCCAGTGCCCACTGCTGAGCTTGAAGAGTTTCTAGCTGGGGACAACCTCTCCCAGGTTTACCTTCTGACTTCCTGGTCACACTTTCCCAGGGAAAAGGCCCCTGCCTGGACCTGTGCACTGAGGCTCATAGGGTTTGTCACTGCTGAGTTCTCCTCTCCCTAATCTCTGTGCAGCACCACTCAGTCCCAGTTTGGCACATGGTGTCCCTGGTCCCACATCCCCCAAGCCATCCACACCTCACCCTGTGCTGCCTCAGCCCAGCTCCCTCCCCACAGAAAAACAAGTCAAGGGGGGGAGAGCAGTTGCTAATCTAGCCTCAGTATAATTTTCAGTACTTCCAAAATTTCTTTACTTTTACAGTTTTTCACCATTTTTTAAGCACTGAGCACTAATATTCTGCATATCTGAAGTCCCACAGAAGCCTTTGGAGCTTCTGAATGACTCCTGCAAGTGCAGCCCATGGCAGGCCTGTGCACCTTGGGCCTCTGCACACATTGACCATCTCAGCTTGTAAACAGAAGTCATCAATCAGTATTTTAAATGGCTTGGCCTTTAACCTTAACATCTGTGGCCAAAGCAGTGCTATGAGCATCTGTGACCAGCAGCCTTTTCCTCCTCAGCTTTATGCTGAGAGCAGGAAAATGAGTAAAACCCAGACAAAATGCCTGAGTGGGACCAGAGTGATGTAAGCTCTTGTCCAGAGGCAAGTTAAATGTGTGCAGCCATGAAGCATCTTAGTTATGAGGAGGGAAAAAGGAGGAAGATCTCAGCAAACAATGGGTTCCACTGACTGCAGAAACATTCCTCTGCTCACTGTCTTACCTGCTTTGAAGTCAGACACGAGGGATGGGGCCTTTTTTAATATTTCATTTTTTCTGTGATGGGCTTTCATCCCTGACATATTTAAAATGTGCTTTACTTGGAGAAAGACAAAGCTGAAATTCTCCAGGAATCCAAGTGATCCCTAAAGCCCAGAGCTCTGCACATTAATAATGTAGTTTCTTTGAAAAAAAAAGCCAACAAAAAAACCCCAACAACACAAAGACCAAACTCCAAAGCCCAAACATGAATGTTTTCATATTTCAAGTGGAATATGAGGACATCATACACTGTATTTATCCATGTATAGCCTATATACAGTGTTAGAGCTGATTTCTCAAAAAACATTACCTCAGCTTATTTGAAAGAGCAAATGTGCAATCACTGCAGACTATAGGTGGCAGCAGGAATGTCCTCATGCTTTAATTCTGTAAGGATCAGCACTTTGGTTTATATGCTCTAAATAATGACAGAGGAACAGTTTTGCCTGTGCATTGTACTGCACATAAGATGAAGCAACTTCTGTTTCACTGCAAAACAGTCTTTCAAACATTGATTTATTTTTCCCTGGCACTTGCTCATACTGTGCATTGATGGGGTCTCATATGGAGCGACCTGATGGAAGTATCAGGGAAGATTTACAGTTTTTTTACAACATCTTGGTGATGGATTGATATAATCAGCACAGAGATCATATCAGACAAAGCCAGAGTTATGGACAGATAAAACCCTTCATTTCACAAGAGATTCTCCAAAATGACACTGAGAGGTTAGGGATGGTCTGTTTATCTGTGAGCTAATAACTCTTTTCCTGTTTTATTGTTGTCACTTGAAATCTGAGGCTGTTTCTGAGGTTCTGAAGTTTAGCTTGTTCTGAGGAAAATGTCACTGCTCTTTCCTGCCCTGTCTGAAAGGGGGAGGCCAAGCCATGCTCCAGCTACATGGGGCTGTCAAGGGGACAGCACAGGCCATATGCTGCCCTCACAGACCTTATTCAGTGCAGGTGGCACAGGCAGAGACTGGAAATTAACCCCAAATCCCTCCAGCTTTCTCCCAGTTTTCAAGGAGTATGCCCAGAGTGCAGACTCCCAGGGAAAGCACATCAGAATGATGGGGTATTTCCCTTTCTACTCCATTCTGTTCATCACTTACATTCCAACATTTTAATGCAACTTGAACTAGAAACGAGGATAGATGTCAAGCAAAATGCATTTTTTGTTTTTTGGATTCTGAGTAACCAAAAAAGTAGAAGATTCTTGCAGAAGGCAGATTACAATTACACTGCTGGCCTTTGGGAGTGCCTCTCTCTGCTGCCTGAACAAAGAACCTCAAAATGCACATCCCTGATTCAGGATTCTCTGCTGGACTTCAAAAACTGGATCGAGATCTCATTTCCAACAGACAAGAACGGAAACCTCTTTTTCTCTTCCTATAAAATGTATAGAGGAGTCTAAGGTCCTTGAAAAGGGCCAACTCTTGTTCAAACCACAACAAAAAAAATATAGAAAGAAAGATTAAAATACTGGAAAGTATTATTAGAAGGAGGTTTGACATTTCAAATTCAAGTTTTCTCCCCATTCATGTATCACCTTATTTTTTGTTATGATCCAAAGTGCATAGCACTCAGCCTCATCAGCTTTCCTGAAGCTCCTGAAGAAAACCCCTCCTGCTGGGAGTCTGTGCCAGAGCATCTGCCTGGACTTAGCACAGCTCCTGCACCTGCTCTGTGCCAGGCCAAGGCTCACTTCGAAAGGAGAACAAATGGATGGAGACAGACTCTCAGCAGGGTGCTGCCCCCTTCACATGAAATTAAGAGGCGTTATTTCTCTGACTAATTCTGAAAAACCAAAAAGAAGCAAGGCCTTAATGAACAACTCACAGAATTATTTCATCTTATTGGTTGGTCTGGAGTTTTTATCACCTTACACAGTGACAAATCTTTTCTGGTTTAAATCCTCTGTTTTATGACATATTTAGCACCACACTTAATAGAAGTATTCTTACCTGTAATTATATCATGAGGACCTACAGATCTGCCACACTTCCCATCCAGGATGTGCTGTGAAGATGTGTGGAGCTGTTGGATAGCTAAGCATTCACTGAGTACATCTTGTTCAATATCAGTACAGGACTTTAGCTACAAGAGGAGGATAAAAGAAATGCTGTGTTACATAGTAAAACCAATTTATATATAATTAACTTCATACATCTCCTATCTCCTCTATGTATAAGGATTATATACAGAAGGAAGAAATGCCATTCTTAGGATGTGTGTAGTACTTGGTACTTTTAATTAGAGATAACTTTGGTTTTCTGAAGTACACCAGTTAAGCGTGCTAATCTTACATCAACAACCAGTTTGCTTCAGAAAATAACGTACCCTGTGTTCCTTCAAACCTTTGTGAGTAATTGAACTGCACATTTTCAGGCTTTCTGTAGTTTCTTGGATTCTGTGGCAAAAGGTTTGCATCACCCTGTAAGTGTGACACTTGGAAAGACATTTGATAGGGAAAGAAAAGCATTTGTGCTTATCAGATTAGAACTGGCAGAGTGAGGCGCTGTTGGTGATGTGGAAGAGGTACCACCCACGTGTCAGCTGTGCTCCATGGAAATTAAAGCTCTGGCAAACGGGTCTGAAGCAAACTCTTGAAAACCACAATGTCGATCATATTAAAAACAGCAGGAGAGGAGAATTAAGAAAGAAAAGCATTTCTAATTCTCTTTCAAACATGCTGATGCTGCCAAGCTTTTGTCATAACAGAGTGCTCGTATTACACAAACAGCCATCATATTCTACGGCCATTAATAGTTATTGTCCTTATGGGTACAGCCTCACATACCCATCTCCCCTGGGCTTGGGTATTCTAAATAAAGGGCCCAGGCAAACCTTCTCAGAATTCTGCTCTACAGCCATTTGTGGGTTCAAGATAAACATCTGACATTTGGACCACAAAGTGCATCTGCAGCCAATTAAACTACTACTAAATTAACAGCTAACTTTCTCCTGGTTTTTTTCCTGTAAAGCCTTTCAGTACAACCAAATATCACCACTGCACTAATCCTCTAAGCTATGAACTAAGTGCTCAGGATTCCTTTGATACAAGTCTAAGCTCAGGCATTTTGTTTTGCATCAGAGATGGCACATTTTGGTAGCATATCTCAACCAATGTAAGATGTCAGAACAGCTTGTTAATTTTTCTTTCTTGGCTAGGTAATTTCCACTCAGAACTCTTGGGAAGCTGTTACCAACAGACAACTGTCTTTGCTGAGTTATAACTCATGAGCAAGTGAGTATAAACATTCTTCTCCTTTTTTTCCTAAATCTGAAATCCAAAATAGGCTGTTCAGTAACACTGGGATTCATTTAGTTGTGAAAGGTGTTGGGATTTTTTAATATATTTAAGTGAAATACTTGGGGGATGTTCTTGTTTCTTTATCAGCTGGGTTTGCTTTGATCCTTTTTAAGAGAGCCTGACCAAAACACACTTAAAATCTGCTGCTTTTTCAGGTGCCTTTTAGTTTAAGGGGAAAAAACTCACAGAATGAAGTATTCATAAAATTATCATGGATAGATGAGACAGGAAATCTGAAGATGATTTCAAACTACTGGAGGAGTGCAGATTTAGACTGGTCTACCAAATAAGGTATGGGAGGCAAGTTACTACCATTATTTTAAGATAGACTTGATAAGTCTATATGAGGCTGTGTACATCCTAAGGGCAGGAGATTAAGTGATATGAAACCCTGGATATTGATGTCTTGGTGCATCCAAGCAGCCTGAGTTTGCAGCTGGTGTTAACAAATTTGTCCTGGATTGATTCTGTGCTTCAGGCCTCCTGCTGCTGATACAGGAAGTACTTTCTGCCCTTTAATGCAAAGTTTGGATTTGGGGGTTTTTTCCCACCTTGCTCTGTAAAAATGGAATGAGGCCTCAGGAGGTGACAAGGTGTAACAGTGGAGATTGTCCCTAGATACAAAGGATGGTGACATGCTAATGCAATCAGCTCAGTACACAGAGCTGAACAAACGACACCCAGGTTTGGTGTTAGGAAGTCACTTCCTCCTTGTTTCTCTGAAGTGTGCCAGATACCACAGGAAGGAAAAATGGGGAAGTTACCTTCTTTGGAATAGGAATCACAGTTGCTTTCCACAATCTGCTGAGAATTTAATGTAAGAAACCTTCCTGTTGCAAAGATCTTGCAGTTGCAGAAGACTGGTGCCACAGTCACCCTTTCTGTGCCAAATTACTGCTATGGCCCTCTGACTCTTACTCGCATTACATAGAATTAATTACATAGAATTAATCAATTACTTTTATGCCATTCTCTCACTCTCATTACACAGAATTAATTACACAGAATTAATCAATTACTGCCATGGCACTCTTACTCTCATTACAAGCTAAAGGTTAATCTAGGGAAGTGTTGGGAATTTTGTGACCTGTGGGACACACATGCAGAGAGCACATCCTGTGGAACCTTCTAAAGCTGAGAGCTGTAGGGAAACCACAAAGCCTGGTAATACAAAATTGGGATGGGAAACTAGGCAGTGGCCAGGCTAGACAAAACTTTTGACTAGAGCTGATATGTGCAAAGACTGGATGCCATGGACACTTGGATGGTGCTGGGCACGTGCATCTCCCAGGCACAAAGCTCACCATGCAATGAGGGATCCATGAGTGTTTGACACAGTGTGCAGAGCTCTGGTCACTGATGTGCTGGGATACTACAAAGACTGCTCACATCTGGCAGACACAAGGGTTACAGGCAGAATTAGGGGACATCAGCTCTCCTGGGAAAGAGGACTCCATGCTCAAACTGCTGAAAACTCTACAAGAGGAGCAGCAGGAGGAAAGGGGGCATGGCTGGCACAAGGACATCTCTTCTATTCCAAGTCTTCTTTTGCTACATTTCCATTGTACTCTGGCTTCATTTCATTTGTGTTTTAGATATCTGCCAGCAGGTACTTCAGTAAATACCATCAGCTAGTGCTGACTGCAGAGACTCAATGCATGGGCATTTTATGTGAATGACAGCACACTTTGGGCTTGTGTGTGAAAGATGAACAGGAAAAGAAAAGTTTGGACAGAAAGCATGGGGCAAACTGAAATCAGAAGGTGGCAGCCCTTGGAAGTACAAATATATAAGGTGGCGTGGTTAACAACAGCAATTAAAAAACAGGAAAATCAGCTCCATTTAAGTTTTCTTCTGTGATATTGTAGAAAAACTGATCTGAAAACATATGAATTAAAGGTAGATTAAAAATTCCTGCATTGAGGAGCTCTGGGGATGTGTCACTCCTTGCCTGCTCTTACCTTCTTACGCACCTGCTGCTCTTTGGCCGAGTGAGCCTTGACGTGCTTGCGCAGGGAGCTGGGGTCGGTGTAGCGCTTGGAGCAGCCGGGAATCTGGCAGGCGTAGGGTTTCTGGGAACGGGAGCAAAGGGACAGATGTTACTCCCCTCTGCCTGCCCTAGCCAGCACAGGGAGTGCTGCAGGATGGGCACTCAGTGCTGAGCCTGAGCTGTTCCCTCCCTTTGCTAGGCCCACGTTTGCTCTGTCTTCTCTGAGCCCACAAACGATGCAAACAGAAGTGATTCCGCACTGACACCCTGGGCATGGTTCACTGGGCTGAGCTAAATGCTAGTGAGGTGGAACAGAATGGGTTTTGAGAGCATTTCTTTGTTCCTTAGCCTTTACAGCAAACAAAATTGTCATGGGCTCACCCAGTGTAAAGACAGACATTCTGGTTTTGAGTTCTGATTTACATGAATTTTACAAGGATTGCTGTGCACTGGTGAGACTCCACCTCAAATCCTGGGTGCAGTTTTGGGTCCCTCATGACAAGAAAAGCATTGAGGGGCTGGAGCATGTCCAGAGAAGGGCAATGGAGTTGGAAAAGAGTCTGGAGAGCAAGGAGTGGCTGGGGGAGGGGGGGGGGGGGGTCAGCCTGCATNTGGGGGGGGGGGGGGGGGGGGGTCAGCCTGCATAAAAGGAGGCTCAGAGGGACTTTCCCAGTGACTGAAATCCTCACTGAATTCTTCCTGTGGCTATGCCTATTCCCAACAAATGGAACACTATCTCCAGGTTACAGAACAAACTCCAAATGAAGGTGCAATTGCCAAAATGAGCAAAGGCACTTTTTATTAAGTAATCACTGGCTTAAGTGCCAGCAAAATAGTGCTGCATGGCACTGTTCACAAAGCTTTAAAGTTGAATGGAACATTATTTTGCCCTCTGTTTTCTTGCCTCATCTATCAGCATTACCTCAGCCTTCTCTCTAGGACTAACAAATCCTTTTGGTGTCTTCTCAAAGGTAGAAAACTGGTTTGCCATGACCTCAGTGTCGCATTCTTTAATCCCCTTGTTTTCAGAAGGAGGATGCACAGAAGGGAAAAAAATCCCACCAGTTTTGTGAGAAGCGACTGTGAGGTCCTTTAAACTCAGTTCTGTGCTCCTGGAGGAGTGCTGATGTGCCCTTTCTACCACAAGGACAGAGAGATTCCCTTTGTTCTGCTCCTGCCTCAGAGAAGGATCTACCTCCAGATGATTTAGTAGGGATTCAATCAAACTAGCATACACCAGTAAGTGAAATGATTTACAGATTCTCCTTTGGAGAAGATAAATGATGGAGTGACCTACATTGAGAAGCTTTAAAACCAATTCCAAATGCACTCAATAAGGAAAAAGCAGCCTATATAAACCCCCTTTCTTTGTAAGTACCTCCAGAGGATAAGTATTGCTGCTCTGTCCAGCCAGCAGGAAATTTCTGAAGGAATAATAGAATCATTCACCAATTCATGACCTTACAGGCTAACACAGCACCTACCCAGAAAGTTACAGGGCAAAGGAGATTTATTGAGAGTGTCTGGAACACAGAGAACTGACACCTGAGGAAAAGCTATGGAAAACTTTAACAAATCCCTTGGCAGAAAAACCAGCAGAGTATTTTTCAAATCACTGATGTCATTCAAATTAGTGATAAAATCATTCAACTCAGTCACAGGGAAACTAGATGAGAATCTGACCACCCTTACAAAGGTTTATGGCTATTTGCTCTGACATTCCAGGCAGTTGTTTGGTGCAGCAGCACCATCCTGTAGCTCTGCTATTTTTCACATTCACATAAGCACACAATTCACAGAGCTTAAACCACAGGGCTTCAATTAAACCAGGTAAGTGGAACTCAGTCACTGTGTGCACAACTACAGAAACAGTTTTAGAAAACCTGCAAAGAAAAGCACAAAGGATGTTTTTAGATATTTAAGAAAGTTATTAGAAAATTATTACTGTACCTTTTTCCTGATTTATGAGTATTTCAGATAATAAAGACAGAGATAAAGGGAGAAGAGAAGAAAATAGAAAGTTAAGACATTTGTCTTCAATATTGCACAAACAACACATTCAAAGAATTTGTGCACATTTTAGTAACCATTTAAGTTCTCTCTTAAGACTAATAGATGGCATTCCGTTTGTGAGTTTGGCTAGTAAAATATATATCTAGATTAATGCAATTAAATTTAAAAACTGTATGCAATTTAGTATATCCACTTTCAAAAGAGATGCAAATTACAAATGCAAATATCTCAGGTTGACTTTCAAATAAATAAAACATTGTTATTTTAAGTGTGCTCTGGTTTGGAAAATGTGACTGACTTGCTTCTCTTACTTGTTTGTTTTTGCAAGGCATAATGTACATTAGACATTCCTTAATGCTGCACAGTCTGAAATGTGTAACTGCTTAAAAAGTAAATGTCAATTAAACTCAAAAGTTCTGCCCCATAAACACTTGGCCAAACTAAACCATATATTCACTTCTTTGAAAAAGACAAAGGAACAACTCTGCCTGTTATTCTTTACAAGCTTTTTGCTGAGGATATGACTGGTCTGCAGAGCTGTCTCATTGCTTTCTTTCCCCATGATCTGCCAATTTCAGTTCAGCAGAGCCCAAAACACTTGACAGGCTCCCATCTTCTCTGTGAGTGAAGTGAGGAGAGCTGCAGAGTCAAGCTAAATCTACCAACTGTAGAGAGTAAGAGTGTGTTTCTCACAGCTAATTCTGATGGAGGGTACTTAACTAATTCCACAGAGTTATGAGACAGATTTATTTTCACTTTTGCAAAATTACTGTCCAAAACTGAGGTGCATTTACCTTCCACTGAGAGGTCTAAACAGCTTTTGCATTCACTCAGAACACACACTGAAGGGGACAGGAAGTGAGACAATGACACACATTTGGTTCAGCAGCAGTGACTCAGCTTTCACTCAGCTACACCTTATTGAGCTGCTGCCTCCTCTTACTGGAACAGGAACAATGGCAGAGTTTGCTGAGTAACTCAGTCCTCAGCATGAGTAACATGAACTAATTGCCTCTTTGTGATCAAGACTTCTTCATTTCTCAAAGCACATACAGCTCAAAACCAAATACACTTGCTCACAGCTGAGTTTTCTAAGACTCTCCTCATGAAAAGGCCAGTTCCCCTGCAGTCACAGAATTGGTTGTGTTCTGGGACCACTGGAAAACTCAGTGCAGCTCCCAGTATGAAATCAAGCTTACGGTATCCAGGTGTGTCCGCTGATGCTTTGCCCGGTCACTGGAGTTGCTGAAAGCTTTCTGGCAGCCAGGATGCTGGCACAGGTATGGCTTCTCCCCTGTATGACTCCGGAGGTGAATCTTGAGGTTCTCAAGCCTAGAAAATGCCTTGTTGCACCCTTCAAACTGAAAAAGTAATAAAAAAAATCATTGTAAGGTTCTGTTAAATAAACCATGTGGAGCCACAGTGAGAACAGTGTAAGAACCAAGCTGGACATGTAATTAATCAACCAACATTCAAACATCTGTTGAAATTTATGGGTGAAACACAACATATTGTGCTGGTCATTTAGTCTGTCACTGAAGACACGGTGTGCAGCTCAGCAGAAACACAAGGGTTATAAATATCTCCCACATTCTGTCTGAACTGAACACTTAAAGACACAATGTCAGAACAGAAAATGTAAAGAAAGACCGAGTGTTCTGAGGAGTCCTCTGAGATGTTAACTGGTACAGGAACCACTGTGGGCAACAACAATTAGCTGCTACAAAGAGCAAGAGAAGCTGGTGGGTTAGAACCTAGTTTCAGGTGTCTGAAATACTATACACTGGAGCAGATGAGCATGGACAGGAAGACCTGATCCATTTGAAGATCAATCCAAAGCAACTCTGCTGTTATTCTGCACCCTTTTCCTTACCAGCTGCATCATTCAGAGCTGTTCTCAGCATTTATACAATCAGTAACCTGAGCAATTCTGATTTCTTAAGCACTTGTTTCATTAGGGAACTTAGCAATAAAATGCTGCACAGCCTTCCTAACAGAAGTCACTGTTTCAAATTAAATCTGAAAAAATAAATAAGTAAAATTCCCAGCTACTATGTCAAGGGAAGGGTGTTTTGCATAGTTCACTGCTAAGTTTCAGTGTTACAGACAACAGGCAGTGGAGGCACTGTCTGTAGGATGTGCTTTGGGAACTCTGCCAGGTGAGCACAAATATTCATGTATGCACATCTGTGCACCTGGCACACCCACAAAATGCACTCAGATACTCACACATGTACAAACACTTGCATGCAAATACTCAAGTGATGGAATGCATATTCTTTGCCCACTCTGTATATATTGCTGTTTCATGGCACTGCACATCTTATGCCTCTACACAGATAAAAACCTGGGTCCTCAAGGATTTGTGATCTCAAGGAGTGCATTTGAGAAACACAACCCAATCCACTTTCCTGTTAACACTGAGAGCAATTCTGAAAAAAAAATAGGTGTACCTTCATAGCATAGTTTGGGTTGGAAGGGACCTTGAGGGTCACCTAGCCAAGCCCTGCCAGGGGCAAGAGACACCTTCCACTATCCCAGTGCTGTCCAGCCTGGCTTTGAGCAATTCCAGGGATGGGGCAGCCACAGCTTCTCTGAGCAGCCTGTTCCAACCACTGTTTCTAGAAGCCATAGCCTTTTCTATGACTCTTGCTCATAAACAGTGAAATCCTGACTCTCACAAAATCAGCAAATGCTTTGTCACTTCCTTTTGCCGAGTCAAGATTTTGTTCAGCAGCTTTCCAGGAACCTGTGGCTCCTCAGATGGCATCACAGAAATCAGCACCCTGCCAATCCTGTTTGTCACACACACCCCTTACACACATCAGTGCACACAAACTGCAGACTCGGCTGTGGCATCCAGCAGTGCAGGGGAAGAGATGGGAAGGAAATGCAGCTGCACATGGAGGAGCACTGAAGGTGCTGTAACCTGGAGGTACCTGATCTCCCAGGGCCTGACAAAGGCAAATCACTGATGGAGAAAGGCCCATCATGTTCTGCTCATCCCCGTGTGTTTTGTAAATACCTCAGCACAGCAACCAAAGTGATTCTCAAGCCAGCACCTCATGTTGCAGGCTGAGCCCTGGCACTGGATGCAGATCAGCTCTGCACACTACAGGCAGAGGGGCTTCTGGCACTTCTCTGCCTGTCCCAGCCACTCACACATCAAAGGATTAATGTGGCCTTTGCTGCCATAAATATTTTAGTGCCCTGAGCAGTAACCTGTCTGAATGGCATACTGGGTATGTGTACAGACAACTATCTGATTTGTATATATTTGATATGTATGTATTTTCCATCTTTTTCCATCACAGCCATTGTGGCATATCGACAAAATCACCAAGAGACATGCAGTTTATGAGTTCAGAAGCTTTGTTTGGACATGACCCACCTCTGAACACTTGAGCAAGGAGGCAGGGGGGTTTGGAAGTGACCAAAGCCACTAAGGCTTCAAAAGAAACAAACCTTCTTCACAATCATCACTAAAAATCTGACAAAGATTCAGGATGGAGCAATTTGAAATGTGCAAAAATGCTGAAGTCTATGAAAACCAGAGCAGAGATCAGCAAATTCAAGTTCTCATAGGACATTCCATAAAGCTGAGTGAATGTTCTAAGGTCCTAAGGATCACTTTTCCCTTTTTTCCCCCAATCTTCCTCCTTTCCAGCCTCCTTTGATTAGAGTGCCCACAGTGTGGCATCCCTTTGAAGTACTATCCCTTTCATCTCTTTTGCAGGTCCCCTTCAAGCACTGAGAGGCTTCTCTAAAGTCCCCCTGGGGCCTTCTCCAGACTGAACAAGCCCAACTCTCAGCCTTTCTTCTTGAAGAGGTGTTCCATCCCTTGGAGCATTTTTGTGCTCCTTCATCCCCCAGCCTGTGTTGATACTGGGGGTTGCCCTGAACCAGCTGCAGGACCCTGGACTTGGCCTTGTTGAAACTTCATGGGCCACTTCTGGAGCTTGTCCAGGTCCCTCTGGCTGCCACCTCATCCTTCAGGAGTGTCAGCTGCACCACTCAGTTTGGTGTCATCTGCAAACTGCTGAGACTGCACTTGGTCCCACTACAGACCCCTGAGGGACACCACCAGTCACTGGTGTCCCATCTGAACACTGGGGCTTTCACCACTCTGGATGTGACCATCCTTCCTTATTCACTCACTGAGCACTCCAGCCATCAATTCTATCTCTCTCCAATTTAGAGAGAAGGATCTTGACCCTCAGAATGTTTTTCTAATGGATTATCAGTCTTCAGTTCCATATCTAGAGCCCAATACAAATTAGGAAGGTATGCAGAATAATTCAAACTCATTAAAGGTCCAGCTCCACTCTCATTGATGTCAGTAGCAAAAATTCCAACAGCAAATGTCCTAAAACATTTAAACACAAGCTTAATTTAAACCACATGAAAGTACATATGTTTAAGAGTTTGCAGGATCAACACTTCAGGGAGAGAGGGAGCAGGCCCCACCAGAAATGCTCAGAGCCACAGTGTAAGCAGCAACACTCAAACAAATATGAGCTTATTTACAGACCCTTTTGTGGTCAGCTGCCTTTTCCTGGTAAGTATGTCCAATGCCTTCAGCAGTAAGGTTCCTCAATCACCACATATGCTTGGATATTCAGAGCTTTTCTTGTTATTTCCTAATTCACATTATTTGTATTAGCCAGCTCTATTAAACTGGATAACAGACAGTGGGATGGTTCCAATGCAGTGATAAACTCAGGATAAACACATCAGGTGGAAAAATACATCAGCAAAGAGAATGATGGGACTGCAGCACTCAGATTTTCAAGCTGGCAAAGGCTGGGTTGGTGAAACAGGAACTCCTTTCAAGAGGACAGCAGTGGGGACAAGAACCTTGCCACAAGTGATGAGAAGAGAGGAAGCTGAAGATGAAAGGTCTGAAAGGGAGGGAGGAGTGAGTTGGTGCAAAGAGCTGAGCAGGGTGGGGCTGAGAATCCACTCAGAGCTGCAGGAAGAGTTACACTTTGAAGGACGCTTTTTCCAGCTCTCTTCTTTGTGGATCTGCTGACTGTGTCTCTCCCAGTCTGTCCCGTAGCCCACATATGGGAACAGCTTCTCTGAAGTGGAGAGGTACAACAACTTCAACTGGGCTGCTGTTGTCAAGGCAACTTTGTAAGATAATTCTTGTTTTAACTGCTACTCACCAGCTCTTTTAACCCTTACACCTACTCTTGCTACTTAAGTGTGTATTTACATTTACACTATATAAAGCTACTCTTGGAAAAATGGGGGTTGTTCATTCTCCTTCTTAAAAACCCTCCAGGAAGATCCAGCCATCCCACAAGTGTCTCAGCTTCAACTACAAAGAACAAATGTTCAGTTTCAAAAGGGCTTCAGGAAGGTAAGAACTATTTTATCAACTGAGAAGGCCACTTACAGGATCTCCCAGGCATCTGGCCCCAATCTGTCACTGCTTAATCCTACAATCCTAAACATTTTGTGGGCATTTGATGCCTGGGATAACTGTAACAAATGCTGCATGATCCTCAAAGTCTGTAAATGTCAACAGAGCTCTTAAACAAGTTTCATCAATAAAATAATAATAATTATATTGCAATTACTTCTTTTGTCTTTGCTGTGAGATTGTTAATGCTGCACACACCCAAGCACAGACACAAAACAATGCCACATGATTACAGGAAGAACACAATGCAGTTATTGGGTTTTGTAACTATTGCTGCTTTCAGAACAGGGTTTCTACCAGGAAAAAATACCTTGTAGAAATGTATGGGACTAAACTAGCTTGTTACCATATGGAAATACATATGTTATCTTTATTTCACACTCGTATCTCACTGCAGTGTTGCTGTTGCAATAGCAAGCATTCAAAAGCTGTATTTATAAAAACACTGAATTATCTCACAGTGATCTAAACACATCACGATTTTCCCAACAAAACAGTTTAATCTAATAACTGTAATTGCTTAAAATGTTTTTTTTTCTTTGCTTCCAGATTATACTTTGAATGCACCTGAGAATGTTGCCACGCAGAAATAACAGCATGTTCCCATGAGGGTTTATATTATCAAATGTTTACCATTTTCATAAGCGTATTTAATCATGGTCATGTCTAGAATATCTGTCAGTGGTACAGATCAGAAGAAATAAACTATAAACTACCCAGCTCAGACCATAGGGTGAAGCAATAACTGACATTTTCTTAGGAAATGAGTTATGACTGAAAAAGAGAAGCCTTCACAGTCGTAGTGCTAAATAGGTCCAGTGTGCCATTAGAGCAAGCTCATTAATATACACCTCTGCTCCCTGCTGCAAGATCAGTTAAACAAGCTGCCTTTTATTTATAGACCTAAAAGGGAAAGAGCAGGTCATATTGGCTGCTGACATGTCAGACAGCCTACAGATGGAAAACCCAAAACATTTCATTCCAAAGCATTTAATGCTATCAATAGGAAATCTGATGTCTGGTCAAAACATCCACAAGCCTTATGAACATTTTGAAATGTTCTTTCTTCCCAACTGATTACAAAATTGGGAAAATTTTACTGAAAAACATGCTATGAGAAAGAGGATCCTGTGAGGCTGCGTATCCCTTCTGGAGGGGAGGAAACAGCCACACCACTTTTTAAATAGCATCAATGTTTCACAGCACACAGAGGCCAATGTTGGGGCTGTGGCTGGAAGCACACGGGGCTCCAAACTGGTACAAAGCTCAGGAACTGAAACACAGGAGTTGTTCCCCCCCACACCACAATCAGAGTATCTGTTTTGGTGCTTTTGTTTTTCCCAGATAACTCCAGATTAATTCACTGTTGTAGCTGCAATGTAAAGCCCTGACACTACAAATAGTTCCACGTGAGTAACAAGGCTCATGCAAGGAGTTTTATTAAACTCAACAGAACTATGAGAACTTCAACTTTAACATCCTAAAGAATCCAAATTTATTTAGCCAGGTTCCAATCTACCGCTTTAAACTGCTGAAGTTGTTTTTAATTTTTTTTCCTTTGTGGTTACAATAAGTAACCATAAAGGTAATTGGAGGTAGGTAAATTACCTACCAAAGGAAGGTAATTGTGACATAAAAAGACCTGCCAGTTTCTGGGTTTGGATTTATTTCTGAAGCCTGAAAAATGTATCTTTACAAAGTGACACTACATGCTATTTCATTTGAGTCTTGAGCAAAAATGTTATACTTTTAATTATTTATCTTTTAAAAAACCATTTAGGGCTTTAGCCAGAGTGTTGTACAGGTGCTGGTACATAAGAGAAGAAAAGTTTAAAAGGTTCACAACAGGAAGAAGAAAGAGAAGTAAGCCACAGTATAAATGCAATATATCCTTCATGTTGTTGGGGTTTAGGATAGTTCTGACCAACCATTTGACATCCACACACTGTCCACCAGCAGCTCATTTTTCTTTATGCTGTTACACAGATTGTGTATTTCCTAATTACCATGAAACTGGGAAATAAGAATACACTGAGAATCCCTGGAGGAGGTGTCTGATCACCACTGACTTAAATAAGACTTTGGGCTGTCTTATTTCAATTTTATGAATTTAACAAGGCTCTAGGCCCGCATTCCTGAAGCCCTTTGGGCAGTCCCAGGAGTGGTGGATCCATGAGGAATGCAGACCTGGCCCATGCCTTTCAGTCACTTGGTTTCAAGAGTGGCCAGGTCTGATTCTGCCCACGAGGTGATTCCCACCACAACCAGACCCCTCTGACTGCAGCCACCTGCCCTGCCAGCATCCCCTGCACAGGGCAAATGCTGCTCCCAGACTGGAATATTCATCCATTTATTTCTTCTAGTGCACTTCAGTGGGCAAACAGAGCTTTCCATACATTTTCCAGAAAACCCAAAATATCTGGGAAACTATCAGAGCATCCTATCCTTTTCACAAAACCCGATTTCTAGTATTAAAACTCTTTTTAGTAATTCTTTAATCAAGCTGAAGTATAAACATTTGTCAAAACAGGGGTAGTTGCATTTGTTTGCTGCAACACATGAGAAAGGACCAGGAAAGTTGGGAATATTTTACTATCAGCAGCTTGACAGCCACAGATTTTGCCATAAGGTTTTGCTAAATATGTCATTTGGAAAGCAAACAATTTTCTGAAACCTCATTACTGTTGGACTGAATGCAGTATTATGGCTTGCAGGCAAAAATAACATTACATGAGGGAACATTTTAAAGAATAAAATGCAAAATTCATAAGGGTCATGTAATAAGCAAAGAAGACACCCATGTCAGCCCCTTTATTTCCTCAGATGTAATTGGGAAACTATTCTTTATTTGGGATTTTTTGAATAGCTTACAAGCTATTTGAAATTAAAGGACAGAATACAATCCAAGATTTGCTGTTCTAATATCTGAAGCCAGATCTGCTTGTTTTGGGGACAAAATTAAGATTGAACAAAATCAATTAAAATCCCCCTCCACCCATGCCAGCAAAGAACCACAAATAAATTAAAATGCTTCCCTCCAGTACTTTTAGATTTTTTTTTAATAAAAAGTATCATTTCTTACATGTACTTCAAAAACTTGTTTCTCTGGATCAGTAATTCATTGTCTTAATTTCCAAGGAAACATTTCCATTCCAGTTTGCATCTAAAGTATAATCTATTTTCACCCATCTCAATCTTTAAAGAATAGTCTGTGCTCTTGGTCTAGGGGGGGCAATTTCAGCGCAAACAGTTCTGTCCTGACAAGCAAGATGGAAAAGGTGCTCATAATCTACTTACAGGTATGAGACTTTGTAAGTTTGGAGTGAAGAATTAATTTGCTTAACATAAAGAATGCAGTCTCAGAGCAAAGGGAGAATCCATTATGATTGATATGGACTAATCAGTTGAGGTAACAAAAAAAAACCCAAACACAAATAAAAAAAAAAAGAAAATATTTAAAGAGACAACAGCAGAAAGAAAAGGGAAAAAAGCAATTATAAAAAGAAAAAAAACCTCCTACTCCAAAACTTATGGCTGATTAGCATAGCCTAGCATCTTAAAAGGCCAAAATACCACATGTGTGGCATGTTACAAAGGAAGATTAAAATAAAGGAAAAAATAATCCAGAGAACCATGAAGTCTCAAAACATCTGGAGTTTTATAGTAACAAGGAGGAAAAAATCAGAAACATAATTGAAAAAAGTCCACTGCGATACATTATTGTACAATGAAGCTTAATGGAATTGAAAGGAGAAGAGATGAAAAGGCAAAATGAGGGGGGGAGGCAAAGAAATAAAAGAAACGAGAAAAAGCATTTATATTTTAAAGATGTCACTGAGGGTTTTCATCCCAGTTATTAAAAATTACACACTCTGCTTCTGTAAGCTGTTCCTGTAATGTGCTGAGCGCTCTCTTTCAGCGCAGGACATTCATGCACACTGGGGAACTCTGCATCCCCTCTGTGCCCAGCACAGGGCACTTCTCACCCCTGGGTCACAGAGAGACATCTGCAAAGAGGATGGCAGAGAAGCTGCCTGTCCTGCTTTACATTCTGAATCTAGTGGGAGATTGGAAGAGAGGCAGGACAAACATAAATTAAGAATGTTTGCTAAAAACAATGCACACATTCAGGCATTAAAGCAGTCTTAAGCTGTTATGGCATCAGACAGTACTGAAATACTCTGAATGTATTCACTAACAAACACATGGAAAAAAAAAACCAAAATGAAAAACTTCCCTCTTTATTTCATATTTTCCTTTATTTTTAATGAACCAGTAAAGGAACAAAAAGATCCTCACATAGTCCAGTCTGCCTTCATAATATGCCAAGAGTGTGTCTAGGAACAGGACGAGTTTCCTGTGCTGTGTCTGTCTCCAGTCACAGAAGATCTGAGACCAGCATATCTGACACACAAACCTGTGTGTCACGAACATGGTGTCATCTGGCAACAGTGAGAGTCCATCCTAACTTCCCACTCATCCCTCCTGCACTCCTGGTTTTTTATAATTCTGGAAAACCCAGCTCCTAGCTTTGTCCAGACCAATAAATAAATATGTTTTACAGTCACTGCTTGTCACATGTCATCACAGCTTAGAAAGTGGCTCTGGCCCTTGGCAGATCAAACAGAGGAGGATCCTGTGGATGAAATCTGATCTACAGTAGGAAATTGCTGGCTACAGCTGACTAAACTACTCCAGCACAACCAAATTCTTTTAGGAAAGATGAAAAAGAGCAAGGTAACTCTTTGCCCATCTGTGTAGGTTTCTCATTGCAAATACAACTTTCTGTGGTTTAACACAGCTTGCTCATTTTCCTAAGTAAATGTTTCACAAAATTGGTAGTTTTATTGCTGGAGTTTTCTCCCATTTTAGTCAGGGTGCATTTTTTAATCTTAAAACCTACTGTCCTTCTCATACTCTACCCATGCTCATTTCCACAAGCCCATAGTGGAGCTTTTACCTCAAGTTGTTATTTCTGTGAAGTTCAGCTCAGAAGAGTAAAGTTTCCCTACAAATTGACAAACTGCATGAACTTGCCATCAGTGGATTAATCTGCACAAAGCAATGAGGAGAACATAAAATTTCTCCAAGGTTGTTCTCGGCAGTGGAATAGAAAAGTCAGTGGGACTTTCAGTGCTCAGATGGGCTCCTGCTCTTCCTGTGCCATGCTGGGCCAATCTGATTATCTATAAGTGAGGACTGAGGTCCCACCTGTAATCCAAGGCAGGCATGGATCTGCTAAAACTGTACTTGACACTCCCTCACGTGTGTAAAGCTGAGCTCTGGCAAAGAGCCCTACAAGAGGTGCTGGTGAAGCACTGGGAGGCTGTGTGATGTGGTGGGAGCTTGTTCTCACTGCAGGGCTGGTTACCTCATCCTGCTCACCCTCACAGCCTGCTTGTGGAGCTCTTGGGCAAAAAAGCTTGTGCTTTTTATTATTTGTTTTTTAAAAAAAGCATTATTTGTCTCTAAAACATTAAAGCATTGGAAACTTCAAGCTTCTATGCTTGAAGCACTTGTCTTTAAAACATTATATTTTTTTAAAAAAGCAACCCCAAGGGATACAGCTCTCTCCTTCACCCATGGACCTGCTCAGCACACTGCAGGAGAATCCCAGAGAGCTCAGGGCAACACATGGAGAAGGATAATCTTCTCTTTCTTAGAGAACTGGCTCTTTCTCCCTTACAAATAAGGAAGTCATCCTCACTTTACCCTAAGTCATTAATTTAGGCTGGCAGCATTTGCATTTTGTCTTGCTTGCCCATGTTCGTTACATGAAGGAAAATCTAAGAGACTTACTCCTAGGAAAAGTCTTCAAGAACCTCACCTGCTTTAAAGGAAATTGGTTTTCTCTCCAAAGGAGATGTTGAATCAAGATTTTGCTAATGAACATCCTATTGCAACTCTTCACTCAGGGTGATTTACCACACCCACCAAATTGGTGTGGGCACTGACACCCTTCACCAAGCCCTGCTCCAGTTTCAAGTCGCCTCCTGAAGCTTTTTGGGAAGATGAGCTCTGCTGAAGAGCAGTGCCAGGTCCCTCCATTCTCTACAGCACTGTGGGATCCTCTGGATAAAAGGCAGTATAGCAATGTTCTTTTCTGAATAGCCCTTAATGTTTTCCCACAGTCTTATTGTTTACAGGGAGTTTAGCAAGTCACTTCACTAATTTAAAATAGATTGTGTCCCACATGGGTGGATAACAATAACACATATTGGTGAATCATATGGCTTTCAAATGATATGTATGAAAAAGAAGTGCTACACATATTGTCTGAAATTTTATTGTGTGAAACCACAGCACTTAGCTCCCTACCAGCTGTGTCAACAATTCAGTATAATAAACTAATACAATTGTAGAATAACAGCAAGGTTAGTTCTGAAAATTAAAAGCTAAAATTAAAAAAGAAATGCAAAAGGAAGATGTAAATGAATACAGATGAACATTATTTCAGGTGGGAAAAACCTGAGCTGCAAATGATGCGACCTTACTAAATTTATATCCCATAGCATAGGCTGCAGTCTAAAAGCCTAAGAGGAAAAGGGATTATATAAGTGAAATTATTTTTTAAAGGAACAAAGAGTAGGTTTTGATATCCAAGGAATCTGCTATATTACATTTTGTGTGACCACTGCAGAACCATCCCATCTTACTACAACCTACACACCCTGGGTCAGCTTTAATATTAAAGAATAAAAATCTTCCCTGGACTTTGTTCCAAGGTTCAGAGCAGCTCCCCATCCACGCTGAGCAGTTCATAATGGGAGCTGCCTCACATACATGACGCAGCTCCCGAGGCCACTGCCAAAGGACATTCCTGACATACTTGACCAATGGCAGCCCATGTACAGGAATGGTTGAGTGAGCCAGGCTCAAATAACAAAGGTTCATATTGAGCTGTCTCACATAATTTTTAATATGCTGCTAAACAAATAAAAAAATAACTGAATAAAAGACATTTTCTAAGATAATATTTTGAGGGAAAACTGGGAAAAGGAGCTCAACGGAAATAGGTTTTAAATTGAAATGTTGAACTGTAGCCCAGAAATGACAAGAAAATTAAATCTCTTTTTCTCCTGAACCCCAATAAAAAAAGTCTTAAAATACTCTCGGTAGACCAGAGTTTTGAAAGAAATGAAATTATGTTGTTGTCATGGATGATTATTAGAAGGTATCTGCAAGGTTTTCCTGAGAGTTATCCCTCTATCCCAGGACGCAGCAGGAAACCACAATCACTTCTGTACCTTACGTGAAGGACTTTGAAATGAAAGTGCCTCAAAATCAAATATAAGCAGCTTTCAACATGTGCATTTAATCTTCCTAGGTTAAGAAACACCCTGTGGCCACCACACTAAAGAACTGAAAACGTAAATTGAAGAAATTATATCCATATGATTAAGTAAGATTCTTAAAGAGAAACATGTTGTTAAGTACTTCATTCAGAATAAAATGAAATGCAGTAAAATAGAAGCTATTTGGAATAAATCACTGACGCACATGCTTTCTATGCAAAATGGCAGCGTTCAGCTCGGAGTGGACATCTGGAGCAAATTAGCATTATGTTGAGAATAATATAAAATTAAAACATTTAGTTTCAGCTTCTAAAATTAAATATAAAATCAGAGACCACTGTTGTGTTGGACAGCTCGCCTTGTGACTCTGATAGCAAGAATTTGTTTTGTTTTTCAAGTTGTTTATTCCTCCTATCACTGTCCTGGGAGCTCTGATCCTCCCAGGTACCACATCTCCAAAAAGGACACAAGAGCTGTGTCTCACAATGTGCTTCCAAGTCCTGTTCTAGGGGTTCAGAATGAGGAGTCTGAGGCCAAGCATGGGCCAGAACAACTTGGGTAAATCAAGAAGAAATGACCCAAAACTACAGGCAGAACTTGGACCACATCCCAACCAAACGGTTCATTTTTACCTTTGCATGCTGGCTCTGCAGCTCTTGACTCTGGACAGGTCCATGTGCTGCTGAAGGTGCTGGGTGGCTTCAAGCCCTTCTGCAGACCCCCTTATAATTTTCTGAGCTCCTCCTGGCTGCTGGTGCTGCTCAGTTCATGTGAGGTTTGGCAGAACCAACCCACAGGAGATCTCCCAGCTCTTACTGAGGTGATGGAGAGAAGCCTCTGCTCCTGGTGGGACCTGACCTAATTGTTTCAGGGACAGAGGCTATTGCAAAGTTACTTCCACATCCCAACAAAGCTTCTGTTCCAGCTCCTGTCAGTTCTGTGTGCAAATTCCAGGTGCTTAAGATGAGTGAGCATTTGTACTTCTGCTCTCACTTCTGGGAGGGATTAACTGGGATAAAGGAAGTGTAGGGCTGTAATTCCCCATAATCACTCTCTTCCCCACCTGGGTCCTCTGTGTCACTTTTGGGGAAAGGCACCTGAGCTGCCTGCAGCTCTGTAATTGCTATACCTCAATATCTGGCCTGTCCACTTGGGTTCTGAAACAGGAAAAAGGAATGTTTCTGCTTCCTTGTGGTGCCAACCTAGTACTTTACAAGACCACAAACTTCAGGAAGACCTAACTTTTCTCCTGGACATCTTTCAAGATGTCCAATTTCAGAACTCTGCTCCACACAGCTTTCCAGAATTTACTGGTTCATAAAACTGCCCATCTCCAACTAGACAAAACAGCCACTAGCAGCAGTATTTCTGAAAAGCAGAAGCCATCAGCTCTCCAGGACACTTTCAAAAAACTCACACCTGGTCCAGGAGCTGTTCTTGCAGCTGGTATCATGCCAAGTCAAAGTGGGTGACCCTGAGCAAATCACTTCAATGCCTGGGCAGTTTAGTCCTTCATGCATTCTGTATCCCTCAGCAGGGACTGCATCACCACTCATGAGGTATTTTTTGAGTATCCTGATCTTATCAGTCAGGGTAAAGCCTCTGAGCCTGGAGCAGATATCTGGAGAATCAGGGCTTCCAGCAGAAGATCTGTAACCATAACACTGGAGAGAACACTGGACACATCATCATCTTCAGGTAGTTTTTTTACTGTGCTTTTATGCTAATATTCTCCTAGATACTTGAAAGTAACACTGAACAAGCAACCAGCACACAGTTTATGTAGCATAAAAATGAGCTTAGTATAGTATTAGTATTAGTATTTAGTATTAGTATAGTACAGTATAGTATAGTAGCTCTTTATAGTTATCTCCTTTCTGGTACAGTTGGGAACCTGCCAACCTTGCCACCTGCTCCTAGACTTCCTTTAAGGTAGCCCTGTCTTTCAACATGAAACCCAAATTGGATGTGCACAGCCTTGCTCCTGCACTCTGCAATGTAAACACCTGCACATATGTTTTAAATAGCCTCACACCTCTGTATGTAAAATTTCAGACACCTGTGAATTGGCTTTAAACAGCCCCACTGGGTTTTGTGGATGGAGAACAACTTCCAGGTGTGGATGAATAAGGTTATTTCAAGGGCAGAGGCAATGTACAGCCTCCAGTCTGAGTATGTACAATACTGTATTTCCAAACTCAAAGCAACTCTTAAATGTGTCCTCTCTGTGACTCATTAATCATCTACAAAATTCAGAAATAAATGCATTTGGGTCTCTCTGGCTTATATTGAGCTCTGATTCTCTGGGGCTTTAATTCTGTGAAGCACCTTGAGATCTTGGCACTGACTGAGCGCTCCTCAGGTAAGGACAGTTCCAGCCTTGTTCTTCACACAGCTGCCCAGGAGAGGCTCATTTTCATCAATTTTAGACCAAATCACTGCTTTGTGATTCTTCTGCAGGGCACTTTCTTTCCATGACTCTCTTTTGAAACATTAAGAAGATTCCGTTCTTTTATTCCAATTCTACCAGCACCTTCACAGCAGAACCTCACAACTCATTTCTTATTTCAAAATTTTGGTCCATTTTGGCCCATCATTTACTCATAAAGAATTCTGATAAACTTTTTCAAATGATAAGCTGTGTGAATAAAGGCTACAACTCTGAATAAATCTACAATATATATTTTTAAAACCCTACCCGTCCTCCTTCTTCTTCAGTCACCTCATAATTGAGGAAAAAAAAAATTTAAAAATTTAATTTTCTGCATAAGAGATTAGTTCTGCAGCAAACTTGCTTTGATGTCACAGTGATCTTTGCGACCACAATGCCTTCTTTGAAAAGGAGAATGAACTTTTTCATTTAGTGAATGATTAGACCTCTCCCAAAAGCTGCCAACATTTTTTTTTAGAAGCTGTGTCTTTTTCTCCTTCCCCAGAAGAATATCCAAAACAACCTCAACTTTCCATAGCAAGCAAACACATATTTTAATGACAGTGAGGAAAGGTTTACTGGGAGAAATAGTACCTTTTATTAGCCCAGCTAATACAGCTGAAGAAGACAGAGAGGCTCTCAGCATAAAAGCCTTCCTTTGGAGATGATCTTTCAGATCCCTTCCAACACAAACCATTCTATGATTCCATGTAAAACTCTCTCCAGACTGATTGCAAGGAATTGTAGCCAGAGAAAGACAGATGCATCCATTTTTCACACTGCTCTACAGAGAGAGGTCTGATGGGCACAGGGGCCTTGGGGGCATTTCCACACTGGCCTGAGCCAAGAGTGGCAGAGCTCCCCTCTGCCTTTCTGAACAGCTCATTAATCCAGCCTCAGGACACCACAGCTGGGATAGTGAGCTTCCAGCTGTGCAGCAGGCAGTGTCCAGCTTCCCAAATGGGCACCACCTAAAGCAGAGACACAGCACAGACCCCAGGAAATGGCTGCTAGCAGCTGTCCCCAGGAGTGGAATGGGAATGCCTTGCTTTCGACAGAGTAGGCCATGTAAAATAACCTCTGCTTAGGACTGCTCCACTTTGTTTTGCACATTTTACCTTTGGCATGGTTTTCCAGATCCCTCCTACATCTACTCCTCTCCCACTGACTACAATCCTGGAAATGCCAGGGCCCATAGGAATGGAGAGATGCAGCCTTTCTTTCTGTCCAAACAATCCTGGATCAGTATTTTGTGTGGACAAAAACCTCCACCTTCTTTCTTGTGAGCTTTATGTGTTCTTTTCTCACTGCCAAACATGAGCATATGAATCAAAAACTCTAAATTTCACACTAGAGACTGGTGCCTTTTAAATTAGTCCTCACTTACAGAGAAGCTAAAGAGCAGACAGGCAAGTTGCAGTTGGAAAACATATGCAAGGAAAATAAAGGGGGCAGGAGTGACCAACCTACTAGCCTTTCCTGTTCTCATGACTTTTATATACACATGATCTCACCAATTACATGATGACGTCAACAGAGCCATTCTCTCTGCACTGAATGTCTTCAAAACATTCCTAGCCAGAGAAATTTATCTCTGAAACCACCCACTATCATCAATCTTGTGCATATCCTGAAACAGGGACTGCACAGTTGTGCTTCTGTCATATGATGAGAAGTGTAACTGGTTACAGAGCCCTTGTATGTGCGACCACACACACACCACTACTGATGCAGCATTAAATAACTCTCTTGAACTTGCCTCTTTCAGTAGAAAATGTGCAGGGATCTGCTCTAAAAGCTGAGTCTTGAGCTACAGGCTGTCAGTCTGGTACAGCAACACTGAGAGCTGGGGTTCAAGCCAGCACCAACATTATCCCCTGCTGAGGCACAGTGCTACAGGTGTTCAAAATCACTGCTTCAGCTCTAGCACCCAGGTTTGTCTGCCACTAAAGCATAGCCAGAGTGATGGACTCCTTAAATTGAGAATGGATCATCACTATTAGAATGCTTTTTCCTAATCCTCACCAGGAGCCAGTTCCTGTACACAGCCAAATAATCCACCTCATCAATCTCTTCACATTTTCCCACCAAGCCAGGAAAGCAAAAGAGCTGAATTTCATGGAGGAAATAAGGCTTGAAAGGACAAAGGGAAGAACGGTGGCATCCCTCTGGGAGGACAAGACCAAAGCCTGGCTAGGCTGGAGAGCTGGGAAAGGCAGGGAATGGGGGGCTTCAGCTGAGAAAATGGAGCCATTTTCAAGAGTCAACTGCACTCACGATCTTGCTTTCACTGGGGGGGGTCACCAAGCAAACCAGATTGGTATGGAGAAGCAAGACAAAGGAAGCAGAACATATGCTGAGCCCATGGGACAGATTGTGTCCACAGAAAAGATTTTAAATTTAGAACCCAGTGACAAAAGAATTTACAAAAAGGGTACAGAATACACCTTCTGCCTCTGAATCCTGTGTACAATGAGTAACATGCCAATGATTTTGATATATAAACCTAGTTCTGCTCAAGATCAACCAAATCCATGTCCCATGTCAGGCAGCACAAAACATACCCCAATTTTTCATTACTTTGATTCTCCATTGATATTTTCCACCATAACTAACACATGATTTTCCTTCAAAACTCACCATGACAAAATCACAGCTCTTAAACATAAGAGTACAGCCTGCAGGCTCTGAGTTAAAGCATGCTCTGGCACAGCAATGACATGAAGGACACACCCAGCCACAAAGGATTGCACCAACAGATCACCACAGACACATCTGGGTGCTCACCATCAAAAGCCACACGCAGCAAACTCTGGCAAACAGCACCAGTGACCACGTAAATAATCCTCCATCAGGGCACAGGGAAGATTTGGCCAACAAAGGAAACTCTCTGCAAGCCTTGGGTTAAACCATCTCCTGCCCCAGGCTGGCCTTCCCTGCACATTAGCTGAACTAACAGAGCGAGTGAGCTGTCAGGTCTGAGTGTAGGAAGAAATGATTTTGCTTTTACCAAAATTATTGTGTTCATTTGTAGGTTGTTCTGAAAAGTCAGGTTTGTTTTTTAGCAAAACAAGTTTTGTGAATCCTTTCTTGTTCAAACAGTCAAGTTACTCAGCTCTCCCATCTCCCACAGACAAGGATGAATTGGGTGCTAACTCACAGGACTGGCCTCTTCTCCTCTGTCTGGAATCCACTGACAAACAGCCCAGCACATAAAAAATGTAAAGTCCACTGGTCCACACACAATGTCAATAAATATAGGCTCTCACCAGTTCACCTGGGATATCCTGCCTTTCTTCCCTTAAGCTGTGGGCTTGAACTGTTAGTAAAAAGTTGACACAGCTGTCCAAGATACAAACCCACTGGCACTTCATCTGATATCTTAAAGTGACAACAAACAAATAAATCCAAAATATTTTAATGCCAAACACAATAGTCCGGCTCCAAATACATGCTAGCATTTATGGGAGGATCAGAGATCTGGATCAGGGATTACAGTAAATTTTAAAAACTTCTAATGTTTAAAAAAAACCCCTTTTTTTTCTTTTAATGCCAGCTGGGAAGCTGTGAAAAACAGGCAAATTCCAAACTCTAGGCACAGCACAATGCTGTTCAAATTTCATGCCCTTTCAGTGCTGGCCAGGTGATCTAGGATGCAAATGGCAATATAATAATGGTAAAGACAAACAAGATAAAAACATGTAATCCTGCAGAGGAAAGAAAAGTCATTATGACTCATTTTTTACTGTTGGCCACTGTTCAGTAACTGGCAACTGAGCCACGAAGGAGCCCACGGATCTGGGATGTGTCAGGAACAGTTCTCAGCTGAAACACGGTTACTGCTATTCTTTGATCTGCTCTTGTGTATGGGACATTGTACTCTCGTTGTGTGCACAGGAATTCTAACTGGAAAAGTGTGTGCTCTTTTCACACAAGGGCCATACACTCTGTGCTGTAGTGCTCTGGTCATTTAGAATATTAACTGGTCTTTCATTGTACTCTAATTCCCCAAATTGACACTACCAGCTTGGAATATCCATGATACACATTTCATCTGGTACCAAACTTCCCACCCCAAAAAAATCCTAAACGTCAAGTAAACTGAAAGTCATTCTACTAAGGTGATAGAATCAGAAAGAAATCCCTTTAGAATTTAGACCAAAATTTGGACAATTAATTATTAAAAATAATCACTTTTTAAAAAAGAAGGCCTTATTAAGGTTCCTCATTAACTGCTCTAAAACTCCAAGTTTATTTGAGAAATAAACTGAAACTGGATTAAGAGAGTACAAGCAACTTGTCCATCAAATCCTCTTCCAGCTTAACCTAAAACCACAGCACATTTCTTTTTTAGTAGCTTTAAGTGTGCTTAAGAAAATCCAAGGTTTTCTTTTTTGAAAAAGCTTATTTTCTTGTTCATGTTTTCCAAATTATCTCCGTGGACCTAAAAGCTCAAAACAAAAAAAAAATACACCAAAAACCAAAAATAACACGTTTTCTTTTGCTTTTAATGAAAATGTAGATTCTGGCAACCATATCTGTGCCAAAGGATCTGGAAGCTGGCATAGGAATTTGCCTCATTGTATGGCTACTTCTTAAGTGCCTGCCTCTGGTTTACTTATCTCAAATCTGACCTAGCAAATGCTATTTCAGCACATTAATGGATTTATGTGTAAAAGAGAGAAAAAGAGATGTACGTATTTTTGAATCCAGCCCAGTATGAAACAATCATTTTCAATTAGCATGTCCTTAGATGAGTACAATAAGCCAGTGTTTTTCGCTTCCAATTTGTTTTGTTGCATGCAAAAAGAATAAAGGACACAAAAAGACTGATCCTAGATTAAGCTGTAAAGCAAGATTTATCAATTAGTATGTTAGAAATATCAGGCTGGCCACCATGCCATTCAGATTCCCATCTTTTAGCTGCATTAAGTTTTCTGCTTTTAATTAAATATTGAATGTCAGGCTGGATACTTGAGATAGCATCAAAATAGTAGCTGCACCCCAAGACTGTTCAGTGACTGCTACATTCAGTGTGATACAGGAATTTACATTAACCACCACAATTAAGAGGGAAGATGCACTAATAAAGGTCTCTCTCCATTCCACCTCCAGAGGAAGGAGCTTCAGAGCACTAAGTACACTTTATTTTATGCTTTCAAATAATGCTGTTCTACCCTCAGCACCCAGCAAAGCCATCCCATCACTGCCCTCCCTGCCCTGTCCTGTCCTGACACTGGAAGTCACACTTTGCACTGAATGGTGCTGAATGTGGAATTTTCTCTCAGAGCAAGTATAGCTTAGATGAGCTGCAGTGAACTGAAGTCAAATGTATTTGTCACATACCCAGAGGATGACAAAAATCCATTATAGGTGTGTTCAGCAGTTATCACCTCACCTCAACTCAGGGCCCAGTGTCACAAAGCAGGCACTCTGGCACCAATACTGACTTCAGGAATTCTTGCCCCTGTTTTTACCCTTTTTTTTACTCCTTCCTCCATTGTTTTGCATGCCTTCAGCTCAGTCATGGCAAGTGTTTGCAGAGTCATGCTGTGAACCAGAGCAGTGACTTTCCCAGAGTACAAACCAGAGAACATCAATTTTAATCACGTCTGTTTAACTCAAACTGTGCATACCATAAGACAAATAACAGGAAGAAGGGACAGCAACATTCAAACCCTAGTGCATGAATAAACAGCCAGGGAAAACTTTTTAAACCCTGCTGAAAGCCCATGCACTGTGAAACTGTGTTTGGAGTAGCAATGGCCTAATCCAGCCAAGCTTGCAGGGCGCTAATCGAAAGCACAGGGAATCACTTCCCAATCTTTTAAATAAACACCAATTATACAGTAAAACTGCAGCCTGCTTAATGCTCTTATCCTTGCTTAGCTCTCTATGATCTCTCTTTTCCTACCCTAAACCACCAGAAGTCTCCATGCCCTGCAGTGTTCCACTTATAGTGTTCCTGACCTGTGCATTGGTGAATATCAGACTTGTTGAAATTAGACTTGATACAAATATAAGAAATTGATACTTTTAGAATTTCCATTCATTTTCAAGACCTTACATTTTCATAGGTAGATGGACATAAGCCTTCTCATCCTCTAGTACACATAGATGATAAATGTCTGCTAAATTTAAAAAAAAGTCCCTATTTACCATTCCACACAGTAACACACAAGAGAGCACAGTAACACACATCTCATTACCCCTGCCCTGTTCTTTGCAGATAAAAAGCATTTTGTGTGGCCCTAGTATTTGCTGATAAACTCTTTTGGTGCTTTCTTTTTAGCAGTACCTGAAGAGCAGAGCCGAAAAAAGAAAAAAAATCATATTCTGAAAACCAGAAAAAAAGTGCTCAGCAAAGCCCTCTCTGAATTCTGAATTCAAGAATTCTGCAGTGGCCCTCACAATTCTTGAAGCAGAATGTGCTTTTCTGCCAGAGCAAATGCAAGTGAGCTGAGCTACAATGAACTGAAGTATACAAAGGCTGAGGTCTGCCCACAAACCAATCCTAGGAGTACAGAACACACTGCCCACCTGCTGAGCATCCCAGGCAGGGGGAGGCTGGGCCAGCCCTGCTCCCACAGCTCTGTCCTGAAGGGAAAGCCCCAAGCACAGCTGCAGGTGCTGCCTGCCCTCCAGCGCTGTGCTGGCTGGGGAGAAGATGCAAGGCTGGCAAAGGTAACACTGACCATGCCCCTTCCCAGTGGGAATGGACCTTCTCAGCCTGTCAGCCGTGCAGAGCTAAGGCAGGCAGTGGCTCCTGCCAGCTCCTGCGGGACAGCTGAGGCTGTGCTGGAGTCTGTGTGAGCTGTGGACTTTCTCAGCCCAGCTGGTATTAACTTTCTCCCATGGTTTTCAGAAATTTGTGCTTACCTGAACTGGATATTCCGGAAGAGTTACCACTAGGTAACTGTAGCTCCAGGTTAACTGAGGTTCATGTTTGCAAGTTTTTTTGTTTTGTTCTGTTTGTTAATAAAATAAGGGGAGGGTGGGGTTGAACAGCTGAGACATGTACAACTGCAGTGAAATCCTCCTGGGGCTACAGAGATCTAGACTGCTAAGGAACTTTACATCCCTGTCCTCTCTTATTTTATAGGAGTGAACTAAGTCTGGATAACCAACTCCAGTATTCCTCATGTCTTAAATCTCAAAGATGTAAGTTTAGCCATTGGGCAATCTCAACTCTGTAAGCAGAATTCTGTGCAATTTAATTTCTTTGATTTTAAAACAATAATTTCTCATCACTCTCATTTACTCTACACTCCCTCAACCCCTGGGCAATGACAGCCACAGCCACACAATGCCCATTCTGTCTCACTTTCCTGCTTTTCTCTGCCTCTCCAGTACTGCCTGACCCTCCCTCCTGGAGCAGCTTCCTCCCAGAGAGACCAGAGGAGCTGGGAGGTGGCACAGAAATGGTGCAGAGCATGGGGTGCTCTGTGAGAACAGTTCTGATTTTTCATTTCACCTCCCACAGTGCTGAGTTGTACCAACTTCCATGCTCCCTCCAGTGCCTCGGTGCCAACAGCTCAGTCCAGACAACCTCTCTGCAGCAGCAGTTGAGTGGAACAAACAGCAAATGCTCAGATCACTCACTCCCCAAGGCATCTACAGAGACCATTCCATCTGTAATTTATTACCTTTCAAGAAGAGCCTCTCTAAAGTCAGCCATGCAGATTAGGAGGCGAATCCCTACGCACACACAATCTGCAGAGTGAATCTGATCACAAACAGCGGAGGACACTTGCAGGGGAGGCCAGAAGACTGTCAGAGTTCTGCCAAGAGAAACAAATATGGCAGCAGAGTAATTGGTCCACTTGATTTGCTCAAGCACTGTGACCACACACAGGCTGAAAATTCTTCTGCTTGGTCTTTTTGGTCTCTACCTATGTAGTCAAACCTTTTCTGTTAGAAAAGTATTTGGAGCTGTATCTCCAAGAGTGCAACAGGAGTCATGAATTAGTCAAGACAAATCTAGAAAGAGTGACATCAGTCAGGGTGGAAGGTACAAGAAATACAGATTTATGCTTCATGAGGCTACAAATACCCAGCAAAAGCATCTTTTGGATGGTAAAATTCATTTTTCTGGGCACAAGAAGGAAGACTTAGATCTGACACTTTTGTGAGATTCCACACAAAAAATTCAAATCTGAAATAGGATTTATCTTAGTAAGCCTAAGCCCCTGATGCCCCACTAAGAAAGTGATGAACATCAACCAGCTTTTCAACAGGTCCAGAAAAAGACCTAGAAGTCCCACCTGCTGAATTCATAAAATGACAATCTCCCCTCCTCTCATGTTACCATGGTTATGGATGCAAGATATTACAGAAATGTTTTGAGTATGTTTTCAGAAGTGAATTTTGTCAAGAAAGATACCGTTTCACATTGACTTAGATACTGAAAATAAACTTAACCAGCCCAAAAAAACACTATTGCTTGTTCAGACATGTCTCCTGTAAGTGAAGCATCAACCTACTCAAGGCCAAGTTCTCAAACATAAGCATGGATCATGTGCAAACCTAGATATGTATTCTGCATATTTTTACTTAACAGAATTAAGCAAAGCTGGTTAAAAAATTTGAACTGGTTTGCCAAAAATAAACACAGTTATTTTTGTGGTACTTTCACTATAAGACTAGAATTCAAAACTCAGTGCATGTAACTCCAACCTGCAGAATTACACACGTGGGAACACAGGACAGAGCTTGTACTCAAATACTCAGGGAAGGGCCAGGATGCTGGCAAGGGCTGGAGAAGCAATCAGAATTCAGGCTCCAAATGTTCACCCACACACCATGATCATGATCCGCAAAGCCTGAATTCCTCACTGCTGCATCAGTGCTGAACAGAATAAAATGTATCTATGACTGGGATTTTAAATCAGAAACTTTGATACAGCAATGGCTTAAGCTGCAACTGGAAAGATCACTTTCATTCCAGCGTGTGTGCTCTCCAGAACAGAATCTGAAAGTCTGATCCACAGGATCTCTGGTGTCTTTTGCAAGAGCAGATGCCTTAAATGAAACAGCCTGGCCCAAATCACAATTAGCCCTGCTCTAGAGGTCTACATTATTAACTGCTTCCTTTTCTCCTGCCTGTATTTCTGTTTCAGCTATGTTTTAGAAGGCTGGAAAGCTGCACTGGGATTATTCAGGCTGAAAGATGCTGTATACACTGTAGGCGTAATTCCTCAATATTCACAGTAGCCACTATTTAAACATGACTTTCTTAACTAGTTTTAATTCTTTTTAATACTCAAAGGCACCAGTAGATGTTTAAAGCTGTTTGGGGGCTAGAGAGTCCTAAAAAAGGGAAAAAGAGTTTCTGAAACAATTAGATTTCTATTTCACTCGTCACTCTTTTGCAATCTGAAAACAGGCCTGTCAATAAACCAAATGCAGTTTAAATAAGGAAAGCAGTATGCTCTCAGCCTGGAACCCTGTGTGCCAAATTATGGCTTGCAGTAAATTTTTATGAGCAAGTTATAAACCCCTGAAAAATGGAACTTGCAGCAGAAACACTGGAAGAGCCATCACTGCAGCAGCCCTAACATGCTGCTTTGCCCTTGCCTGGTGAAGTCCAGCCTCATTCCCTCTTCCTCTTCTTCAGCATCACTCTGGCTTCCCAGAGGAACATGTGGAATCACTGAAATGGCTGAACCTCCTATCTCCACCTCTGGGCACTGTCTTGCCCCCTGCTCTGATTTCTGTGCTCACCCTTAGGGAACACCTTTCTTGCTCTCAGATCTGTGGGTTTTTACCCCGTGGTGCTGAACACGACTGTTGGCCTCTGGCCTTCCACCTTGGCAGCAGAAATGTCCTTCCCTGTCACCCCTCACTGACTGCACACAGGGTGACTGTGGACCACCATTTGCAGTGAAGGAAAGTGGAGATTCAGAGGAGGCAGAAAATTCTGCAAAGAAAATCACAACAGAGAATAACCAAGTAACAGATGAGTGCTCATGATGTGATTAAATTGGCTGTTTCATGAACTTGGCAATAGAAAAGCTATAATGGGAATACACTAAATTGCCCAGGATTTTCACCTGAGCTAAACAGAGAACCTTGTCATCACAGAAAACTGGGAAAGGGTTCCTAACCACAGACCAAAAGTAACACCATTTCTTCACAGGATAATCCCTACTTACATGGCCTGTCTGAAAACACCTCTGCAATGATCAAAATCAAAGATGGGCTCAAGGGCAACAGCACAGCCTGGTCAGGAGAAAATGTGCAGGTTTAAAGGCAGCTGGAATCTGACTGACAGATACAGCTGGGCTTGTCAGCTGATACACTGACACAGAGGTGGATGAAAGCTGTCTCAGACAAAATGATGTATTATTAACCAAGACACCTTCAAAGCCTGGAAAACTGTATTTAATGGGAAAAAAGGAACGCTGGTCACATAAATAATTGTCCTCAGTGATCTACAAACTTTTAGATATTCTGTACTGTCTGCCTTTCCTATTTTCTCCTTCCATATTTTTTTTCTTACTGTCTTCTCCTTTTCCTTATTTCATTACTGATAAAGGAGGGAGGAGAGAAAACAATAAATAGCTGTATATTGCACTGGGCAATAAGGGCATTCTTTGTTCAGGAAATGCTGTCGTTTTTCATGAAGCATACCTTGACTCTTTTGCCAAGTCCATTCTGTGACCTTTTTTTTCACTCAACAGAGACTTTCTACAACATTGCCTCATTCTCATCAGGTTCAAATAGTACATTGGGAGCACCTTCCACGTCTATTTTTTACTTTTCCTATTATGTCCCCACAATGAGCTGGTTTTAGTCCCTCATATAGCATCAGATATTTAACATAAGTGAAAATCAAACACAATTAATGGATTAATACCACCTGTCACGACTGTACTTGGAAACCTGTTTGACAAAAGCATGGTCACTGTCGTGAAAACTCCCTCCTTCCAGACTTCCATGGTCTCTCTCCCAAAACACACAGTGAGAGCTGTGTGTGGAACAGCCTGCAGAGCACTCCTGATTTTCTCATTGTCTCAGTACATCCTCCATGACTTAATTACAGATTTTTGGCTCTGCTTTGATTTCAGTTTATACTAATGATATTTGATTGACAGTAACTTAAGAAAAATCACAAACTTATGTTAAATTACTAGATTATTTATGTATTTTCTGCTGTACTGGTAACAATGACTTCAGTGAAACATATGGAACAAATAATGAGATATTTAGAAATCAGGAGTTTATAAGAAACTGGAAACAATTTGATATAAACCATTTAAAAACTATATTGTGCTTCATTAAAAAAGATATATATTTACCTAGTCCGTCTGGTATTACAGGAAACAAATAAGAGAGAGGTACTTGCAACTGTAATTGAAGTGACAACATATTTCATGGTAGCTGGAGATTTCAACTATCTCTAAAGACTGGATTCACTTTAAAACTACACAATCTACTCACATCACTGTCCAACTTCAGAACACACCTAACATTAAGAAGAATCAGCAATGTATTCCCCAATCCAGGAAAGTACTTTACAGTATTGAGGCACAGTTGATTTTGATTATCCTGTTGTTAAGTGTCACCCTTTAGGCACAGCTGCACAGCCCCAGGCCATCATTCCTCTGGGGAGTGAGGGAATCCACGGGAACACAGATCTTCCACTTGCCTGGGTCAGGCAGATGCAGGCTGGGGCTGGCAGTGCTGCTGAGGCACTTCTGGCGCAGCTGAGGATGTGACCTGTCCCTCCATCTCACCCTCTTTGGTGACCTTCACAACTGCTCTACCAGCACTGAGCTCCTGTGCTAAAACTGTTCACAAAACAAATCATTTCAACCTCCTCAACAATGTCCTGTCCCCGGGGTCCCAAAGCCAGAGATCACCAAGCACATGCTAACAGCAAATATGGGAGAAAGCCAATGGCAATTAAAGAGAGCCCTGAGGTGCAGTGGCAGAGGAGAGATCAACACACTGCCAGGCACTAATTAAGGTGAAGTAATAATATGTTGGCAAGTCACATAATTAATAAATAGCTTGGTATAAATACAGAGTATTAAAAAGCCGTTTATGTGCACTGTCATTTTTAATCACCAGATTTATGAACAATTATGAGTAACGATGCCCCACAACACTATGAAGTAACAATAGAGCTGTGGTCCAGGCAAAGGAAAAGCAGCCATTTATTAGTCCTGGCTGCTAGGGATGTCCATAGCTCCTAGAAACCAGATTTGCCTCAAGTACCATCTCTAGCTCCCATGCAAATCCAACTGCAAAGGTATCAACTAATAGGTATCAAGGATATGTTCTCCACACCAGAGCAGTTTCAGTGCCTCTTACAGCCTCACTAGCAAAGCTGGTCTAGAATTGGTCACTGTAATTCTCTGGACCCTCTGCCAGCAGTGCATAAATCCCCTCCACTGTTATTCTTAAATCTGACTTTCATTTATAGCAGTTTTTCTTCCAGGAAGAGTGGGAGGAACAGTGTTGACAGAAAGGCTTCTCATTATATATTTCTATGAGAAGACAAACCTTGCTCCTGGGTAGCTGGGAGGGAGTATTTAGCATCCCTCCACAAATTATCTGATAATAGGAAAAAATTAAACTGCATTTAAACAGCCTTAAAAGGGATTGCAATGTGTAGCTCAAGACCTCAAATGGCACTAGAGCTTTAAGCCTCCAGCACGATTCCCAGCACCACCTGTACCCCAGTACAGTGTGCCTGCCCTGGGATTGCACCACAGACTCTGTGCCCTACCCTGCCGAGTCTGAACAGAAATAAACTCAGTGTTTATGACATGGGCCTAGTTCCTGGCTCTGTGAACACAAGGTACATTCCACTCTAATTATTCCTAATTGCCATGACCTAATGTGTAAATATTTGCAAGCACGAATGTAAAAGTGCTTCCATACTGTTGGTAGAGCCCTGCTCCCAGCTGTGAGGAGCCTCTGCCGTTCTCCAGGCACAGCCCACACTGCACAGCTCCTCAGCTGACCTAGGGCCTTCCAAGTGAGGGCCTGTCTTGTGTTGTTGAGGTTTTCAGCAGGTAATTGAATGGGAACTACTGCAGTTCTGATGCCCCAATTTGCACACACCATCTTCCAATAAATCCTTCTTTTATCTATTTGTTATTGTTTTCCACAGCTGCTAGATGCCTATCATTGTGCAGCCTGGGTAGGGTAGGACCCCACCTACCCTAAATCTTCCTTTGCACTGTCCTGACTGTTCCCCTAGCACTTAATATTCAGTCTCTTCTCCATCCTGCTTGCACTGTTTTGATTCCAGGGTATTGGAGAACTTAATTTGGCACAACAAGACCAGCTAGCTGTAGAGCAGACATGACCCAAGTGTGTTCTTCTCAAATTAGTCCCTTTTCTTGGTAGAGCCAAACCTGCAGAGAGAGTCAGACACATTCCAGGGTGGTCAGGGAGGGAGCTGAGCAGTGGGTGGCATTGGGAACAACCAAGACTTTGGCTGCCAATTCCAGAAATTTCACAGGATGGTTCTGGAAGCAGCCATCCCAGAGCCAAAAAGCAGACAATTCTTGAGGTTATCCTGAAATGCTGCAATCAAATTTTCCATGTCCATCAGCCCTATGCCTCAGGTGGGCGTGCCAGGGCAGTCTGGCAGCAAGAATCCCTGTCTGCACAGGTTGGATTTACAGGCTGCACCAAGTGCCATCAGCCATCAGGCACTCCTGAAGCTGGAATGATTCTCAGCCTCTTCCACTTAGACCAGTAAATCGGAGCAGCTGAGACACTGTATGCACATAATGCTGTAACTCACTACCAACTCCCCTGAGGCATCTTGGGCCATAATTTATACAGCTCTGAGTGCTTTTATATTATATAGAACTGAGAGCTGGAATGAAAACCAAACAAAATGAAACAAAGCAAATGCAGACAATGAATAGCCTGAGAAATTAAAATAGCCTCAAAACTTGAAGAACCCAAACTGGCCCTCTAAGTGACTCACACTAAAGAAGATGCCTCATTTATTAAGTTAGAAGAATTGTAAAAATAAGGACAGATTTCAAGAAAGAGCAAGCTCTCAGGAGTTTCATAGGTTACAGATTTTCTTTTAATTCTAATCACTTGATCCATATTACACTGAAAAGCCATGTAGCTGCTGCCCCTAAGGCAGGGCCTTTCAGCTGGTGGTGACAAGGCAGCCTGTTCTTCCTTCCTTTGAGGATAGGAAAGCTACCACATAGGGCTTGGCATTGTCCCCACCTAACAATCTGTTCTTTCCTTTTCCATCCCCCAGGAATAAAACCATCCCCCAAAACCTGACATGGAGTATGTCCCACACCAGGCCTTGCTAAGGGGCTGGGGAAGAGGAGGGTGAGAGGGGACAGGCCACAGAGCTGACCATGACAAAAGCCTGAGTCATCTTCACTGAATCCAGTCCCTGTCCACTCTCATCATACAGAGCTCAGAAGGTTTTGGCAAAGCTGAAATAATTTTTAATGAACAGTAATAGCAAACATGAATTAGTCTAATAATGCAAGGTTATAGACATAGAGTCATTCACACTTGTCACAGAGAATACAATGCACACACTCTCCTCTTCGTCTCCATCCTTGCCATTTTCCCCAGGATTTTTCTGCAAGCTGAATGGGAGTTTCCTTCTGGGACTAGCAGTCCTCAGCAAACTCTGGGTAATAAATAATAATAATAAATAAATTGCAAAAGCCCTGGAGCAGCCTGTTTAGTCATCTCATTAAGTGTTACCAACACTTTCACAGTGTTGGACAGGCCTTAGTCATTCCCCCATTCCTGTAAAAGACATGGTTTTCTCATCAATAACCCTCTGCAAAAGAACTGGAAAGGAATTGCTATGAACAGAGCAGGGAGCTCCTCTCTGTTCTTTTCCACTGCAGGACAGCACCTAAAGGTTGTTCTGCACTTCTGCTTTTTCTCTTGTCGATTTTAACTATAGGACAACATTTAACCATTTCTAATTATTAGTCTGCTCCCACACCAGCAAAAGCAGCTGCAGCTCTGTCTTTGGTTATAGAAAAGCATGAGGAGATGCTGTGTATGAGCTGGTGAGGCACTTCAGTTTGCTTTATAAATGTGCAAAAGCTTTTCTCCTTTTATGAAAAACAAAGGGGATACCATAATGACAAGGTAAAAAATAAAGCAAGCAGTAACCCTCAAGGGTTTCAGTTTCCAGGTGCTTTGAAGATAAGTTTCTAAACTGCTTTTTCAATTTTAGAGATTGAGTCACACAATTGTGCTGTATCTGATTCAGAAGTGTTAATCAGAAAGATCAGTAACAGCCTATCACAATGGTAGTAAGTACATAAATATTATTTGACATACTTTTTCAATAATCTTATATGTGCCTTTTAACAAGCCTCCATAACACAGAGAACATATGAGCCCTGCTAGTATATACCAAACAGCAAGGTAGTTAAGAATATATTGCATTTATAAACTATGCACAACTTTATGAGTCTCTAGCTATAATTTCATCATAGCACAGTAATTGGAAAGTCTGCATAATTCTGGAAGGATATGTGTTTTAGTTAAAAGAACACTATTATTGCTAATTGGATACCAAGCTTACATTGTAAATCAGAGCAAAGTATGGGCTCCTAATTACAAACTTTTTTGAAACAAGCACTGTATGTCTTTACATTATTTTTGGCTAACAAGTGACTTAAATAATCATAGTGTTACAAAGTCCATAAATCTTTTCTTTAGCTGTGGCTGATGAAATGTTACAGGATAAGAATGTGTGTTCCCAAGGTAAATATCTGGCTTGGCAGCCTCATCTCCTACAGTGAATCAAGGTAAAGGACTATGTAAGTGACTGGCACTGGCACAGCCCCAAGCAGAAAAGGCAAAAAGTAAAAAGCTGGTATTAACTTATGTAGCATGTTGCAGCTTAACACATTTTAAACAGGCTGGGCTCACTCTTACGCATCTGGAGCTAAAAACTTACAGCCGTGTTCTTATGTGGAATGAACTTGTGTATTAGAGTTTTACAACACCAGCAACAAGCTTTTATGAAGTTGTTAAGGTCCTGAATCCAGAGCTGTTATGCGAGGCTCTTTTTAAAATTATTTTTTTTTCAAACAGCTTTTCCTCTGCACGCCTTGATCTGCCCTTGGCGTTCCCGTGGCAACAGAGACAGCCCTCACTGCTGAGTGACAGACACCTCAGGAATAAATATGGCACATGGTGCTTTGGGAACTCTGCTGGGCTAACAGAAAGTACCCAAAGCCTGCTCCTCCTATGAGAATCCATGAGAGAAGAAAACACTGAAGTTATGGGACAGGCCCTACACCCCAAGCCTGCAGCCAAGGTGCAGGGAAGATGGTTCACTCTTCAGGTAATGCTCTGAACACACTGGTTTGTTCAGCATGATCTTAGAGATGTGCTGTCCATGCCAGTGATGGACCAAGTGAAAAGCTTTGTGCATTAAAAGGCATAAGAAGGAGACAACTTAAAAAACCGGGCCTCTTGGAACATGGAATGTGGCCTAGGAAGATCAACAATTCCAAGTCTGATGTCTACCTTTCATTCTCTCCCTACTGAAAGGAAAATTCATGCCTATTTTCAAAGTCTGTTATAAAGACATTAATGTACTACAAAATCTCTGGAAATAATTTTGATTTTTCCTTTTGATTTTCTACCTATTTATTAAAGAAAAATGTAATGTAGACTTAGGCATGGTGATGCTGTTCAAATGTCAGCCTGCACAACATCAAGACGGAGGCCATGTGTTCCAGATTTAAAAGCTGTATTCACTTTGTGATACACCATTCAACAAGAACTTGCTGTCAAATGAGCCTTCTAATTTATTCAGCATGTTTCCACCTCTTCTTCTTCAAGGAACAGTTGAGGCACATCTCACCAGGTTATTAAGTAATGATGGTGTCATTACTTAATGCTGGAAAAGAAGAAGTCTTTAATAGTACCAGATAACCTGAGGATCTCATCTAGGCTGATATAGTCCCCAAGGTCTTGGAGTTCAGAAGCTCTGCAGGGTATATGTATTTAACCTTTCATCCCGGCCAGGTTATTAAAGTGAGTTCACTGAACTTGATTCCAGAAGAAAAAACAGAAGCAGCTTGCTTGCACTGTTACAGATGAGTAAGTATGGCTAAGTCCTGTTTTATGACCACCGTAATTCCTTTTCCATAAATTCCCTAACCTCAAGTCACAACTGTGAATGCCTCTGACAAATAAGACTTGTCTGCATGGAAGCAGAACATTGCAGGCACCACGTGGCTTGTGCCTATTTGTTAATGTGGGACCTGACAATTATTTCCATCACGAATTCAACCACAATCTTCTCCATCCAGGGTTAACCCAGGCTCAGCCTTGCAGTGTAGATGACTCAGAATGTGGGATTAAAGGCACAGAGCTGCAGGCACACTGGCCACAGAAGCTGGCTTGGAAACTTCTCACCGCCACCAAACCACAGCACACCTGTACCCAAAAACCTACATATCTGGGATAGTCAGACATGAAGGACAGACAAAAATCACACTGCACGGCAGAAAGAGAGACTTCAAATAAGTTTCTCTGTGTTGATTTGACTACCATGTTCTGGCTCATGACTTTAATATCTAGAATCAGCCTTTTAGGACACCTGATAACTGAAGATAGTACAACAATACTTTATTTCCCTTGGAAGAACTGAATTAAGTACTACAGAGTGGGAAAAGGTCCTTTGTGAAGCTTTTCCCCAGTGTCAGGTTGGCAGGTTTTTCTCAGTGACCAGAAGAACTAGGAATTATTCTGGAACAGGAAACAAGTCCTTTGAGACAAGAAGAAAATGTCAACTGGAAACTTTTAACAGGAAAGGTACAACAAGCCTTAGACTGAATCATTAGAGTGTGATTGTAAAAGAAGAGGAAAATGGGACAAAGTCAGATGTGGACATGTAGAACAGACAGGAGGACATGACTCATTGTCTTCTGGACAACTTTAGCTCTTAATCAGAGTCTCCAAAGAGAATTCACCAACTCAAGTAAGAACACATTCCTATGAAGCTGAGCACAACATGTGCTCTTTATAACCTACAGAGAAACCCAGGAGGAAGCAGGCACACAGGAATGAGGGGCAAGCACACAGCTCAAACTACACTGGAAGGCAATCAGTACCCACCTCACATCACCTCACGGGCACATGGAAATGGTCTCTGAAAACTCCTCAAGTCAGCAGCAGAGGGACGATTTACTGCACCTGGCAAATAACCTTTCTTTACAGAGCAGAATTTGTTGTACTAAAAAACCTAATCAGACAGCCACAGACTGCACCTTCCAGACCCCACTTGCAAAGAATATTCTGAAACTTGCTGGTAACTGCATTTTATGGTTTTTTTTTTGTTCTGTTATTTTGAAAATTCTGGTATTTTTGTTTAACACTGCTTGAAGGTAGTCATTAATTTCAACTGAAACTAGACCAAATTCTTCACCTAAATCCTTATTTAGACACCTTTAGAAGTAGTCTGTTTTTATAGGTTCTCAGCACTTTGAACCTCTGAAAAAAACTGAGGTGTTCTTCATCAGACATCGCTTCTCTCTTTAATCAAACTGTGTCTTTCTGCCAACTTGGAACCCTTTGTTTTCAAGTAAAAATCTGTCCTCTCTGTCCTTTGTGCTGACACTTGGTTCAGTCACTGGTTGTTTCTTAACAGTTTTTTGGGGGAACAGATACTAAAATGTCCCTGTCAAAATAAACATGTTCCTTTTCTTACAGACCACCTGAGCACAGCAGTGACACTGACCTCCCATTCAATAATTAAAAGAATTGCTTCAAGCCTGGGTCAGGTGAAATGGGGGAGCAGCCCTGCATGTGACAGAGCAGAGAAGCAGCAGGAGCAGAGCTGAGTCTCTGCTTTGTGCAGAATATCCTGAGAGCGCTGACCACTAACTCTGCTTTCCAAACAAAGTGAAACGTTTTGCCAAGAGGGATTGAAAGCCAACTATTAGATCTGCCATGTGCATGTTGTATGTGCATGTGGTAGGCTATGCCCAAGTAACACATGACATTCCCATTAGCTTTTGTTAACTTCTACATCAGAGCAAGCCAAAATCTTAAGAATATTAACCTCTGTTCCTTCTAAGTGTTCCTTAATTTTTATTAGAACAATTTTGAGGGTAGTTTTGCAAGCTTTTTTTTTTCTCCTTTGGATGGATACAAAAATTTCTCTGATGAAAGCTTCAGGCTTTTTTAATTAAAAACAAAACAAAACAAAAAAGCCAACAAACCCCAACCCTGTAACATTATTTTCCTTAAAGAAACTGCCAAAACTCTAGGAATCAAATTACAGAACAGAGGAAGACGTCACAATTCCAGCTTTACTCTACCTACCCAGGGAACCTGAAAGCTTCTCTGAGGTGATGAGTTGATGGGAAACAGCACAATTCTGCACTAAGGAGGGAACTTCTATTTGTATTTAATGAACTTGGTGAAAGTGAAGCTTAGGAGTGTATGTAATGGATTTCTGTGTTCTTAAAAGATGGAAAATAATTCTTTTTACCTACTGCTGAATAAACTCCTACGCATAAACCTACAGCCACCTCAGAAAGAAAAATGCTGGGGGTTTCCATCTGTGGTCTGTAGAGTGTTGAGGTTAACTCTGCAAGACTGCCATAAAACATCATTACAAAAACCTGATTACTAGTGGACATACATTTGCTATCCAAGAGTTGGCAATCTTACTCAAACATTTATTTAGAAATCTATAAGCAAAACTACTTCAGGGTCACAGGGCCTGATTTTGGCCTTCTTCATTCATGATACTGTTTCTACTTTCTTAATTGATAGAGATCATTCATAAGCCTTGTTGTTTAAATGGCCATGACTTCAGGAAAATCAGTCTCTGTTACATTCAATAACTGCTAACCCCATTTATCCTACCTATAAATAATCCCTCACTCTCTCCTCCCTCCTCAACTCCCAAGTCATTATACTGCAACATCTTGGCTCTATGCCTATTTAATCTTGGTAATAATGATCAAAACCAGAATGAATGCACATTTCTCAGTACCCTGATTAGGATCACCAGCCAACTAAACATAATGCACAGACTTCATTAGAAAAAGAAGGTTGTGCCAGAGATTGCCATATTGGATTGGAACTCTTACATTTTGTAGGATTTAATGTTATTATCAGAAGTTTAGATCCCACTGGACTTTGGATGGCAACATTTGTTAGGTTTTTTCCATTGTTAGAGGCAAAAGAGAAAGGGAGAAGTGTTTCCTTTATGCATTAACTTATGTCAAGAATGATGATTCTAAAAAGCCATTAGTGTGCAGGAAATGCAGAGTGATTACAGCACAAAACCTTACAACTGACAAGATTCTGTTCCTGCTCCAACAAATGAGAAATGCTGGTAAGGCTTCACAGTCACATCTATTAAGAAACAGGACAGTCCAAATATAATGTCTGGGTGATGTGTCTTTGGTGCTTTTTCTAGTAGCATTTAAGAGTGCACCCACAGAGGACATGATTCAATGGCTTTCTGTGACAGTGGCCAAACACCTACTGATCAAAACTGTACCGTGTAAAGGTTTCATTTGCCAGTCTCATGCTTCAAATAACCAGGCTCCAGGTGTACAGTCCAGTTTACCTTGGCAAGGAGAAGATGGCAAACTGATTTATGCAATCCAACTACCACCACCAGCTCTTGCCCTCTGCTGTGCAACAATAGTTACCATTTAAACAATAATCCCCATTGCTTGGTCCCAAAACAGGGGATAGACAAAAGATTCACTGTACTTATGCTGCTTGCATTTTAAGGTAATCTATCACTCAATATATGTGGGAAAGCCAGGAATTAATTGGGTTCCAGTGCACACTCATGGAGTGATTACTCTGCAGATGGGCATTTTGTTGGCTGGCAGGGGCTTTTTTTCCACTGATGTGCTGCTACATAAAAAAGGTAAAGTCTGAGGGGTTATACACAGTTGTTAAAAGAGGAAAATGCAAAGATGTATTTTTAAATAATGCTTTGCCATGGTCCTGCCTTAAGCAGATTTAAAACAGCTTAGACCCCTACTGTGTTTTGCAGGGTCAGTGTCAGGAAGACTTGGGGTGCTGACAGAAATACCAAACTACCAGCCTCAGCTGTGGATGGCTTGAGATACCTCAGTTTGTGCTGACATGTCTCTTATTCACAGCCACTTTACAGAAAGAATCATTTACCTTATCAGCAGTTTACCTTAATGAAAGTAACTTGGCTTTCCTGAAACACTTAGGTGTGCAACAGAGAGAGACCTCTCTATACACAAGGAAAATTCCAGGCAAAATGACAAGAGTATTTCTGGTTGCAAAGATCTTAAGTTCCTACTCGTTTTTATAAAAGTTGCCAGCTAAGCAGGGGGGAGACTGAAGAAAAGACATCAGTAGATGACTGTCTCTTCCTAGGTATCAGAGAATCCTCTCAGCTTTAGGACAACCAAAGGAAAATGAGCTGTATTAGCTCTGCTGTTTAGATCTGGTTTTAGGTTAGCTAATTTATCCCCTCTACAGAATACTAAAGAATCCCTTAGTGTAAAAACACATGTGGGATGGGATGATACTGTACAAAGTGTTTCTGTCTGCTGCCTCTGCCCATAAAAGAAATTAACTCCCTTTGTCCAGTGGACACTGCAAGGAAGGGGGCTGGGCAGGAACGGGGGGAAGAGGGATTTGCCTGTGCACATGGGTTAAAAAGACATTTAATGAATTACAGAAAATAACAGCTTTACACAGAAAAAGCATTCCCTCTCCCTGCTTCTCTCCCTCTGCTTTTCCACATAAATTATGTGAACATATCATCAAAACATGATGATTTTTATTTTCATAAATGGGGCCATATGTCAGCTAAAACAGAAAATGTGTGCTGAACTGTGATGTGGGTTACATGATACACTTTAATTGGATGTCACTTTAATGTAAACAGCTTTACATAAAACTCAGCCTAAAAGAAAACTTTTTTAAATTGTCAAATATTAGTTGCTAAACCAACTTGATGCATTTGTCTTTTGCATTGTCTAGTCAATCAAAGGGTACCAGGCACAAAGGCTTCATTCTGATCCCACTTGCACCAAAGCAGCCACAGAGACCTTGCTATGGCAATTAGAATAGGGAGTCAGGGACAAAGGACATTTTTGGCATAAACACTGTTGCCTAAATTTTCCATATAAGAGAATTTAAAATTTTTTTTTGCAAATGTCATTTGTTCCTCTAAATATTTAACAAGTGCAGTTCACTTGTGGTCAAGCCTGTAGGCCAACATCCCTTTCTGCAGTGGGAGAAATCATACCCTGAAAAAAAACCCCAAAACCCCAAACCAAGTACTATATGCACATTTACAGAGCCAGAACAGCCAACTTTCCTTCATCCAACACAAAACCATAGATATCCACATGGAACAACCTCCATAAACAACACACTACCATAATAATGAACAGCTGAAAATGACAGGAATAAACAAAATTTTAAAATGCAGCTTTGGTTATGCCGATAAAATATCAACCACTTATACTGGGAAACATTAACAAGTCAGTATTTGCTAGCAGATCCCACAGGGTTACCACAGTCATTTTCTGTGTATAAACACAGGAAAAAGCAGTCATGTCTCACCTGCTGCTCTGTGGTACATGCTGGCAGGGGCTCATTCTTTGATGCCACCGGCTCTGCCATCACAGCAAAGCTCAAATGGACCTTCTGAAAGACAGCATCAAGTTCAATTTCAAATGACAACTGATTCTTACCACCTTGCAGCCACAAACTCATACTTGAATATCAGATATGCAGCTGGATAGCACTTGTGACCTCCTAGAAGTACTAATACATGTCAAATAGAACTGCTGGCATCAATACACAGTCACCATAAACCACTGCTGGGTTTATCAAACAAATACCATTGGTTTCTTGTAGCAATCCATCAGGCTCACAGGCACACACTGCTGTGTAGACACTCTCTAATCCTCACTGTTATCCCTAACACTTAAGGCAGAATCCCACAGCATGGTTAGAAGCATTCCCTATAAGCCACCACACCAGAATCCATGGTCTGCTTTGTAGGAAAAATATCAGCTACTGTTTCTTTGCCTGCAGGTTTTACAGTGAGTCACTGCACCTCAGAACCATGGCAGGCGTCCACACCATGCCACTCCAGACCTGGATTCTCCTAAACGAAAAGAAGATGCACAGTTCTCTCTGAGAACCATGTAACACATTTTGGAATTATTTCTAGACCACCAACAAAGCTGCTGGAGAAAAAGGGGAGCAGTGTTTTATTACAAAGCTTCTCCTCACAGTTCCTGTAACTGGTTATTGGATGTCATTATGGCTCTTGTAACGACGGCAGCGTAAATCAGCAGGCAAAGGCTGAATAGAATGTTCTATCCTTGTCTCCTGATGAAAATTCCTGTCCAAAGAAGGGATAAAATTATATATTTGTTTTAAAGAATCACTTTTTCCCCTGAGTTTATTTTGGTTTAATTTAGCAGAATGCATAAAAAAGGGATAAAAAAAATTCATAAGGCCAAGAAAACCACAAAATCCCCTTAAAAAATGAGATTTATGTTCAAGTTTGAAATGGCATAAACAGACATTACAAAAATCATCTCTGCTCCAATCAGAGTCAAAAAAATTGTCTTAAAAATTAGAAGGCTGTAAAAATTGAAGATGACTGGTTCTGCAGCCCAGTTGGCTTGTACTAACTTAGTGTTTGGTATTCAAATTTAAGTGGCACTGCTGGTTCTTCACGTGCTGCCCGTCCCTCCAGCTTGCTCAGACAGGCCACAATGAACATAAGGGGAAAGCAAGTCCATGTGGCTGCTGCCCCAAAGTGTGCAGCACTGAAGCTGACCCCAGATGCAATGCCAGGGCATGGAAGGGATCAGACATCCACCTCCAAAGCAACGTGCCTCGTGCACTGGCTGGTGCTTAAGGGAAACTTGCCCTCATCACAAGGAAAGCTTAGGGGAGGGATACTGCTCTAGAGCATCATTTTGCACATGAATGTCTGCTGAAATGGAAATCATCTTTAACCACATACTGGAGAAGGAAAGAATGTTTGAGAATCTTATTTTTCTGGCTACACTGAATTGGGCATCCACTATATGTCAGCCCATAAACTACAAAAAAAAAAAAAAAGAAGGCAAAATTTTGACAATCAAGCTGCTGTAGCTGCAACAGCAACAATAGAAAAAACCAAGCCAGAATGGCTTTTATCCCCTGTGTCAGGAAGACTTTTCACCTGAGCAGGGCAATAACAGCCTTGAACCCCTGAGTACACCAAGTGCTCCCTGCACATGTGCCCAGGTGCATCCATGCAGCACTGCCCAGCTGCCCTGGCAGCTACTCCATCTCATATCTCCCCAGCTGCCCATAATTCAGATGGGTGATTTTAACAAAATCTCATTTACACCAGCAGAATATAAATCCCATGCATGGGGGTGGGCACTGCCCCAAGCAGAGTCTCACCAGGGATGGCTGTTGGACACAATATTTATCCAGACACCCAGAGCCTGCAGCAGTCATCCCTACATGGGTCTGTCCCAGCAGTGGTGCCAAGGCTTGTAATGGGAGAGGCATTTTGTCTTTGTCCCTCTGGCACAGTCCTGGCAGGCCAGAGCCCTGCTATGCTTTTATGTACCTTTTCATCTAGGCAGCAGGATCCAGCATTCCAGTGTCATGGAATCCCTCTCAAAATGAGGGTTATGGTCCAGTTGTGCAGGACTTCACAAGGATGATTCATTCAGGCACTCCAAAATCATCCCTTTTCAATTATTTTGGAAGTATGGGAGCAAACAAGATCTATTGGATCTGTGGAGACTCATCCTTGCCTCCAACATCACCTGCAGTGTACAGAGGACAACGAGTACATGAAGATGTGGCTGCAGGTGAATGATTTAACTCTGACTTGGCTGTGTGTTTTGCACAGGTGGTGGGATTTGGCAAGTGAAGCGCAACCCTAATTCAGGGAATGTACATCCCCTTCCTTTCTCAAGAACCAGGCTGGGGAAGGGGGTAGAGGGAGCTTGCACACACACACACGTGTATGTGTATATGTGTGTGTGTGTGTGCATGCTTACATATAGACACATATGCATGCACATATATATTTATGCTTCAGAATATGCCCAGAATAAAATACAGCTGTCTGACAAAATTACTAAATTTTCTCTCCCCTATAGCAGCGCTGCCAATCCAGCACCAGGCATTCCATCTTTCATACAGAATTCAGTAAACATATCAATCCAAATCCAAGAGCCATAGCCAAGGTATCAATAACAGTGACATATTATGAAACTTTCATTCCCTTTCCCCCTCCCCTTCTACCCCAGTAATAACTGTCAGGCGATCCTGGCAATTTCACAAGCATAGCAATGATTCAGCTGGCAGATTTCAGTGGATTATTGTGGCCAATTTGGAAAAACACTCTAATAAGCATTACTTTCCAGAAACCAATATAAATCTGGAAGAGGGGATTATTAAACCCAGGGAAACTATAACAAAAGACATTAATTGCATTTTTGGAAGGAGCTTTTGAATTAAATTATTACCTGCTAGTTTATAAGGAAAATATATAGATAAACCCCACTACCGTGACAAGAATTTATTTATATTGGCCATATATACCATAGGAAATTTACATACCAACACTCTGCTCATTTATGGCATTATATAAGCATATGTATATTTTCAGACAATTTGGATTATGTTGTTTACTCTCACATCCACACATATGCACACAAGTGATGGTAAGTAAAGCAAAAGATCAAAGGTAGGAAGGTTCACAATGAATTCCAAGCCATGTGTTTCTGCATTTGTGCATACATTTTAAGGTTTCTAGACAGTCTTACAACAGAATACAGCAGTTTCTTAAAACTACAGGAATTGGATAGATTTCTCCAACTTGCTTCTAATTTGCTGCTTACATCTGTTTTTTAAAAATCACCATCCTGTTCTGAAGTCTGCTGAAAGTACACGAGGAGCTTTCTCTTGACACCAATAAATGCTGGATCAGGCCATTAATACAGAAAGATTAATCACTGCCCATAACGTTTCTGTCTTTGGGAATTGTGTGAGAAGAACGATGGAACAACCACAAGCCATTCTGGAAGTTCCAACACTAAATGACTAAAGGATTCATCCCACTGTTAAATAACAGTTTTGAAAACAAAATAATGTACTCTTACAATAATATGATGTAACCTCTGATTTTCTTATTTTCCCTTTGTGAGACCGTTAGCTTGTATATGTTCACATTTCATCCGTGTTCTCCTCATATTTGTCTTTCCAAACATGTAATGAGTAATTCTGGAAGTAAAGAAGAAACTCTCTCCTTTCACAATGAATTTAATTCCTCAAAGGCAGCAAAAAGATAGTGGAATGAGCAAATATTTAAATAACAAGAGGTCTGTATAGCCACAAAAGACTAAAACTGGTCACGAAGACTGCATTTGTTTTGATAACTCAAAAAAAAAACAAAATAATTTTTAAAAAAAGAGCTAGGATTTTACACTCCATTATTATCAATAATAGACACAGAACAAACAGAGGAAGCCAAGCTCCAAAACAAATACTGCATAGGACACTGCTGCTCAAACCCAAAGTACCAGCCAAGGAGGCAACAAGATCAGAAATATCCAAACAAAACACACGCAGGGCCTGTGGCTGAGCCACAGGACTCCCACACAACAACCTTTGCTTTCTTGGGGGGAAACAGAGCCCGTGTCCTGAATCCAAACATGATCACCTCCTCTCCCTATGCCAAACACCAGCTCTGTCTACCCCATCTCAGGCACTTCCAAGTCTTTAGGCTTCCATAAATGTGAGTGCTCTTCACAGCTCCTTTCGTGTTCTCCACCACCTCCCTTCTGAGAGTGACCATTACAAAAGTTGGGTGAAAAAAGAGTATTAGAACTCTCTGCTGATCTCAGCAGTTGCCAAGGCCTCCCTGCACTATCACTGAGGTCAGACAGCCCCCATGGATGCTCATTTTCCCACAGCATGTGGCTCCTTGCAGGCTTAAGGTGATAGCACCCAGAGGATACTGATGGGATACAACTAGAACATGGACCCTAGCATCACTATCCACTGTCAATTGTATTATTTCCTGAATTAACCAATACACTGTGCCAATATATAATGAACCATCCTTTTCCCACTAATTCTAATTTTTCATTTCCTGGCTACCCCAAGACCAAAAATTAGAACAACTACCATTTGGTTAATTTAGAATTCTGCATCCATCATGAAACAGACAGAGCTGGATTTACAAAGGAAGAAAGGATAAAGGAGCTGCTCTCCTTCTTTTGCTTTTAGCACTGCACATTGATGCATCCAGATAAAGCATGCCCTCTCTTGTCACTTCTCAATTCCCAAAAGACCACCAGACATGTGCTGTCTGCTGAATATGAGGAACACTTGGCTTTCAGTGGGATATAACTGGCTGTAACAAAAGGTTTTAATGTCTTACACTGTTTTGCCTTAAACATCGCTCTAACATGCAATTATCATAGAATTCACTGCGAAAACAAAGTTCCTGGGTGATTCATGCTGCTTATTTTCCCTAAACCTGAGCTAAAACCTCCAAAGCCTCCCAAACTGAATCACCAGACTGAATCACCCTGTTTCCAAACGCGTGGGGAGCAGCATTCAGAGGTGCTGTACTGTACATGGGAGCTGTGGAAAGCACAGTCCAGGCAGGGGAAGTCATCCCCCTCTGCAGCAGAGCCACTCACAACCTTGGGAATGGGGAATTGATTACTGAGCTCCTATCATTCTGGCCTGGCTGTGCTCCCACTTGTGTGCACTCAATGGGAATTTTGCCCCTGCTTTCAGCGCAGCTGAAATTTGCCTTTAGGAACTGGCAGAGGCTTGAGGTTTGCAGCTGGGAAGGCTCCACGCAGGTGCAGGAAGGATGGAGACCCTGCTCTGCTTGGAGACCACAGGTGAGGACACTGTGGGAAAGCAGATGTGTCTCTCCCTCACCAGATGCTCCAGGGTGGACAGGACAAAGCCAAGTGCAGGTGAGAGAACAGCTACAATTCCACCTGGGAGTGCAATGGCCACTCTGGCTGCATACCCAACAGCAGAGCTGACTTCTCATCAGCAAACATTTCTACATTTTTAGCGAAAGAATCAGCCCCTTTGCTCTCAGCCCTTCCCATCAACCTCTCCTCCCCTCATATAAGCACAATAACTTGATGGCCAAGATGATGCATCAATATTTTCTACAGTAACATTATGAAGCAGTTCTCAAAATTTATCAGAACCAGACTCAGGTCATGAATTAAGCCACTGTACACCGATAAATGTTGTAAGGGACTAGGATTTAAAAGCTCACTGTTCTTCATCCCTCACAATCTAAGTGAAAACTGGCTGCAGTAAGTCCTAGAAATTAGACAGTCTAGATAGTGTTGTTTACTCATAACTTTTAAGCTAATTTGCCAGTATTCCATATTTACCATTTTCTTAAGTATACACCAGTGCCTTTGACTGTATAAAGGGACAGAGTTGAAACAAAGAAACATTTTCAGTGCAGCACTGCAATCAAAAGCACTCAATTTAACATGCAGGTTCGATAGTCTAAGGTGTTCTGTCTAAGATGGCTATTTTGCCCAGGGGTTTTTTTTGTTGCTTGAAATGGGTTCCTGGGCAAAACACCACAGATTTAGAATGACACACTCCCATGTTTTTTAAGGAAAATATGGTTTTGTTTAGGCTACAATTAGATGCTTTCACAATTTGGCAAACTGAGACTGAAAGCTCCAGAGTCAATTTGTTTAGTGTGAACTGAAATAACATCTATCTTAGTAAAGAAAACTTTACAACAAAAAAGCCTTCATCATAGTAAGACCTAAGAGCTTTCCTTCTGAAAATGCAGGGCTGCCATGCAATTCTTAACTCACACCAATTCACGAGGCTAGGAGCCATGTATTGTTTGGAAGCATGGGGGTAAATCAAATTGTCATGAATGACACTAATGATCCCATACTTGCCTGAACATAATGCACCTTACACAGTACTGCCTTTAGGGATTCTTTTTTATATATATAATTAGTACAAATGGCTTACTCTCCCTCTTTTGTTGACTTTACAAAGAAATGCACTCAGGTACAGAGTCTGCCTTTCCTGGGTTAATTATGGGAACCAAACCAGCCGTGTCTATCGTGTGAGAAGTCCCCAGGTAATACCTGGGAAAGCCCTGAGTGCAATAAATGGAGAAGTAGATCATAAAATGCATAAAATGACTACCCTCTACTGGATGGAGCCAGAGCAGCTGAGCTGTGTCAGTGGATCCTAAAAGCCATGATTTAATACAACCCCTTTCACAGTGGCTGGGCTGGGTTTGGGTTTGCACAGCAGTGGATCTAAGGGCAGTTGTCAAAAGGAATTGCTGGACAATCAGGGTATGCTGTCCCTGGACAAAGCCAGCATTTCTCCTAAGCACAGATCAATTATAAGCACAACATACAAAAAAAGCAAAGGTTTTATAATGAGAGAACCATCACAGACTTTCAGAAATCCAAATGGTTTCTTTGCCTTGCACTTTTATTTCCCAGCAAAATCAGGCCAGATCCCAGCTGGTAAAAACTGGCAAATTTCCATTAGCCCGTGGGTCATTAACTCTAAAAAAAGGGCAGTTTCAAAACCAGTTTTGTGTATAGTGTTAGATTCTGACAGCGTTGCTATAAACAATCAAAACTGAAAGTATCTGGTATGACTACAATACCCATTTATTTCTCTTGCCATTCAGAGATGTGTTCCAACCCTGATTTTCATAAAACAATTGACACGTATCAGGAGCTGTATCTGACAAGCTGAAATATTCAATCTGAACTTTTAAGTTTGCACCCTCTTGTCTACCTATAACCATCATATAAATTCTCCACAGCACTGCTTTAAGCTGCTAAAGAGAACAATTCATTCAAAATGGCTGGCACAAAGAAAGAGCAAAAAACTGACAAACATGGGCCCTGGTACAGATTTAGCAGAGATGTCTACAAAGGCTCTGGCTTCTTTCCTCCTCTCCAGGTTTTACCATCATCTCTCTGTGCTCTTGTACCTGTGCAGCTCCCACGTGCCCAGGGCTCCCTTCCACAGCTGAACACAGACTTGTCCCCGGACAAGTTTTGGGACACTCACCACTGCATAACAAACAAGCTGGATCCAACACCTGAATTCCACTGTCTGAATTTTGAGTGAGTTGGACCAGGAAGCTGCAGGTGAAGCTGTTGCTGTGTTCAACAGTCTCCCTCTGCCCCGTTTTACAGCAGAAATAAAGCATCCATGTGTCCTGGCACAGGGGTTTCTGGACAAAGCTCTATGAGGTGTGTTAGCATTCACTGGAATCAACAGCGACGCTTTCCTTCATGGTGAGGAGAAATTTTTTGTTCTATAAAGGTCAAACCTGGTAAAGGTAAAGCAAAACAAAAGGTATCTTTCTTAGCTAATAGACTCTCTAGCCAGTCATCTCCCATTTCACACCTGCCACCAGGAAATGCAAGCACCTGTTTGGGAAACGATCTGAGAGACAGGCCTGAGAGGACAGTGGGGTCCCCAACTCCAGGGATGCTGAGCACCCGCTGCTCTGCATGGGAACTGTCCTCAGCTACCTCATAGCAACATCAGCAGGACAAAAATATACAAATACATTCAGAGTGCAGATATCTGAAGGCTTAAACTGTATCTCTGTGCCTGCTAATGCGCTTCCTTCTCCTACAGCTAGTAATGCAATAATCTGTGTTCAGAGAATGGCAGAAATGTGATTTTGCATTCAAAATTATTCCCTACAACTTATTTTCTAATTTTTAAAGACAGTCTAGCTTATGCTACTCATATAGTTGGGCATCTTCTATTTCCACTACAAAATTATTCCACTCTAAATAGACCTCCTTTTTGGGAAACCTTAAGTGAAAAATTCTCCTTTGCCTGATTTTTGTTGATCATCCCTTGTTTTCTACTCTTTCCTAACAATCACTCCCTTTTCTTTTTTCCCCACACCAGCCTCAGTTTAATTCCTTTCATCTTTCCTTAAAAGACTATTTCTCTGTCCCCTTAATAATTTTTTAATTTCCCATCCTTTAGGCAAGTGCCAAAGATGTTAAAATGAGAAATGGATTCTTGCCATAAAGGAACAGAACTCCTGTAGCTCCAAAACAGTTGAAATAATGAGAACTTGCAGGCCATTACCCCATTATGCAAATGGTATTTTTACAGCACTAGAAATGAAGTAATGCAGCTACAAATATTCATGTTTTAAACGTGCTGTCATTCTAGTGGCCTGGCTACAAGTAGCCTGAGAGGTACTGGGGAAGGCTGGGAGTATCACAGTCCTCTGAGAAGACCCAAGCTCCACAAAGTTCCTTCCATTCTGATCCATTTCATTTTGCTCAGTGTTAAAAAGTCTTTCCTTCACAAACTCCTACATTTGCTGCTTTTCAATATCCATCTGTGAGGAGGGATGATGATCCCTCACCCTGCCCTTCCTGTCTTGTTCACTGTATATCTCCAGTACCTCTCCCTCCAAATTCAGCAGTCTCTTCACACCTGGAAGTATTCCTGATTGCCTCCTTCCAAAATCTGAACAGGAATGGTCAGTGATCAACTGAGATAACTTTGCCAGTTTAGCTCAGAAGCAAGGTGTGTAAAGGAGGAGGTTTGCCAATCTGAGGTGTAAAACATACTATTTACCACCTACCTGGCTAAAAGACTTACTCTGACTAGCCTGCTGTGCATCTGATGCATGTCTGGTTCCTGGGTGTTGTCAGCTTTTCGCTCCTTGGCCTTGAAGACAAAGCATGACCTAAAAATGTTCAGCTGGACTAAAGTACTGTAAACAGTGAACTCTGAGATCACCATGACCACGCAATTAAAAATGTCATAACATTTGAGGATATGCAGGAAGATAAAACCCTGTGAGTAACCGTGATACTTAAAAATATTTTCACACAATCTGCTTTTTTTCTGATCTCCCATGTCTTTTCTGAGTTCATTACATGGAGGCAAGTGGGCAACACATCAAGCAATAGGTGTGGTTTTGCTGAGAGCACCCCACACTGAGTCACGTCTACTGCTGTTTTGTGAGTGCAAGCAAGTACCATCTATCTCTTGCCAGATCCCTTCTCCCTGCAGCACCTGAATGTGTTTTCAGGCATCATGACTTGTGCCATTCCAGTAGAGTCCCCCTGGGCCTTGTTTTATGCAGAGACAGTTTGCTCGAGGTCCGCAGGGAACCGAGTTGAGACTGTGTCTCTTTGTAAGGAAAGCAGAGCAATTTCTGCAGCTGGCCGGTTCCTGAGCAAAGGCAGACAAACGTTGTTGTACCCAATTTGAAATCAAGGGGGGAAAGGGCAGGATTTGTTTCACAGGACTGAAAGGTCCTGATTTACAAGCCACAGTGTTGACAATACACCTTTCCTGAAGGTAGGGACAGAGAGGAGCTCTGTGTACTGAAGGATTATTGTAAGGTGGTGCCTGGGCTCAGTGACCCACACTGCCCCACCAGTTCTGACTCACGTTTTCCTTTTCATAACACTCCATCTTCCTCACTCTGTCACTGAAGCAGGGTGCAATCATATCAACATGGATACAGCAGATTAGTTTTACAAGGTTCCCACCAGTCTGACATTCATCAGCTTTCTAATCTGGCGGTAACACAATCCCCTTTACAAGTACGCGCTGAGGCAGCGCTCGCGCTCTCAGGCCGAGGGCTGCAGGTTAAACTGATACCCAGGTCCTGCATTCCACCAGCTGCTGATTGACTGACACTGTTCCTGACATTCTCAGGGCCTGGCAGCCCTCCATGCAAGGGTTAAAGGGAAGTGGTAAGCAACGGTTCTAAAACACTTGGAAGAATCTCCTTGAATCAAGACCATTTCATAAAAGGCTCTCTGCCAGGCAATAAAATATTTTTTGATGGACTCTTATTTTATCATTACCCATGTAAGAAAAATGTATTGCAAGAATCCCAACACAATTCAGGAAAGTAATCATTTGCAGATTTAGTAGGCATTCTCAATTGGCAAAAATGAAAGATTTACTGTAGGCATGATGAAACAAAGAGCAGTTGTGCAAACTTTACTGAGCTGGATTATGAGAACATGCTTTTTCCATTTCCCACTTCTAAATGCCTTGGATGCAGTTTCAAAAGACAGATCAAGATCAATTATTTAACACTGCAGCTCCACTGTACCTGAGCAGAGGATCTCTTCACACATATGTTATCTGTACACAACAATAAAAGAAGGAGATGGAGGGAAGACACTGATATAGACAGCTACAGCAGAGTTTGAAATAAAACTCCTATTGTTCCTTGACTCCACAATCAGCCAGGGATGTAAACAGAAAAGTCAGGCACAGACGAATGTCTGTGACTAAATGCACTGCTATTTGAAATGCAGCCACTTCTGACTTGCCCAAATACAGAAAATACAGGTGTCCTTAAGACAGAACACAGGGTACTGAATTCTCTACAATGCTGACATTTTCTTTGAAAGCCACAGTACAGCTGAGTAAAGTCACCCTCTTGAACACCTCTACTCATGAGAATGATGTTTTGAAGCAGAAAGGTCAGCAAAGGTGCACAGTCTTACAAGAACTTTACATGAAAGAGAAAATACTTTAGGAAGGAGGATATCTCTTCCTTGCCTTTTCCACCAAGAACTTAATGTGTTCTTTACAATGACACCAGTTCAAACAGGGGGAGAAAGCAGCAGCTATATCCAGAACTTGGGCAAAGAGATTTCACCACACGGGAAATGCCATTGGCAGGCAAAAGCTGGAAAGAGCGTTGAGATCCTCAGCAGAAGGAATGATCAGAAATGCAAAATAGCATTATGGGCACACGAAGTTATTTGCCTCAGTACCTCACTGTGTGTATTCACGCTCACTGTGCTCCAAAGAAATTCATTTCATTGTACTTGTAAGGAAAAGGAGATCCAAGGTGACAATATCCCAAAGTGCTCACAAAATTTCTGTAACTCAGTTCCTGGTCTGAGAGGAGGAGGACCTCAACTTCAGAGATTGAGAGCAGGGCACCTCCAGAACAAATCTACCCAAAACCAGGCCTGCTTTTGGAAATAGCTCAGAGTGAGCTGTCAGATGCCAGTAGGTCACATTTTGATATATTTAGGTTAACCAGCACATTGGTTTTTTACCAGGCCCGCTGGACTACTTGCTAAATGAGCCAGTGAAGGTTTCAGAATGTGACCCTACACTGTGCAATGATGGCTTTTCATTTCTCATCTGATATTAAAGGCCAACTTCTGCTGGTTTGCCCCAAAGTAACAAACATGCATCACATTGAGAACTGAGATAAAACTGCATAAATGACTGTATAAAGTTTTTAATGTACACTAAATTCCTCTTTCTCCCCAGAGACTACACTATACAGCCTCTCTGTTGCCTACAAATGCAGATTAACATTTTTATTAAATGACATAGGTTTCTCTAATATGGAGTATTAAAACGTATTGGCCTAATAAGAAATATTATTAAATATATCACTGGCACAGGTTTTAAACAATATTTAATTTTATGGCTTTTTAATTTGACCAAACCTTCTGCCAGGTGATACAAACTATTTTTCCTTCTTGAGGTTAATCACTGTTCAGAGAGGCTAAATCAGTGAGAGTTCTGAACAATCCCTACCACTTTTAATAATCCCCACAGAACACATACAAAGGAATGAAATAAAGCCAAGCACTTAACCTCAAGAACACAAGAACAAATACTGTGTTTAAGTTTTTAAAACTTACGAGTTCTCCACCAAGCAGTCAAGTTGTCAACCAAATGACAGGATTAATAATATTCAGATGCAAGTTGGTTTTTATAAATTGAATTTCAGGGAGTAAAAAGAAAATTCCTCTCTCCTTGCTCATAGATATTATTCAAATCACCGAATGTATCCTGCTTTCCCAGATCTTCTGGACACAATTCACCCTCCCAAAATGATGGATCCTGCAGATTATGGTTTTAGGACAACTGCTGGACACATCTTTGAGATACACTTGAGATGTATTAAGATACTCCCATAGGAAACAGCCAGCTATTTCACAATTACATTTCCTGCTATGTAAAACTTCTACTAGAGCGGAGAATGTGTCTGACTAGTTGAGGCTGTATCACTTATCTTTACTACTGAGCAGATTTAAACAGTGAAACCCATGGATGATTCGCTCCCAGGCAGGGGAGACAGTGAGAAAGAAATCTTGTCACACTTCTGCAGCATGGGAAATGGTGAGCTACAGAAATCCTGAAGAGTTATTGCAAACGCAGTGCTTAGAGGCTGGAAAGCCTTTCTCTTCAGATGTGATTATTTGATGAAATCCATTGATCTGCATGGCAAAGAAAGTGATCTTGTGGTGCAGCTGGAATGAATTGGGAGTTAGGAGGCTGTTTGTAAGATATCTTCAAAAGGTGATGCCTCATGAGAGGTTTATAGGCCTGTGCTGAGACTGGGGTTTGAATAAATCTACTTGCAGAGTTTTGTCCAGACCCAGGCTGCAGCAGAGCTGGAAATAATTCTGAGTGTCTTAATATGAGAAATAATCACTACTTGCTGAGTCTTGTGGGACAAGAGGATAAAGGTAAAAATATGGTATCGAGATGTCATTTTTGTATGCAAACTGGGCAAAGGGAAGGGAAAGGAGCCTAAAAGAAATCTTCCCCAAAAGACCTGGGAGACATGCCTAGAAGTTTGTCTGGCAGCCAGACATGGCAGGTCACAACTAATAAATGTCACTTTTCGAAGTTGGGCATACTTCAGAGTCTATATTATTTGACAAAGAACATGAATGACTTTGCTTGGCGTGGAGGAGTTCTGGTACCACTATCCCTCCTGTGTGCCACAAGGGTGCCAGCAGCACAGTCCTTGTGGAGAACCACTTTTAATGCAAAACTCTTCCCTTCCTTTAAGATGGTCTCTTTCAATCAGAGCACTGTCAGGTATTTGTTAAAAGCTCAGTGTTTAATATTCTTACAAGTATCTGCGGCTTTGCAGGAAAATGGATCATTTTCCTTGTATTCAAATCAGGTCACAGTTGGAACTGTGGGGAAAAAGAAGTGTTTCAGCAGCCAAATCAGAACACTGAAGAATGAAGAGAAGACAAATCAGTCCAGGATGAGCTGAAATATAATTATTTGGGGAACTCTACTAACAAAATAAAAACACTGAATAAATCAAATGGGAAAAGCTTTTAAACAACAAAAAAAGTGTCTATGTTTAAATCATATTACTTCTGAAACAGCAAGTAAAAAATGATGGATTAAAATACTGAAACATTTCCAAAATAGCACATTGTCTATAAAATGTCAATAGTAACAAAATCCTCCAGTCCTATTCACCATCCCCATCACTTGTTTTCCAAAGTGAAGGTGACCCAGATTCACTAAAGTTTGTTTTTCTCAAAGCTCTACTGTGATACTACTGCTGGTTTGAAAAAACTGGTGGAATACCTAATAAGATTTCTGTCATAGATGATGGAAATTAACATCCATGCTTTTGTCACAAGGCTATCTGTTCCCTAAACCACTACCTGCCTATCACCTTACCTTCAGCAGATACCAAGTATTATTGGTGGAATTATCCAACACTGTGAGAACTGTAATAGTGGCAATTTATTACTATATCCTATGGCAGGGGGAGTGCCCACTATGTTGTGGTGCTATTACTGTTAATACCTCACTTTGTTTCTTATTTAACACATTAAACAGCAATATCTACACACAGCCACCAGGTCTGCACAAATGTATTAGGAAATCTTCAGGATTAGTATGTTTTAAACAGGTTCCAAATTACATAATAATTTAGCAGGTCAAATGAAACTAAACCTCATGGAATTAAACATTCTTACAGGATAAAGTACATATTTGAAAGCCTCCTCCATGGAAGTTTCATGCTACACCTCTAACTACCATATTCCATTTCTCAGATCTCTTCAATGTCCTGTATCACACTTTTAAGGCACACAAGTGAACTTGAAAACTATTCTGGCAGCAAAACTATTTCTCTGGCAGCACATTACAGAATTTACTTCATTTTAATTTATTTAATTTACACAAAAAATAACCCTGGAAGCACATCAGCCAGACCTAACCTGTATCAGACTGCTGGAAAGTAACAAAAGAGGCAGCCAGCCTGGCTTGGTCAAAGCACAATTCCATCAGGTCCAGCATCCTATACATCACGTTTTTATCAGCCTGATAAAGCAGATGCACATCACAGAATGTCCTGAAGCCAAACAATCCCAGGACCAAACTGGGAGGCTGATAATCCTTCAGGAAAACCCTGGCAGCTCCTCCCTCTGCAGCCCAGCTCAAGAAGGCAGGTCTCAAACCCCCAAGGCTAGTGTAGGTCCATTGCACTGCACTCATCTGCAGCTCTGTCCTGCTGCACTGGAACACAGGACAATCCCACTGACAATGCACTCTGGGCCCAGCAATTTCTGCTGCTTTAGCTCTGCAAGATCTGTTAATTCAGAGCTTTCCTGTGAGCAGATACGAGTTCAAATTCAGCAGCTGGATGGGCATGAGTTGAGAGAGAGCCAAGCCTAAAGCCAGTTGTCAGCCTGCCCTCCAGTGCTGGGGCACGCTTAAGCTCATTTGTACTGCCCTGCAATCTGCAGTGGGCTTTGTAAACAAACAAACATTGTGTTTTCACAAAACCACTGAATTGCTGTCTGCTCCTCTAATCAGTGTGTTTTGAATGCCGATGTTCCTTGACAGTATCGGGAAATGCCATCAGAGATCTAATAAAAAGGCAGATCTCTGGTGAGGCAGCTTTGATAGAATGAATGTTTCCTACTACTGACTTCAAAGGAAACAAAGTGAGCCCAATATTACTGTTGCTTTTTTAAAGCACTCCTTTGGCATCAGTGCATGACACCCTCCACTCTAAAGCTGAAAACACTTTCCAGACTTCCACAACATTCCCTCGAGTCAGACATGGAAACTCATTGTTTAGATGAAGTAACTCACACGAGGATAAGCTGCTGCACGCAGACCCGTTTTCCCCACAGATACAGAGCTGTCCCCAAAACTCCTCTGTAGCTGCAGACCCGTAAAGATCTCATTTCTCACCCTGCATTGCAGGACACACACTCCCCATGGACAGCAGACAGCATCAGACTCGCCATCTACTGAGAGCAGAGATTCCACACTGGTTTCCTCAGAAACAGAAGCAATAATACTAATCTGCTCCACAGGCATCTCCAGTATACCAAATAACCAGGTTGCTGCCCGTGAAGTGCTACAGATGCAGCCAAGCCTTCTGATGAAAGGTCTCACACACTCACATCATGTCAAAACACCTGCGTCAGAGACGAGCTGTGAAAAACTAACAGACAGTTCAGCCAGAGCACAATCTTTAAGTGAAATCTACAAAAATCTGTTTCATTGGTAAATTGCAAATTGTTAGTTTGTGTGAAGTGGTGACTGGAACACAAGATCTGCCCTGGAATGCTGGAATTGCCCAAAGACACCCCTAGGCAAGTTACTTATCTCCTCTGTCTCAATTTCCCCATGTTTAATGCAGTACCTATGGTGTCTCAGCCTAAGGGATTCAAAAGAACTGACTACAAATAGCACAGGTGCTGAATTTCACTGCATACAATACAGCACCCAAATCATTCCACTCAGACTCCTCCCAAACTGAGTATGTTGAATATATATATGAAAAACAGATTCTGCTTCAAAGCCCTAACTCGCTGGACAAACACAGAGAAACAGGTCTAGAACACACAGAGCTTGCATTTGTTTCTTTGAAATACAAAAACTAAACACATTAACCATAAATATTATCCCTGTCCAGCTCCTTTCATGGATATCACATACATTATGATTGCCATTTGCTATAAACATTAATTACACATGTAAAAATTACATAGGGATAAATCATTTACCTTGATCCTGTCTGGGGAGGCCCTTGAGTACACATGACTGCAGTGATGGGAACATATTTTCTACTCATTATGAAGCCACAAGAGTACAAGAGGGTAAACTAATAAGCCAAGTACAGATTTGTCCAAATCAAACAATTCTAGACAACTAAATGAGCAGCTTCTATTTACATTTGCAAACAGGCTTAAACCAAGGATGCAGTATTTGGAGATCAGCATGCTTCTACTCACCGAAGTATTCGACAAACTGAAAGGCAGCAAAAGATGTAGTTATGAGAAACTTTTTCTCTTCCCTTTTTTAAAATAAAAACCATTTAAGCTTGCTAATTTTTGCTGTCTCAGACAATCAAAATTCCAATTGTCTGGGACATCAAATCTAAAAAAGCATGAAATTAATCTTCAGAAGTTAAAGTCTTAAAGGCATTGCATCATTATTTTTGTTGGATATATTTTTGATTATAATGCAGATGAACCCCAAATTTAATAAAACTAAAATAACATGAGTTAAGTATGAAACATAACAGGATATTGCAAAGAGATTAGGTAGTTTCCTTTAGACTACTTGCAGAGCCCAAGGAAAAACCAAACCTAGGGACACAATGATGAGAAGGCACCGCTTAATTAGAATATTTAACGGAATATGAAAACAGAATACTCTTAGTACTGGCCTTGGCAATGGAACACAGTGAGCAGTATATGGACCCAAAACATCAGCAGTGCTCCACACCAGATCCTGTTTTGCCTGTCGCCTGTCTGTAGTAAAAGAAAGAAGCAGGCTCGCTAAATTCAAACCAGCTGCAACGATGAGAGTGTTACAGTTGGACTGAAGGAAGCTTACCTCATGAAAGTATTGTGGAAACTGCTGTTGGAAAGATAATAAAAGGATTAACTGCAGTTTTAGTGAACCATTTACTTTTCAATCAAAATGTCTCATGTATTTCCTGTTCTCAAGTAGCTTGAATTCCAAAATTCCTTTGTCTATTACAGTACATAGTAGCAAAGCCTGTCATAAGAAATTAATAATTTTACATGGAAAAGTACTTTTATGTATGAGGGCAGGGCGCTGCTCACTGTTAGCTTCTCCTGAGCAGTTCAATACCTAGTCAGGCTGTAATCTTACAGGCAAGAGTGAACTCGAGGGCTTAAAAAGAAAGTACAATGGCTAATTGTGAACAGCGAAAGAAAATCTCCACTACAAATACCAAGAGAAGCAAAGTTACTTTAACAGAACTACAGCAAAAACGAAACAAAATCTCAGACCTCTACAGAGAATGAATTGCCTTCTTAATTTGCAGGAATAACAGCGCAATTATTACCACATCAAAAGAAAAGCCATCATTTAAAATGACACAACATCACTGCACAATGCAACATCACACAGCAACCCCTGTTTCACGTGAAATTGAATTCACTGGGCAAATAATCCCCATTTGATATTAGTAACTTCAAGGAGCTGTGCTGCAGCTTTGGATCCTGCCCCTGGTAGATCAAGCTCTTTTCGGGGTAGAAAATGGAATTTGCAAAGAAGACATGGTTTCTGTGTATTCTCTTGGATCCACTTCACTCCCTGCAGAATTCCAGACTGAAACATTTAACACAAGATACCTCTGCTGACGGTGGAAGGCTCTTACCGTGGGAACAGAAGAGTTAACTCCAAGTTGAGCAATGGAGAGCTCCCAGTCCTGATTGGACCATTCCATGTATGGGAACAACTACAATAACTGCTCCAGTAAAAGAGATCTTTATATACTTACATGCCAAGGCTATATAAATATGACATAAAGGCTGTCTGCAATATCAGATGCAAAGGTTTTCCCAACCTGTTCACAAAACTTTGATGTGTAATCAAACTGGTACATTGGTGCAGATTAAATTAATTGAAAGTTGGACATTTTTAGCATTTGCTGAGATGCTGCAGCATTTAATATCTGGTTTACCAAGTTTTCTGTAGGAATGGGAATGTAACATTAGAAATCTGCCATACAGTATCTGTTGAATATGCATTTTTTAGGAAAAGAGACAAGTTCCCTTATCCATGGAATCTACTGATCTTTCAGCAACACAGGAAACTAATCAGAGCTTCATGTTTTAAGTATGCTTTCAATTTACTTACCTACACTTTCATTTGGAAAGAAGCAAACTTGCCTTATCCTTTGATAATTTATAACTAAAAGAAATCTATTCAGGGGAAATTAAATTCATTTGTACACTTAGAAAATGTCATTGAGCTACTTCTGGAATAGAACCACTCAGTTCTTGCTTTCAAAGCAAAAACATGTAAGTCTTAAGGTGTTTTCATTTTATGTTAGACAATTCAATGATGTTCTCTAAGTACATGCTTTGTTTCCAGGATTATCTTAGGGAATACCCAATAAACAGTGCAGACATTAAGATAATGTTTTTCATTTATCCAATGGAAGCAAAAAGATAATCAAGGCAGTCACTTACAGGGAAAATTTTTCTCTGCAACACATTTTGAATACTCTTGTTTTCTTCCTTCTCCCTTCCATAACCATCGCAGGCCTGGAACCTTTTTCTACAAAAATTCTTTCCTATTCCTCCACAGAAAGCCACAGCTTGCCATGGGAAAGTTTGTCATGATCTAACATCCTTACAAGCATTTTCCATTGCATCATGCTATGATCAAAACAGTAAAATATATGAATAGCTGAAAATTCTGCCTGTGAGGAACCCAACCTGCTGCCACAACCATTTCCTTTGTTTCCACTTATTTGTGCATGTGTGTGTGTGTGCACACGCGTGTGGGTGTTAGAAGTGAGACTTTCCAAATTTCATGGCCCAATTTGGAAGCTAATGTCAAACTTGTTTTGCTTCATCGGTTTAGTCAGGGTCTTATATCGTTGTTTCAAACATGTGGAAAGCTTAATGGAAGTCATTAACTTTTATTTTAGTTTGGCCATATTGTCATCATGGTGGGCAGATGCAGAGATGGTGTTATTCCCAAGATCCTCTTTTTGGAACACTGCTGTTGTTTACATCTTCTTGATCAGAAGAGAACAATGGTTTTTACTTATTTTTAAAGCTCTGTTTTGCAAATTAAAAAAGCCCCTAAGAACCTTTGAAAATTTAATTAAATATATTCTTTTTATTATTTTAACTGTTTAAAGTCCTTTAACAAGTTTCTTTTTTTTGTCTAAACTACCATTTGAAACTTTTGCACTCACAACTCTCTGAGTTATTGTTCAGTTGAAGGAATGAAAAGAATTTCATTAGATATGTTTTATGTTTCTTGATTAAAAATGTCACCCGAGGCTCAATGACTTTGTTTTATGTTAAATGACGGCTGCGTGCTTTGATCATCACTTTATTAGTGGTTTAATGAATATTAGAAAAACAAAGCACTGTATTAAAAGTTAAGCTCTCATATAAGGAAATTGAATCCCTTTTCCAAGAACTACAGTATTTCTTACTCAATCATTTCCTTCTAGATTAAGGTTTTCTCCAATTCCCCTTCAGCCTGCTACAGACTAAGTTACAGGAAAGCACAACAATTATATTGGAATAAGATCGAAGAGAGAGCAAGAAAGAGAGCAGATCAGTTATGTTTCTATTCAAACAAATATAATCCAGACTCACCATGCACTTGTTTGGTTTTTCTCCAGAATGAACCCTCATATGAATCAGCAGTTTGTAACGAGCATTGAAGGGTTTATAGCGGCGGACACAGCCTGCCCAGAAGCAAGTGAAGTCCTCTCCTTTCCTCTGGTCAATGTGAGTCTTTTCTATGTGTCTGACCAGTTCATCTTGTTGGTCGTAAGTGGCACTGCAGTCAATCCACTGACAGACCTGCTTGCCACTGCTGAGGTCCTGCTCGTCGCCGTCGCTGGGCTGCAGGGACTTGGGAGACATGGAGGCGTTGAGGTGAGGCAATGTCCCTGGAGTCTGGCTGAGCTGCTGGTGGAGGTGGTAAGGGGGAGGCAGCCCTTGGTGACGGCGAAAAAGATCAGCAGTGGAGGAATAATCGTCAGCTGGTTCTTGTTTTAAGAAACTCACCTTCTGGGTGCTGTGCGAGGAGTTCTGGTGAGGGAGGCTCGTACCGTTCATCATAAGGCTGAGGCTGCCATTCTCCTCGACTTGCTGCATTTGTATCTGCTCACAGTCACCTCTGTCACATTCAGTGGAAAGAGGTACAAGACATGCTGGAGGGGAGGGAATACTGCAAGGGTTTCCGGGCTGAGAGCAAGACTGGGGCTGAGAGGATTTTTGAGCACTGTGATGACTGATCTCCACAGGATGAGAGGAAATGCCAGCTGAGTTAGTTCGCAGTCCATTCACACAGGTGACCAGTGACGTCTGCGACGTGCGGATGATCGCTGTAATATCGATTCCTTCGGCTGAAGACGGCACAACAGAGATGCATCTCTTCTTCAGGTTGCTTGTTTGTAGCCTGGCTGAGTGCTGAGGGGTGCCAAGTGACAAAGGACCCAGGGAGGAGCTGTGTTCATTATTAAACAAGTAGGATGAAAGTGAATTTGTAAAGCTATTATTCATTAGGTCTAGTTCAGGATGCAGACTACCGGAGGCTCTCAGCTCCATCCCCTCTGTAATCCTCCTATGTGTGGAAGCCTCAGACAGAACCTTATAATCACTGGGGCATTCTTGTTTAATGTGCTGAGCTGGGTGACTTCCATTCAGGCATGGAGCAGCAGAATCTACTGAGTCTTGAAACCTGGGTGACCTGCAATACAGTTTTCATTAAGCATCGCTAACCACCACACCGTTTATGATTTTTGTACAATACAAAACACTTGTTAAGCCCTGAAGAATGGAAGCACTTGCTCTCTGCTGAATGTTGCCTATCTAACACAGCAATTACATCAAAAAAATCTGCAATGCTTCCTCTCCAACCTGAGTAAAGACACGACCATTTTACAAAGGATTAATTTTACACACTGGGTTACACATGGAACAGAGAATCTTCTTCCCTCCACTGCTACAGGCTGTTCATCAATCACAATTGAGGCTTTCAGTGCATAATAGATTGGGCAAAACAATAGCTGAGAATGAAGTTTGAGAACTTTGGGCATTTTTGAATTATTCAAATATTGTCATTTTCCTCAGAGCACACTGAGAAAATGCCTTGGCATTCTTGTTGACACAGAAAAGCTGAGCTTTGCTTACATGTCAGAGACATGCTTTCCTTTGCTAAATTAAAAAAGGAGCCAGATCACTGGAGAAAAGAGGAATACAGCAAAAGAACAGCTTGCTTTCAACCAGCACTCCAGAATCAATGTAAGATCAGCTGAGTATTTACTTCCACAAAATAAAAAGTTCACAGACAGTAGATTTAAAATGGCAGCCGTCTATGCACTCCCATCTCCATTTTTCATAATAAAGAGTGCATGGGACTGTAAATCACAGCTATGTTCTGCAGAAGTCGTTTTTCATCAATTTTGATGTGTGTTGAATCCATTCATTGAGGAAGCAGAACCTTGAGGAACTCCACAAAAGATTTTCAGAAAAGCACTGCATGCAGAAACATTTCCCTAGCATTTTATTCCAAGCAGTTAGCAACTGGTTTATGGCTTAAAATAAAACATTTTATCTCAGCTATAAACATTTACTGTGGATGATCCAACTGTGTGCTTTTTCTTAGGAGTACAGGGTGTTCCTTACATATCCCTAAAGCATGAGAGGGTTTAACCTATGGCTTCATTGTGCCAGACCAAGGAGAGAAAACAGTATATCTGTGCACAGGAAAGCTGTACCTGAGCTAATAAACCCTCTAGAGAAGTGCCCCGTGGCTCTTAAGCTGACATGTTCCACTTAAATAAATTTTATGCTTTTTTGATGCTAGCACCACAAAAGCTGAAGAAAACACAGCCATTTGGCAGCTTGTGTGTGATACCATAGCTAAGGCAAGTCTGACACATTTTAAAGCATGAGACACACGTACATAAAAGTATTTTGGACATATATACACTAAACTATGAAGCTGCTGAATAAACTGCATTTATTTTGCATCTTAAATTATGTTATTGCGATTCTTTCTGTTAATCTATCACTAATATTAAGACAGGACGCTGGGATAACTTCTACAACTTCCTTGGTAATAGCTCTCAAAAAGAACAAAAAGGGATGGAAAAAAACAACACTCAAAAGCTTCAAAAATACTTCCTTCCCATGAAATTAAATTGTAAAAAATTGGCACCTGTCCGAGACACACAGCAGTGAGCACTGCATTTATTACTGACACGTTTCTAAGCTCCAATAGGGCTTAATGTAAAAAAAACCCTTTAGGATCATGAGAGAAGTTAAATTCCCCACCACTCACTGATACAGAACAATCAGATTGTTCGTTTGCCACCAGAAATTTTAAAATAGTACATTTAAAAATGTTAGAGGTTTCCATAACCATTGTTTATAATTTCTCCCTTTAGGTTTGCACAGTTGGTCTCAGGGTAAACTTCAAGCACCTGTTTCTGCAGATGGTAAATTTATATTTTAAGAAAACAAACCCAAGAGCACTCATACATTATTTTTTAACATTTATAGAACCATATGTCTGTAAAATATGTGGCATAAGTATACTTTTTTTGCACATGTTTGGGAAACCCTGCTCTGTTTGCTCAGCAGAAAGATTAGTGCTTTAAACTCAGTTCTTGAAAAAGGCTTTACAGCATGCCATGCCAAGCACAGCATTTCCTATTACTTGATTTCTGCTATACAAAAACTCTAAGTAATTCAGTTTGTATCATAGTTTAGTGGTCTCAAATCCTCAGCTAAAGTAAACACAACACATTTCCTACATCATGTAAAGCTAACCCAAGCCTTACATTTCAGCCTGTGATAATTGGTACCGTATTATTAAGCTTTATGTAAAGCTCCCATCTTGCCAGAAATCTATGAGAGAAGTTTGGTTTTTGACTAAGCTAGAGCCAGTGCAGAGCACCTGCAGGATGGATACAAACATCCCTGTCCTGATAAATACCAGATTTCCAAAATCCTCAGGAACAGTGACCTGCATTTCTAGCATAGGATCTTATTCAGAGTCAAGAGTGTAAGGATGTGATGTTGCAGTGCAGCTTCTGAGACACACAAGAGTTCTGAACCACAAGGCAAGCTGGAATGCCTTACTTCAAAAGCAAATGAGATGAGGGCACTGAAGTCATGCTTCCAACTGCCACAGATGTGTCTTATGCATTCTCTGCCTACACAACGATAAGCACAGGCTGCTTGTGCAGATCAGAACCAAGTCCTCTCCAGGATCTGCAGTTTTCTCTGTAGCACTGTATATTTATATACCTTATACACCCCATGTCAGTTAACTCTGCTGGGAGAGATCTGACATCTCTTCAGTTTCCTGATGTTTGAGTGTTGGGCTACCTGATGTCAAGGCTGCATTAATACGAAGTTCCTGGACTCCTGGCAGAACTTTGCCATCATTATTCTAGGGCAATCCCTGCTCATTCCTCCCTGTCCTGGGGTGGGGGTTGAAGGGAGAAGGGACACAAGAAACAAAACCAATGCTGGAGCCACACAAGGTGTCTGGCAGCCAGATTGCAGGGTGGCTCCCCTTATGCCCACTGACTCTTTGCCCCTGGAATATAGGTATTACAGCCACGGAGCAGATTCCAGGCCTGGTACCCACAGGCTGTGTTGGCTGTAAGGATCTCTCAATCTCTGGACAGAAGCCAAATATAAATGCATATGAAATAAACTGGTAAGATGAGAGGGACAAAGGAGAGCAGGGCAGTGCAAGGAGCACCATGGACACACACATCAGCCACAGCAGTTCTGGGTGGCTTCCTGGAAAGAGAGTGGGGTCAGCAGAAGAAAATACCCCAAAAACCTCTCTTCAAAGGGAGCATCCATGCACCAGGGATGGACAGTCTAAGGGAAAAAAATTGCTGCTTAAGCTCATGAAAGCTGAGTGTAAGGCCTTTGAAAAGTAACAGCAGCCTCTCAGAGGATACTGAGGCAGTGTTTCCTAAGAGACTCCCTTACGTGGTAATTGGAGCCAGAGCATGAGGCCAGTAGCACCATGCCAGAAGCGCTGCAGCTCCCAACTGCCCTCAGAGGAAAAGATGACGGGATCTGAAATCTCCAGATTATTTACAAAACATACATGCCTTCAATTGCCACTGGAAATGTGCACCCGGTGATAACTGACAGTTTTAAGAAGCTGGAAGGGATTGTTCTGCTGCACATCCAGGGACCCTGTGCAACACTATCCGAGTGCTCTGATGTCTTCCCTGGGTTTTACATGCTGAGCACTGAGTGCAGTGTGGGCGGGTTTGCCATGGCTGATAATGGATTATTTGACAAAAGGCCAACGTTAGCTGTGTGCTGCCTCCAGTTGTGGTGAGGAAGGTATTGGGATTTTTCCAGTCCCACACACATTGCATTCACAGATAGAATGTAGCAGCAAGTATGCTGCACAGCTTTGAGGTTATTAAGTAAGTGGGGAACAGGGGACAGGGAGAAGAGAGGGATCGTGATTATTGGACTAAGGCAGTCATCCCTAGAATACAGTTTCCAAGGGAAAACAATTTTAGGGAAAAGCTGAAGGAGGTAAGTTTCAGTGCACTGAAGCGCAAAAAGGACAAAGATGATCAAAATCCCAAATCCTGAGGGAGATTTTGGATTGTTAGGGGAGGTGCTCCCTGATTTGTACGGCTTTTCCTTGGATGTTCCATAATCTAGAAATGCAAAGTGGTTCAAAGGTCCACCCAGACATATTTGAATTTGTGTCTCTCTTTATTTCTGTGCTGGTCATTAGAGATGGGCAGAACAACCAAAGAGAGTTTGCCCTGATGTCCATGTGCTCCACCATCTGACAATTCCAGCCCTACTTCTCATCCATTTTCTGATGAAGGCTGAGAACTGGGGAGGCACTGAGCATGCTTGGCTTCCACTGACTTCACTCCTCTCCTGAGCATCGCTGACAGCTCAGTTACATTCTCCTGCTTTCAGATCCTCAGGGAAGGACCATGCTTTCTGATACTTGCTTGTCTAGAATCTTTACAATCACAAACACCACAAACAGAAACAGTCTGAAATGCTGTCCACCTTGTCTCAAATGCCAAGGTTTTGACTCTGTGCCATGTGTCTCATGAAAAGCACTGTGATATAAAGAGCAGAGCTGGGCATTGGCTTCAACTTGCAAATCCCATGCAGACAAATGCACTATTAGCCAGGTGGACATACAAGCACAGCATGACCAGTGGGAAACAGAACAACCTGTAATGTCCTTCAGGATATTCTCCAAACATTTCCAGATTTAGAGGCAGAAGAGTCTCAAGACTTTAGAACATGCCACAAAGCAGAGGGGATGGAATCAGGCCTATCACCTGCTACTTTCTCATATTAATGCAGCCGACAATTCTTTATGTCGTTCTGGGAATTCTCTTCCAAATGGGGGCTGGAAGGGGTTCATATTTCTGAGGGTAGGAACTGTGATGCCAGGTATGAAGGTATCTGTCATTTCCTCATTATAAAATTTACAAAAAGGTTCAAAAAGATCTAAGCAGAGTATTCTCTTCCTCCTTTTGTTTGCTCCTGCCCTAATTATCTTTGTTTCATAATTGTCCTCACTGACAGAATGAAGAAAAAAAGGTTGATAACTGCCACATTGAGCCATAAAGAAACCAGGAGGGAGCAGATTTACATCCAACTGCAAAGGCATCTAAGAGTCCTTGTAGCAATAATGGATTCTTTTGTTGTGGTATAGATACTATTTATCCTCTTCAAACAAACAAGCAAACAGACATGCTTTCCACTTGTTTGCCACATTACTGTGCCTCTTTCTCCAGAAAACACCAATGTTCTTATCCCACCACTAAACTGAAAAGGGAAAACAAGGCATGAATATGCATAATAAAACCAGGAACTTCAGTCGGATTTTCAAGACCAAGCTGTAGCTATATTTCCCTTTGTGTGACCGTGGAAATTTCAGCCTGATAGGTCCATCCACAGAGTGCCAAATAGTCTAAGTACCTAAGATAAAGGCTGCAACTTTAATGAGGTTTTTTCTTTTCTACAGCTCTTCAAAAAGGTCAAGATTATTCCTATTACATCCCCTGCCAGAAAGCAGCATAATTAAAACAGATGGACAGATTTTAATTTGTAGCAGGTTTCTATTCACAATGGATGTCTGTTTAGGGTACTTGTTTAAAATCTGGTAATGTTACATTTGTAACAACAACAAAAAAATAATGGAGTTCTGTGTTTTCATATAATTAATTTATAGCAAATGTTTAAATAGAGATTCTGTTCATAGCATACCCAACTACAGTGTATATATCAAAACCAGAGACCAAATTTTCACATTATGGCCTTAAAAGCAAGTATCAAGGATGTGGCTGTATGGGAACTCTGCAAATCCTTCATTAAGGGAAATGCTGTAGAAATAAAAGTGGCACTGGCTTCCTGTAGGTTTGATGGTGGCATGCCAAATCACTGTGTGGGGGACACTGGGTTGGGAATAAGTATCATCCCTGCCTCTCAGGCAGTAATTTGATGACACCATGGCACTGGGGTGGAGCCCAGCACAGGAGCTGGCAAAACCTGGAGCAATACCTGAGATCCGAGTGTGCCAAGTTGAGCTGGCCCACGTGCAGCAGCCTCTCCCGGGACAGCGCGTGCTCTCGCACCAGGGAGTTCCCCGTGTGCAGGAACAGACCTTGCCTGCAGACAGGCACTGAGCTACTCGTCATCTCCATGTCCATCATGTTCTTCTTCTCAGAGATCAAACTGCAGTGATTGTAGCCACCGTTCACTGTCAAAAAAATAAGTAAACAAAAGAAGATAAGGCTTCGACTGAGAACTCTCTCCACTGACAGCTAATTTGTAAACTCATTTTGGATTTGCTTCCAAAATTCTTGTATTTACAACGAGGCAGTGGAAATGAAAGATTTCACAAGGGAGCAAAAATTAATTGCCAAGGAATTTGGATCTGTGCATTATGGTCGTTTATTTCTCACTGAACAGAAATGAAGCATCTTCTGGCCTGCAGTTTTATTTGGTGGGTTTGGACTGAGGTGTTCAAGAAGATCACTCTGGATGCCTTTCACCTTACAGTGGGTCTTTGACTATCAGCTCTGCCCTGCTCGTAACCATGACATAAATTATCATTATATCCTCTAGAGTCTACAGCTCCATCAGGCTTTATTCCATTCCTATTCTGGCTTTATCCCATCATAATTTAACTCACTTCTTAATACCTACCTTAACAGGACTGTATAATAAGACTTTTGACTGTTAATTGGGGTAGATTCATCCCATTTAAAGGGTATCTAAATACACTGTTGAACACTGTGAGTAAGTTTTTAAAGGCCCCACCACCAAGAGAAGATGTTAATCAATCATATTACAATACCCAATTCACAGTTCCTCTCTTTCCAACAGCAGAATTAACTGGAATATAGTCAAGATGTATCTTCCCTCCAAAATACTGTAGATCCTTTTTAAGTGTTTAAGATTTATACTGGACTTGTAATAAAACACTTTGTTTCATTCCCCAAATGACACAAGTCTGAAATTCATTAGGGCTTTCTAAATATGTACTTTACCAATTTTATCATATTATCAAAACACAGAAACTTGAAGCTTCCGCCAAAGCTCAGCAATACCAACTGCAGCACACACTGATACCTGCTAGTGTGAAGACAGAGATTTCCTAGAATAACATGAACACTATGCCTGTGCTGTCAAAAATAATTATCTCCTCTTGTAGCTGTCAAATCAGAGAACATAGTCACTCTCTGAAAGGAACAGAACAATTACGCTAAATCCATGAAATTCTGTTTCAGCCAATCCATTTGCCTTCACAAAGTACCTTACAGATTCATTAGTAAGAGCTAAAAATTTCTTGCACAACACTGCCCTGAGTGCAGTTGCACTTGCACCAAAGCCTGTGAAATGTGCTCGCCACATGTGAGCTGGAACAACGATGGACAAGGAACAACACCAGCAGCTCATGGGGTTTTCCCCCCACAGCAACTGAAAAAAGTACTGTGAGATTATCTCCAAACACAGACAACCCAAGTGTTCAAGTGTCCAAGCACATGGGAAAGCAAATTCATTACCTCCAAAAAACAGGGGAAAAGTCCACTTTATACCACTGTAACTGAGAACAGAGTCTGGCCCTTTGACAACTGGCTGTTCTATACAATATTAGTATCACTGGCTGGCACACGTAAGATTTAAGCACTTTCCATGTCTGGAACCAGATCTCTTCTTTCACTGGTATCGAGGGGCCTTTAACCTACATTCTGTAACTTACCAATAACACATGAAAAGAGCACACACTCCCTTGCCTTTGACCAGAGGGTTCAGCCTGCTTGCACTATACCATAGCCATTCCATAAATCCATATAAAAAGCTAATCCTAATTTACAGAGAGTAAATCTAATAAAAGCAGAATGGTTTCCAGAAGGATCTCATGGAAGTGGAATCCATCAAGGTAACTTTTGTCTTTTTGTGTCCTGCAGTTTTGATTTATATCTTTACATTTAAGTGTTCACAAGGGAACGGAAGGAGTTGATACAGTAGTGTGCAAAGGCTGCAATCAGGCAATTCCTTCCATATGAGTAATCAAGTTAGTTCAATTTTGGATATGTTGCTTCTTTCATTCTGGGGTTACTGACTTTGGGGGAGTTTTTTCTTGATTTATGCCAGATTAAGTCATGTGAGAATTGCTTCCATAGACTGTGATGAGGCTACACACCTCGGGAAGGACAGCTCACACTGGTCAGGACATGGAGGGTCAGCCCTACACTTCTTGTTAGGGGTAAATTCTCCTAGAAAAATTCTCCTTCTTTACACAGAGGTAAACCTGTCTGTCCAACAATGAGGTCAACATTTAACACACCCCTACTAAAGGGCAATAGCTCTCTTTCTTCCCTAGAGAACACCCTGTTTACCTTTCAGGAAGGCTTCATCCTTACTGACAAAATTAGCTATTAAGGCTAAGAAGATAAGAGCAAGAAAACTTACCAAAAGGGTAATTATTCAACAAGAAATGCATGTTGCAGTGCTTTGGAGTTTACCTAATTAAGACCAATGAACAAATAACTGAAAGATGTCTAATTGAAATGACTCACATTCGAAATAGAGACAGATTTGAAATATTTGCCTAACATACTAGATATCCCCAGAGAGTTGTGGGTTTTGTGGCAAAGACCAAACTAGGTCATTTGCCTTTTTTTTTTTTCTTACTGTTCATTCTCTTTAATTACTTCTTGTTAAAAAAAAAAAATTGCCATTCTTGGTTTTGTTTGGATGTGATGTCCAAAATTTACCACGACAACACTGAGAAATGGAACGCTATTACTGGCAGCTGGATGAGTCACGTGAGACGAGTGAAAGACCAAACAGTACCAGATTTTCTCAAACAAGTGAAAATCATCCACGCTGGAAGAGGCCATCACATCCCTTCACTGAGAAGAAATTATTAACTCAAAAGCTGCCAACACAGCAAAGCCATGGAGGAGAAGGCACTGTACCCACACTCAGCATCTCATCCCATATAATGAGCAGTGAATAATCCACACCTCTGAATGTTTGGAGTGACTGCCACAACTCCTACACAGTCATTTAAGCCCATCCAGAGAGATGCACAGCACTGGGCTGCTGATTGAAAACTCTAATGAACTAACTGAGTGCTTCAAAGCACAGAATCTTCAAAGTGATTCATGAAATAGGCCATTTTTGACATTTTCAACAATAACAGCAAAATCAACACTTTGCCTAAGTTTTTTATGCCTGTCATGCCATTCTCTATGGAAAATGGGAGGGATTGTCTTAATCCTGGGACTCCAAGCCTTAGGGGCAGAAAAGCAGCAAAGGAAAGGAAAGCAAAGGATGGGAAATAAATACTAGAGTTGTTCTTATGCCCCTTACCAGGTAGGCCCAACTGTGTTTCTGTGGAGACAGATTTTCTATGCTTTCTGGAAAACATGGCTGCTTCTTTGTTTCAGTGAACCACTATTAGCACGGATATGAGTTTGAGTCTAAATTTTTCTGTTATGGACACAACTTAAGAGAAGGAAAAACATCTTAGAAATTTAAGAGCAATTAGCCACAGATGCCATTACAGCCTTAGCAGACTTTACTCAAGTGTAACACTGATATTTTCAGTTAGATCTTAGAACAAGCATCCTAAACAAGGACTTCCAGATCTTGGCCTAGAGATCCAAAAGGAAGGAATGTTCAGATTTTTTCTTGGCCAGTTTCTTCACAGTCATTTGCACCATCTCTAGACATTTGGGCTTTTCACTACTCCACAAAGTTCTGCACTCAGAGTCTCTTCTGGTGCTGTTTGCCCTTCCCTGAGGACTGAAATGGTTAACAGTAACAGCACTAAATTTTCACTGCTGCATTCAGGAGTTCCTATGTCGAAGAGGAATAAAGCAGCTCACACCACACCCCAGGTTCACCCTGGATCTCTGTATCAGTTACAACCTGTTCACATTTTAAGGCCTGTTTCATACAGCTGATAGAGACATGGCTTCATTTATTCATAATGCTTGGACACTTAATAAAAATATAGTGAGAGCCAAAACATTCTTTATCACTGAGCACACCATACTATATAGTGAGAGTCAAGTGAAGACCAAAATTGTCCTACATTAGTGTTTTAAAACAAGGGTAGCAGATCCTCTGCCTATTTCCAAACAGATACAGATGACAACAACCTATAAAAGATTAGGATTAAAACCAATACCACTGAATAACATCAGAGTAAAAAAGAAGGATCTCTTTCCTCCAAGTTTCTGTGAGCCATGCAATAAAATGCTACAACAAAAATACTTATTTCTTTACTTTCACATTGATGTATGAGTGAAGACAGAAGGGCTAAGAAAACCCTTGTAAAATAAAACAACCCAGATAGAGAAATAATTTGTTGAGTATCAATCTTGAAAACTCATGAAAGATAAATATAAGCCATGTGTGTCTTTCTAGTAAATTCTGGACCCTAAGTGTTGGCTACATCCATATTTGTTATTTCATGTTCCATTTATTTTTAAAACTAGTTATTTGGATTGCATTATATTTCTGTTCTGGGGAATTTATTTTTGCAGACTACACACAGTATTTTAGGAGAGTAAATGTGTATGGTTGGCACTACCAAATAAAGCAGCATGGTTAATTTTATATCAGTCCAGCTTAACACAATTTGAAAACAGTTCAGTAGTTTACAGATCTGTAACCTTTTCACTTTCGAGCATGTGGATAGATTTGGCTCCCATATTTGACTTTATCATGGTATTTTAAAGGCAACAAAGAACACATAATAATCTACTACATCTTTCATTGCTAAACCAGCTGCAATGTTACAAAGTTTAGATTTCCATCTGAGACCTGCACAACACTTTCTGAACTTAGCAAGTATGGCCAAGATTCAGGAAAACACACACCATGAGCTTTAGTTCCAGTGACTTCACAGCCTCAGCTGATGTTCTGAGTTAAGAGTCTAGATGTGTAAGGATACAACTATTTTAGGCAATAAAAAATAGATTCTCAGAAAAATACAGAAAGACACTGTCTACTATCAAAAGGAGTCGTTCCCTACAAGCAGGTTTGAAACTCAATATTCTTGGCTTCTATTTGGATCTCAGACTTTTAAATCATACACCCAAACAGAGGTGAGAGTAGACTGAAAATGACCATTGGCCTCTTTTGTCACAATCAGGACAAAGCCTTTCATAACTGGATGAAACGCAGGTCTTGTCATTACATTCATTGTTACAGACTCTCTTTGGCTTGGAATCACCCTTTTCCTGTTGCCAGGCAATTTGAAAAATATTGTTCTCAGCACATCTGGCCTTTTCTGTGGTCAGTTATCCTTCCTCACTACTTGGATTTTAGTAACAGGAAGAAAAGACACTAAAAATAAATGTTTTAGGAAAATATTAAGCTCAACAAACATTATTTTAATTAAAAAGGAAATCCCCAAACCCTCCTAATGGGCACTTGGAGAATATAAGCTTAATGTAATGAAATTTGATGTGTTACTTTTTCTTTTTCTTTTTTTTTTTCAAAAAAGACCATGTTTGGAATAGGTTTAATTCTCAGTATTTCGGATAGGTAGGATATCCACATCCCCCAAATAAATGCCACTGTGCTTTTTGTGTAAGCTTTAAGACAACTATACACCATTTAGGGTTATGTACACTCTCACCTGCCCTTGGTCTGCCTGGTTTATCTTTTTTGCTGCTCTAAAAGAATACCACCAGGGTTTTCACAGCACCCTGTCATTAGAAGGAACCTGCAGGCTGAAAGAAATCCAGTGACTCCTTCAGGACAGAAGTTCATACATTTTGTGATGACGTACTTGAAGTGTTCCCCTCAGAAAGATGCTTTCATAACTGCTTACATGATTCCATTGGGAATCAGGATCTTTCCACACGTGCACAGACTCAGAAAATGTATTCCTTTTCTTCTGTCCTCTTAGTCATACAATTCCCTAATAGCCAGAGCATGCCTACTATGAACTACATGTGGGTTATTGCTTTCCCATTTACTTACTAAGCCCTGAACTTTTAAACTCCCTGATCTCTACTCCCCTATATTTTACTTAGCCCATTTAGTCTCTCTTTTCCATGGAAGTTCCAGCAAGCAAACCATATAAAGACCCTACAGGGGTATGGGCTCTCCCAAATATCTGAAACACAAGGATGTGCAGGGAATGAAAGCTGGGGTTTTGCCATATGGCACCTTGCATATGTCTTATATAAATATATTCCAAGAAGGAATTTTATATCTGCCTGGCTCAGCAGTACACTAAATACATTAGAAAGGAAAAAAACGAACACAACAAAAAATATTTCCATCAAGATATTGGGCTAAAAGTTTTAGGAGCCTCAAGTGTCACTATGTCAATAAGAGCCACAAAGACAGAATCACTGTAGATCATCCGGGGTTACACAGAAAAATAAACTTTGAGAAATGAAGGAAACTGGTAACTAGAAAGCATTTTGCTCTTTTCAATGCAAGCTGGGTGGAGGAAAAGGTCTGGTGGGATGTGGATACACATCCAGCCTTGTGGATGTAATTCTGATGCATGCATTTGGAAACCAGTCTACTCACAGGCAAAAGAGACAGAAAATGAGTCATAATAGGAATCAAAATGCATTGGAGTCTACAAAGAACATGCCATGTTGCTATGTGATAGGAATGCTCCAACATGTACAGGGAATACAGTGGAGGGGGGCTAGCAAACCTGCACCTCACTGCCTGCTAGGGGTTGTCCTCCAAGCAGTGTGAATTAGGCTCCTTTCCTACGAGACACTTCATGAGTCTCCACTGCTGTATTTGCTTTAAGCTCACTTGTCACAAGAGTTTCCATACACTGTTTCCTGGTTCTTTATAGCTACAGCCAAAATGCATTTGGTTGCTGAAGATTATACATTCTAAAACACTTGCATTGGCTCCTCCATGCTCTTACCAAAAAGGTGACATCCTCACACACACAACCTCCACCCAGATTCACTGCAGACCTCTCCCACTCAACAAGTAACCCACATGCACTAGCAACATCTTTCTACTTTTACATAAAATAATGTTTTACAATGAAAACTCAAATTGCTACCACATAAGAGGCAAACGTTTCACCTACACCATCTCCTTGATCATTTAACACTTGATACCTAATACAGTAATGGCCTCTCTGCAGCTTAGAATTAACACTGCCAGAAAGAAAATTCAAGACAAACAAACAGTTTCTACAACATATGCTGAAAAGAGCAACAGCCTACCCCTGCTACTTTTAATTTGGTGTTTTCATTGTTTGACGTTTCTTTCTGCCAGGATTTTGGCATTATTTCATGGCTTGGTTTGAAATATATTTAACATCAAGTGATTTGCAATGTCGTTTTCTATTTTACCAGAACTATGCTTGGGACTAATTCTACTCAAATTGAATTTACCCTTCTGCACTCGGTGCCAATGAATGGGCCTCTTGCAGACTCTCCTCTGACTGCAGTTTCAGGGCTGCAGCCATATGCAGTGCCTGTTAAACATACAACTTAATGCATCACCAGTAAGCACAGTCTGCTGAAGGACAGTGTCAAGCCCGACTTCTTGGTGCAATAAATATCCAAATGCCATGTAACACAGGAAAAAACCTCTACTCTGTGACTTAAATGTAACTAGTTCAGGTGTCTTTCCAAAATGGATAGTTCAGACAACAGCTGGGAGGACTGAACATTCTGATTGTATCCCTCTCTTCCAAATGTCAGATTCTGGGGATAACCAAGGCACCTCCATCAGCACCTGTTCTGCTGTGGGGTTTTTTAGCAGACTGTGGAGCAGGGTAAGAACAAGGCTATTGTGGAATCTGCTGTGAGGAGGTGACAGCACAGGGAAGAAGAAAAGCAGAGCTACGAGGATGAAGAGAAATTAAAGAGTACACAGAATGCTATAAAAAGGGAAAATATTCTCTCTGAATGGTGCTGTCTTACATGAACACTGAATAAACAATGAGACATTTAGCTCCTGCTAGGTCTCTGTGAATCTTCCAGTGATGACAGTGGGCAGTTGCTATGGATTAGGAGGTATGTGGAATACTCTCTGTTTTATTATTTAGCAATGCAGCCTTCCATAAACTGGGTCTGCACTTTCCACACAAGTCCTGTGAACAAGGTATCTCAGGGATTACAAGAAGCTGGATATACCAGTGAAAAAACAGATACAGAAGGATCACTGTAACCATGAGAAGCCCTTTGCTCTGACAAACACATTATGCAATCATGAAAAACAGGGCTGAAAGAGTCTTCAGAACATGATTTACTCTGTGTCCCTACAGCATAATCCAGCCTCACAAACATAAGGGGGTGTTTGACCAATCTACTTCACAGGCTCCAGAAATTCCCCAGCATTTCCAGCATGCTATTCAGTCTTCTCACTTGATTTAGGAATTCTTTTCTTTATGTCTAACTTAAAAGCCCCTTAGCACAACTTAGTCTGTTACATATTGTCCTGTCCAAACTGGACAGGAGTCTGTTCTCTTGCCCTCCATAGCAACCTTTTTTATGTTTTTGTAGGCTGTCTCCACTCAGTCGTCTCTCGCTAGTGTTACACAGCTCTCATTATTCAAGTTTTTTTTCTCATAAATCATGTTTTCCAGAGTTCTGATCTCTTCCCTCTGTCCCTCTTCTGAACTGTCTCCAGCAGACCTTTTTCTGTACTTTATACACCTTTTTTCTCCACACTTTTCACTATCAGATTCCATTCTTTGCAGGTGGTAGCAGATACAGGCTTCTTTCACTGAGAGCCAGCAGCACAATGGCAGGCAGATCCTGCAGTTAAATCTTATCTGGATTAATTTATCTTTTCTCTTGGGTAAGACAGAGAATAATGAAATTAATGAACCTTTGGCATAATCCAGTTTTGCTGTTGGTATTTATTGTTGCATGAAACTGCCCTCTGAAAAATGCCTTGAAAGCCCAGAATGGAACTTAACAAATGCACACATGCAGAGGTAAAGGTTGCCTCCACCAAGGTCCCCTCTTACCAAAACACAATTTAGCAGCATAAAACACTAAACAAAAATTCTCAGGAACGTGCACATATTTGCATAACATCCAGACTCTGGTGTTAGAGAAGTCTCAAAACTCTAATTAGGGCTGACTCTTCAGATCTACAGCCCTTTTTCTGCTGACCATCCCTGCCATCAAGAATATGTGAAAGGCATGAAATCATTCTAGCATGCTGATCCAATCCATCCCATGGAACTGAGAGTAATTCATTAATCATATTGTCTCTAAGCCCAGTTCTGTTCCTGTCTGCTTGTCGGTCAGGAGTCTCTGCCACAGGCAATGAAATGAACAGCGCTGCAAAACTAGAAAAAGCAAGATCAGAGTTAGGAAGTCCTCCAGAACTGAGTACCTAAGAAGCACACTGAACTCTGATCTGCATTTTAATAACAGTGCTCAGTTAGAGACATAAAGAGTGCAGCCAGGAACCCAGTAAATATTGTAAATAGTCATATAGTAAATATGACTAACCAAAGTGAGCAGAGAGCCATGGACAGAACAAACTTCTATTCTGACTTCATCTGGGGGTCTCAGATGGAGAAGTTTAGCTTGTTACAACTCTGGGCAAACACTCCTTTCCTTTCTCTTTATCATCACCTTAGCACACTGCTAACCTTGAGATTATGTGTATTTTTATGTGACCTTAGTGCTGGGAAAAAAAGAGCAACTGAGAGCTAAGGAGATGAAAATGTTCACAGCACACGAAGTGTGGCCAAAAGGTGTGCGAGGTTCCCTAAATGTCAGGACCAAATGTTGTATAAGAACCATTTCCAAGTGGGAATCAGACCTCCAGGCTGAAGTGACCAAGTTTGTGAATCGCAAGCATAGCACAGGAATAGAGTGAAAATTCCAAAGACCACACAGTTTACAAGCTGAGCCCAGAAGGAAATGCCAGTGTGACTGGTACATTGTATTTCCTCTGGGATATCTCCATCTAGTTTAACCACACACTTAGATCTTAAGTGCATCTTTTAACAAGACATCAAATCTCATAGTGGAATCTCTAAATGATGGAGAATTGCTTCAGTAGCAGTTTGTTCCATGGTTCTCAGCATGAATTTTAAATAGCTTCAACTTGTTTGACTTCAGTTCAGGCACTGGGTCTCACATTATGACTTTGTGCACTAGATGAAAACACGTGACATACCTGGTACTCCCTCCCTCTGTAGATAACTTCAGGCTTGGTTCCTATTTCACTGATTAACTGTCTGCATTCTTCATTTTCTCACACTACAGTATATTCTCCAGATCATGAATCGTTTGTGTGAATCTTCTCTTAAACACAGCCAGTTTTTCCAAGGAACCTTGTTAAATTGTCAACACTAGACCAGCACGGCACTAGAATCAATAACATAGGACAGCAGCATTGTTTTGCTACTTCTGCTTAATATGTGCCTAAACACAACTTTATAAATTCTAATGGTCTTTTAACGTGTCTTTTAAGAGGTATTTTAAGACTCTCAGCATTTTCAGGAAGGGTTATTCTGGTTTTGTGTGTGCGTGACTTTAATACAAGTGTCTGCTAAGAAACAGAATAATGTCACCAAATTATACTACTGCGCCTCCAAAGTTAATGACCCAGAATGAGTTCTGCTGTCGATGGGCCTAACTCAATAGGCACCACTGAAAACAATGGAGTCCCCTAGTGTGTGACCAAAAAAGAAGTAACAACTTTTTAAGGAATGTAGCAACTGCAGAAGCTCAGTAACCACTTATGAAACTGGGGGGGTGGGAGGGAAAACAGTCATTTGAATTTTTTGTTTACAGGCAAAAAGAGCTCCAGCAATAGATTCAGTGAGTGTGAGATTTCTGTTATTTTAATTAAGCCTTTCTTAAGTTTGCCTTGTTTGGTTTAGCACCAGTTTTACAGAATAGATCTAAACCCTATGGCTAGATTGCAAAAAAAAGCAGAAAGGGAGTAACTAAAGACATTTAAAAAATAAAGGAGCTGGAAGCTGAATGTGTGTGTCATCTGAGCCCCATGCTAAGCCATGGCCTTTTACAGCTAAAATGATTGCTGACTGAACAGACTGCAGCTCACAAAAATCCCTACTTACCTGGCAGAAATCCATGTGATCCTGAGCACGCTGACTAAGAAATTAGCTGAGATTAAGGGGGAGGAAAGCAACCTCTGGAAGTTCCCAAAAAGAGAAAACCAAGAATTTTTATCTTCTCACTGTCAGCAAGCCAGAAAACATGAGAAGAGCACAGCTCCAAAATCACTCCTTGTGATAGGACAGAAGCAAGCCTCATGCACTATTTGCACTGCAAATCATGATCATCATTTTTCCAGAAAGCAAAGCAAGGAAAGAAGACACAACCAACAGCCAAGCTGGGGCTCCTCAGGGCATGCTGCAGGGATGTCTAAGCTGGTGGGACTTGCTCCCAAGTCCTGGTGCTGCAGTGGGGATGCAAGCCTGTCTCCAGTGGCTTTATCAGCCTGAGCTACACCGGCCCAACTGCGCTCAGAGTGGTTCACAGGCCAGCCCAGGTCAGGCACTGCACTGTCAGCCACAGGCACTTCCATAGGGGAGATGCTTAGAAAGCACTAAACTCTACTGAACCAGCTCTTGCGCTGCAGAAACCAGTCTCACACAAGCAAGAGTGGCTTGCCAAAGCTCAAGCCTACATGCCCTGTACATCAGTGCATTTCCCTCTTCTCAGTCAGTGTGGAAAAGCAAAGTATCCTGTTTCTGGGAAACTGAACCCCAGCCATGTGTATACAGCTAATGACTGGTTACACCACCCGTAATGAAGAGTCATGTTTTGCTAACTGCATAGAAAATAAACAAGCTAAAAAAGAAAACAATTACTGGCTTTGGTGGGAATCTCTTTTGACTTTCCTTCTGGACTCAGATCCTTGATGACTGCTATATACTGCAGTCACATGTAGCACCTGCTTCAGGTTTGCTTTCCCTTTAAACTCATTGATATTTCTTCACTCTCTGCTGCAGAACACCCATTTAGCATAGGCCAGAGCACTGGAATTACTGTGGTCAGCTCAGGATCATCCATAGCCCCTCTACTCTCACTCGACTCAAGTGCAGTCATGTCGAAGGACCTATGCCCAGCTGTTGCTTCAGAGGCACAGGCAGTGTTTGCCCAAAGCACACAGACGTGCTATGGCAGAGGTCTGAGGGAACCTTGTGCCCACCTTTGCCTCAGTATCAGAGAGGGGACCATTCTTTGTACATTCAGTGAGAACTTTCTGCAGCATATCCTGTTATTTATTCATTAATATTGTCAAAGCACAAAGGATTATAATGCCATTGCAGTTTACTCTGCACAGGCATGACTAAAAATGTGGCTCCTGCCTCAGAAAATTCACAGCCTAAGAGACTGACAGATGCAGAGCACAAGGGAATGGTGAGGCAGTGCCACTCAGCACAGCAGCAGTGGCCTTGGCACAACTGTAGCTGAAGGTGTCTACATCTTTTGTCTGCATCATGGGCCAAAACCACCATGTCCAACCTCTTGAGGTGCAGGAGACCACGGTGGGGCTGGGCTCAGGCCTGGTAGTGAAGACCAGCAGTTAATGGTTGGCAGGATAGAAAGTGGGAAAGGGACCTTGAGAAGAGGCAGGGAGGGAGAGACCACATAAACACACCATGGTCTCCCCCTACAACAGGGAACCTCTCACACCCCTCAGTGCTTTCAGTAAAGAAGGAAAGCAAATTCTGCCTAAACATCACCGTGCAGTCATCTGCTGCACTGAAGTCTAAGGCAAGCCCAGGGCCACAGCAGTGTCTCCAGAGGTGACGTGAGCCTGCACAACCTGCCTGGATGGGCACTGGGGGCCATCCCTCTCTTCCAGGGAAGCAGAAGCTAATCACTTATTTCAGTCACAGTTGGACTGGGACATTTCACAGGGAGGAGTGAAGATAAATAGGAAGGGAGGAGGAAAAAAAAAAGGAACAACAAAGAGAAAGAGGGACTTACACAGACAAGTGGTTGGTGGGGATAATGACCCCAGTCAGAGTACTTGTGTTCTTATAAAAAAGCCTCCACAAACCCCAGCATCTGGTAGTTCAGCTGTGGGTTTCCACTGTTTATTTTTCTATTCCAGCGCTCTCATCCCTATGCACTGCCTGTGCCTGGCTCTGTTAAGCATTCCAAGCTACAGAGCATAATTGAAAGAACAAAAACTCCAGGCTCAGCATCAGGCACATGCAGAAACAAATTCTTCCTTACACTGATGAGAACACAGGCAATAATCCCCAACACCACACCACACAGGTCTGAGGCAAGTACAGACCAGGAGTGTCAGCCTCAGCAGGCTCCTCTGAACTGCTGGCTGCACACATCAACATCAATTTATCCTGTTCTAAGCAGTGCACAGAGAGCTGTTACTCCAGTGAACTGTCCAGAGGATGGGCCCTGTTCATTTCTCTCTTAATTTCAAAGACCTTAGTTCTTTCTCTTTGTCTCTTCACACTCAATCTGGTTTGTAATCTCAACTACAAATCCAAACACAACATAATCATGCTGCTTCTGCTGTCAACTGACTGCCTACCAGCGCTTAAAAATTTCATTCTCTGGCATTGCTTAATCGTTCGTAAGTCATCACAGGCAGCTCCTGCTAGCTGCACCTTCAGTTTGCCTTTATTTCACTCTTACTTTGAACAGTCCCTACCAGGAGGTCTCCATAACATAGGCTCCACCTCTGACTTGGAACTCACAGCCCTCACTCCCAGGCCTTTCTGCAGACTATTCCTAAAGCCTTTCTCATCTACCTGCACCAGCAGCAGATCCCCCCAGCTTCCATTACCCTGTGTTTCTTTTTCTAATGCATCGTGTCATATGAGCTTTACTCATGTAATATTTCCTTACTGATAATCATCCAGACTAGTGCAGGAAAGAACTAATACACAGCGACAACAAGGTGAAAATGTGCAATATGGGGAGAGGCTGATGAAGGGAATTCTGATAAAAATGAGCCTATGCAGCTGTGATTAAAAGCCACAGGCACTACAGGGGACCCTGGAGCTGTGTGTACTTAGCCAAGATTTCTCTCCTGCCCTCTGTCAGGGTTTCATCCCTACTGAAGGTCTCACCTCATGCTGAACTCCGTCGTGCTGGACCACCCCCTCCAGCTGCAATGCAATCTCTTCCCACTATTCCAGCTCAGCTCAGCGTCAGGAAAGGAGCAGTGCTCAGTGCCTGAAAGAGCCCGGAGAGAAGCCCGAAGCTGAGGCTCTGCTCCACTGGGGCAAAGGGAGAGCTGGAAGCTTTATCAGCCCCAGAGATGCTGAGCTGCTCTGCACTGCACAGGTGTCTGTGCCAGGCTTGAGGGGGCTGTTGATGCCCATTTTGCAGGAATTTAATCTCTTAGAGTAGTTTTTAACAAAATCTTTTGAGAAATGGCCCATCTTTCAGTTAAGGGAAACCATGTTCTGCATCTAATCACCAAGGCTGCTGGAGCTGCTAACTGTAATTGGTGATAATCACAGGAGAATGTTACTCTGTGACAATTCATTTTCTGTAATTATTACTCTATTCTTCTAAGATACCTAAATGCTGTGCTTACAGCTACAACAAGAACATTCCCATTGCCAGCTCTGAAATTGTTTTCACTCTGAGAGATGCATAATATTGAAAGCAGATGTACCAACTTGAACCTTTTTTTTCTGCAACATACTGTAAATGTTTTTAAAATGTGACTCTGGTACAATGCATGTCAAACAGCTGAATTCAAGGTAAAAAGCACTGCCAAAACCAGAAGACAAATGAAGTTTAAAATCAGTTTTGACAGACAAAATGGAGACACTTTGAAGCCATAAATCAGAAGGCCAGTCTCTAGGAAGTCAATAATGAATGTATCTTTTCTCTATATTTATTATCCTGAAGATATACAGAAAATAAGCTGACAGCAAAAAGCAAATTTGTACCTCAATGTCTAAAATACTTTACCCAAGTGGCAGTGGAAGTATGACCAAGTTCATGTCTCAGTATTTGCCTGTTCGGAAGACAGACGAAAGACTAATATTTGTACATCTCAGTATTCAGAATCATTGTCTAAAATAAACATTTCAGTCTGATCCACTTTCAGTAAAGCACAAACCCACATTCACAAACCAGCAGATATCTAGATTGTATTTTTTTAACATTCACTATGAGCAAATCATTGACTGTTTCAAATAGGGGTTTTTTTTGGTGAACTTATGTTCCAGGAAAGAAAGGATACAAGGAAACAAATTTTGGTTGTAAAAAATTTTTCTACCTTTTGTGTAATCTGCTTGGTTATACTGGGTCAATCTCTTCACATATAAAATGATGCATGCAAATAAAATCGAAGCAAAACAAAGAAGGCAAAGCACAATGTTTTCCAAGCTCTGCAATAGAGTGCTTACAGTGTTTATACAAATAGTAAAGTCTGGCTAAAGCAAGCATCTGACAGCTCTGTGCTGCTTTCAGACACATGATTCCTATTTGCCATTTATCCCTTGGAGGCAGAACTGGGTGCCCAGGCAGAGCCCCACTGAAATCCCCCGGGCAATGCATGAATACAGAGTTTTACTTGCACTCATGCCATTGCTAGATTAGATCTTGTGTGTTGTGCACTCCATTCCATGCTCACTCAACACGCTCCTTCTGAAGCCAAACAGATCTTGATATAAACTGTCCTGGAGGAATTAGTTACTAGAGAATACATAATAAATAAAGGCCCAAGAAACTGGTGCAATGAAAAAGAACTTTCACCTCCTGCCTTTTTTTTTAATAAAATTTTTTATTATTATTATGTTATACTCTCAATCTGATGCCATACATTCTGTTTGGATGCCAATGAATTCCCTAAAGAGAGTGAGGTCTCCCAGAAAGGATTCCCCAACATTGGTCACTTGTTAAGATGCAGCTGGTGGTAGGTCATCTTGTCTGTACTGGGTATTAGGAAAAACGCCTTCACCAAAAGGCTTGTCAAGATTGAACAGGATGCCCAGGAAAGCACTGGAGTCACCATCCCTGGAGAAATTTAAAAGCTGTGTAGATGTGGTGCTTAGGGATGTGGGTTAATGATGGACTCAGCAGGGTTGGGTTAGAAGTTGGATCTTAAGAAGTCTTTTCCAATCCAAACAATCCTATGATTCTTTAAGCATGCTCTTGCCAGAAATGGTTGGACCAGATGATCCATAATGTTCCTTCCTCCCTGGTATTCCACAACCCAAAATGCAGCATCTGATAGTAAACTCAGCAAGTTTTAATGAGGAAGTCTCCAAAGGCTGCAGGAGAAATAGCTGTCACAGCAGCCTCCTAAATTGTCAGATCAAGAGGGGAAAGACTGGATTTGCACATAAATCTGTCAATATGAATGTGCCAGTGCAAACATTAGCATGAGGGAATACTGCATGGATCCAGGAGACTCTGTAGAGATCAATACCATTCCAACAATCTAGACATAGTAAAGTAAGACTCTCTTCAAATAAGCTTGATACTGATACATGAAAATGGTTCTGCCATTTGTGTCAAATCACTATTCCAAGTACTGGATCATCCATAAAAAAATAAAATCAGGACTAATCATTAAATCTTACCAGACTATCTTTGAAATCAAGATTTTTAATTAAAACAGGCGTTTTCTTTAGCTGCTTAAAATCCCAGCGCTCCTTTTAAGTGACATCATGCATTAGTTACTCTAAACTGGGTTTTATAAACACCCAGCACTGCTCAGCCACACAAGGCCGTGAGGAGCCATGAGGAGCCTTTCACCAGCAGCTGGGTCCCATGCATCAGCCATCCATGCAAAAGGACTTTGCATCCTCTGAAAGGCCATCTGCAGCCAGTATCTATTACAATATCTATTTAATCTCTCTTTGCTTTGGTGGTGTTGGTTCTTCTCCCAGCACCGGGCAATGGACATCAGGGATTACCTCAAATCAGTATGCACCATCGCTGGCTCTGGTAATTACTGCCAAATTCTCCTAATCCACAGAGATTAGCATTTAAATGACAGATGTTTGAGCTTTAATCCTATCACACACATCTCTATGTCAGTTCCTTTGGAATTCAACAAAATGCCATGAGGCTTGTGAAAGTCACTACATAAATCATCTGGAAAAGGGGGGAAGACATGCAACACTGGGACAAGCAGAACTTGTTTTCTTAGTGAAACAGCATTTTCCATAGTTTGTGGTACCGCATTCTTCCGTTCCTTCGGATATTATGTTTAAAATAAAGCTAAAAGTTTTGTCAGTGCCAGGTTTTCCTGTGCAAGTTCTTATCCTACAATTTATGTTATTTTATGGATCGCTGAGCTGCTGTTCACAAAACCAGCCCTGAACAAAATGCTTTGTAAAACAAAGAGAACACTGAAAGCAACCCATTCATCAAAAGATCCTGCACCTTGCCCACAAAACACTGAAAGTACACGGGAGCATGAGGAAGGTAGCAGGGCCCCATTTCATTAGTACCAAAATTAATCACTCTGCAACATGGAAACCTGTTGGTTTAAGCTATTTTATAGATACAGCAGTCAAAGGCAAAAGTGGGAACAAGAAGTGTTCCCTCTCTAAACACTGTTGCTTAGAAACCCTGTATTTTTAAAACCCTAGCACTCTAAATTCAGCATTGCCTGTCAGGATGGGATTTCAGCACAAGACGTGAAGGTATTTTGAGGCCAGTTTCCTAATTTGCACTGTACCATATACACAGTTATTTTTCATAGCAATAGAGTGACACTATCAGCTGGGATAAGGAAACAGGAAACCAAGTACTTGTACATTATTCATATTGCCATCTTGCCTGAAATCTCTGTCATAAAGTCAATTTTCTTTTGCTAGTGATGTGCAAACAAAACAAGACAGACAAGCTTTAACCCCACACAATGTACAGAACAGGAGACCAAAAAGCATAAAAAGGAAAATGCATTTGAAAAATAACATCAGCACGAAATTTATAAGATAAAATAAATAATAAATTAGACCAAAAATTAACAGCAGTTAGTTGTTTTTACTAGAATAACTTGCTTGAAATACATCCTTTGTTCTTAGAAAAAACAAATGGCACAAATGTAGCTACACTCTCTGGTAAGTGCTACTTGACAGCTCACAGGATGCTGCTGAAGCACAGACACATCTGTTTGTAGTATCTTTGTTGTGTTTTATAATATCCATCCTGCTGCACTGCTTCCTTGCCTCTTATATTTTTAAAGTTTAGAAGTTTTTTATTTAGAAAACACTTCAAGCAGTTTGGGTAGCACTAAGGGAAAAGTGATTTTTATAAAATTAAACATTGTTTCTCCAAGACAACTGTATTTTTACAGAGATACACAAACATCTGCGGATGAGATTTACAGTGATAATGAATTTTTGTAAATGAGAAATACTGGACAAAATTCCCTCCGAAAGACAAGAATGTGAGACAGAATCAAGGAAGTTATTTCTGAGCTTTCAGGGACTTAATATTCATGTTTTTATTAGAAACTAATTGGGAATAATAATTTAAAATACTTACCAAATTAAATCCTGACCTTACAACCAACACCTTACCTAAAGTCTGTGACTTTTTTTATCTAAGAAACAACAAAATCAGTAAGAACTACAGGGATTGGCTTTTCATTCTTTGAGTTTTACCTTGACTGCACCTATTTTCATTGCCACTGTTTTCCCTCAGGGATTCCACCCACCTTTGGTCACATGCCAGCAACATTCACCCCCCTGTAACCTCTCTGTGCAGCAGGCCAGGCTATGCTGGATTTGTACAATATACCATTGCTAGCCCTAAAGGATGCACTGTTCTCACAAGGATAAACTCAGCTCTACCTATAAATGTCCCTTCTCCTAATCCAAAGGAATGGCAAGTCTTGCTGCCTTGCCAGAAAAACATTACGTCTCCAAGCTGACACTGCCTATGACCTGACCCTCTAAGGCATGTTACATCTTGTTCTGCAGCCATCAACTTTTAACGTCTCTTGTGTAATTCACAAAACAGTGATGCTTTCAGGAGATACCAAAGGCCACGGTTTTATTGCAATGTGAAATGTGACGTACCCTGAAATCAATGGTGGGGCCTCAGCTTAAACAAAACAATACTCTTTTACATATAGTTTATAGGGTTTAGCACAAGGGCTTTAACTTGACATGAGTGTAGAGTGTGCCATGGACATTTCTAAGCATTTCACTGCTAAGAGTTCCCTAATGCTTCTCCACTGAAATGCTGGTGTTTACATAAACAGAACAATGCAAAATAAAATCTGCAAGAAAAAAATCTGTGTCTGTTCTGCAGCAACAACAGTCATCACCACCATGGGGTTCTAGTTCTCTCTCTCTACTGAAGAGAAGTGCTGAGAAGTGCTTGAGACTTTATTGATTCTTTATTAAGGATACAGGAAGATAAATTCCTAATCAATCAAGGCAGTCCCTCAATAATATCGGGTAGTTTTTCAGAGAAAGGTCAGTTGAGTTATCTGAATCTAATATTTTTGTTAAGATTGCAGATTGGCTCAGTGACAAAAGGTTTGTCTAATGATTGTCTTTTGCTGAAAGCAAGTAGCAACAATGGACTCATATATAAATGTAATGAAATGCAAAATAAAAATAAAAATAATGCATCATGCCAGAAATTACTTCTTTTTCCTTAGGTTTTCATCCTGCCAACTTTTTAGTAGCTTGGGTAAGTCTGAGGATTTCTTTTTTCATTAACTCAGCTGAAGTTCAGCAGAGACTGAGTTTTTTTAGCACAGTTAAATTTCCTTGAAAAAATACTTCATGTGAAGAAAAATGATTAGTAATTCCCAAATATTTTTGAAATCTTCAAACCCACTCATAATTCTTTGCCAAAGCAAATGCAGCCAGAATTTCCTAAGATGCATCAGTACTAAAGTTGCTGTCCTAACCCATGCTTTGAGTTTGACAAGACTTGCAGGCACGTCAACACTGGTCAGGTTTGGTGGGAAATTATAGTCTCAGGCCCCAGGAAGTGGTTTTGACACCCAGTAAGTTCCACATTCCACTGCTACTGGTGCATTCTGGATGCTCCTGGATGGAATTAGTGTTATTAGATTATAAGATACCCACTCTTGATCTAAATAGCAAACACAGGCCTTGCTTATTCATAGTACGTGCACACAGAAGCACAGTTAAGTACTATTTTCACAAATTAGCTTTTAAACAACAACTACTAATTGCAATTCTGGAAGACTGCACTCCTTTATAAGAAGAAACAAATAAAGCTATTGTCAGATCACTTTAATTCATGACATCACAGGATCAAGAAATGAGTACACCAAACAGAACAAGGAAAGCAAAGGCATCACAGGCTCTTCAAACTGCACGTTCTGTAAATGGGACTGTCCAGTACAAACTCCAGCACAAATTCCAGCAACATGATATAAATTGTACAAGTTTCTCTAATTTGTACAACTGTACAAATTCCTCTAAGTTTTACTGCATCACCTCAATGCAGGAAACACCAGTACATGCCAATTCACAAAAATGACAGATAGGACTGATATGTTTTCAGGGGCTAATGGAATTCATCTTCCATATAGTCCATATATTTTACTAGCCTTTCAACAACAGCCCTTTACTGTCTGAATCTTTCAAGCCCCCGTGTCAAGTTCAATACTTCCATCACAGCTGGTGTATTTTACTGCTTTTTTTCTTAGGGCATCTTAATTAAGGTAAGGTTAAGGCACTTCTAGCTTCTCCAAAAGTGCCTGATTTATCTTCAAAGACTCTGGTGCCTATGTCTACTTGAATGCCTGGAAGGTGGATGATCCTTGGATTAGAGCAAAGACTGAAACACTGGAGCTGATAACTCATTTTTGGCTGGCCCTCAGGCAAGTCACTGAGTTCAGTCTGCATTTTATGGCTTTTTGGTAAAACGGGAGTAACAGCATTTCTGTATCTCACAGGGATACTAACTAAATATATTAGAAAATCGAGAGATACCTGAATTCTGCAGGACCATACAATCACCCTACATAGAGAACTTACTGTCAAAACACTGCTGTCTGGCCACCCCCATTTCAATGCTTTATGTATCTGCTGGCAAGACCTTGCATGAAGCCCTCACCAAAAGTATCTTAAAATACAGCCAGAGAGCACACAGGGGATTGCATGATCTTTGTCTGGAAGAAGTCTGAATAATTCAAACACAGCCCAGAATTGCAGAGATGTATATATTGTGGGGTACTCTCTGGAGCTAAGCCTGAACTCTAAACCTCCTAAACCTTTGCTGTCACTGCCAGACAGAAGGAACCTTCATGGTTAATTTTAGAGCACAGGAAAGGATCTTCGGAAGCATCCCAAGGAATCATCAACACAAGTCTCTGTCTCCACCTCCACCCCAGCCATGCCTCCTATAACAAATCAGTGGGTGCAAAGGGAAAGGGAGAAAGAAAGCTCTTTTGAGTAGGCTGCTGTGCCTTTTACAATCTTCTTCATTTCTAGCAAATCAGCTCTGACTGCACAGCAAGGCCCATTCCCCAACAGATCACCCACTGGAGAAAGGACAGGTAGTCAGAGCCTTGTCAGAGCACATTTCAGTGAGGTTTCCTGGGGCAAATAAGTTGAATTTAGCGATTTAGCATTGAATTTTTAGAGGACAGAAAGACAGAAAAATGCTTTCTGAGAATTAGGTTTTTGATGGAAACAAAGTAATAGCTCAAGCCAAGGAACAGCCAGAAATCAGGCACAGCGCAGTTACCCCAAGACTTAATCAAATCTGAGATCTGGCTCTATGCAGAAGTCCAGCTTAGGACAATAATTTAACACATTTTCTTGTAGTAACAGACTTCAGTAACTTCCCATTCACCTTATAGTGTGGTCGGTCTAGTCACATTTTCATTGTTGCATCAACAGGAAAAACCAATAGAAAGAGACAAAAGCAAGAAAAAGAAGAGGAGCCCTGGAGTCCCTGTCACCACTTTCTCCCTCCCTTTCCCCAGCCTGTTTGCTCTTGGGTCACCCCAGCTCTCCCATCCCATCCCATCCCTCACGCCCTTATTTCCAAGGCCTCGAGGCCTGTCGTCACCAGGGAAGCAAACTGGCACATCCCTCCCTCCAGCCTGCCTTGGGAATCTGGGATGTTTGCAGTTTCCACATCCATCCAAGTGACTGCTGCCAGCAGACCTTCACAGGAAGCAGGAACAGCTTCAGGGCGTTCTGCTCCAAGACTAAGGATATGCCCAGGCCAGGGTCTCTCATCATGAAGCTGCCAACAATCCTTTCTGTTCTGGATTCCAGCTCAGGAGAAAGCCAAACACAGGCTTTGGCCAGGACTGGATGTAGAGATCTTCAACATGGCTGACATTAGAGGAGGTGAGAAGAGAGCTTTCTCCAGACTCCCATCTCCACTGGAGATCTGGCAGCGCTCATGGAACAAAAACAGCTGAAAGAAAATACCTGCTTAAAAAGGAAGACACCTTTCCTCCCATTTCAGGAGAGATCCTTCTGCTTCATCCAGTTTAGAGGACTTAAGTGATTTTGAGATGAACACTAAGTTTCAGATCCTGCTTTTCTGGAGAAACACCATAAGGAAATCAGTCAATTGAGTCAACAGAGCCCAAACCTGAAGAGAACTTGCTAATTTTTTTCTTCTTTTTGAGCACTCATGAAAGGAAAAGAAAGATGAATTTTCTGAAGGCAATGATATGATTTCAGTGCGCAAACTAAATTGCCAAATTTTTATTCTATCAAAAATCCTCTAAAGAAGGGTATTTCTTCAACAGAACAGCAAGAGCTTTTTGAACTTATAAGAAAACTAACAGGGAGATACCAACATGCTCTGAAGTCAGAAACAGATGAAGATTAAACTGGTTTTGATTTCTTTTTGAACTAGGAAAAAACCTACTATATTTAAAGTGAAAGGAAATGCAAGGTTCAACAAGGTAGCAAGTTTCAACTTATCAACCAGCTCATGGTCTTGCACAGGCACTTCCCTGAAGTAAGTGCAACCTAGTTTAAGGTAGGTCTCCTTGGAGAAAAGAGAGGTGAAGCACCTTTCACTGACAAGGAGGTGCTGCAGGGAAAGACTGTGCAAGTGGTTACTCACAAGTGAGCAACTGAAACGAGGTGATTTGTTACTCTCTAGTAATTTATCCTGATGCCAAAGCCCTGAGGCCCAGTGCCTCCATGAACACATCTGCTCCTATCCACGGGCTCCTTAAAAGAGCCCAAACAGCAACACAATAGTAATTTGTCTCCTAGTAGAACCAGAGACATTTATGCACCTCGGGAGCAATGACTGTACACATGGAATGGATATTCCTGGAAAACCTGTAAAGTTCAGAGAAAATCTTGGGAAGAAAATACTGTCTGTCCAGCCATTCTCATGCTGTGCTGTGTGAGACTGCTTGACCTATCCAGGATGGTTCTGTGAATCCAGCTGATCAGAACACAGAACCCCAAAACTTCTGCTGATGCCTAACTTGTCTTCCATCTAGTGACAAACAGTACAGTCCAATCAAATCTGCTGCTGGGAGATCATGGGGCAGGGTTCTCAGCTCATGCCAGTCACCAAAATTCCCAGCACTCCAGCATTGACTCCAGTTCCTTTTGCAGAACCACTCAGTTTTAGGGCCAATGAGTAACTCAGCTTTTATGTCCTACCTGCTTGTTGCAGTCTCATGTGGCTCCTGACTGCTCAATTCTGTGATTTCAATTCTGGCATCTCCATTAGATCCAAGCTGACAATACCAATCAGCCAAAACCAAAGCCCTGAATCAAATAAAGCAATCATTTTTAAAAGCAAGGGCAGGTTTGCTTACCCAAGTTCAGAGAGAAATATAAGCTCTTCACATTCCAGGACAGCCTCTCAGTATTTTCCATTTTCATTTACATACCTTGTAAAAATAGCCAACATTTCATGATATATACTCACAGAAGTTAGTCCCTGAGGACAGATGCAATTTTTGTTTACACAGAAAACCTGTCATAGGCATTAAGGGATTTAAGAGTGTTACTGTTAGCTGTTTGAATTGTGTCCAAAGAAAAAAATTAACTTTGCAATTAAAAAACCAAATTTTGCCTGAGGCTAGGCATGCAAGGAACAGTGGAGCAGATGCTCTGTACTGGGGAAAGAAGCACACTGATCAGCGTGGCAGCTGGCAGAGCCATGATATGCAAAAATGGAACTGCCTAGAGAAAAGAGCAAAGGAACAAAAATCCAAAGCTTGCGGGGAAAACAGTCAAACATATGAAGAACAAAATGTGTCCTTGAACTCAGCATAATTTAAGTGCTCCAGGAGTTCCTTCTAACATCCAACCTTCCATGAAAAAATCCCACAGAGACAAACTCATCCCACAGCCCAACTCAGTCTTCACATTTCTCTAGAGAGTTCCATCACTGGTATAACAGGATGGTGCTTTCCTTCCTGCACAGCACCAACTTACTAATGACAGCAGCAAAGTCACTGCCAGTTTGTGGCAGATGCTGATTAATCCTGCAGCTCCCTTGGAGCAGGTGCTGTAGAACATATAAAATCTAAGAGATACAACATAGAAGAATAGTCTGGAGATACAATACCAGCAAATACGCTCCTCTGCACTTCTGGAATCATTTTAATATAAACAAAAACAAGCTAAAGAGTTCTTTATATCAGCAAAATATTTAAACACATGGTAGCTTCTAGATGAACCTGAAACTTGTGATGCAGAAAAATGCAAATCATCTTACCCCAACCATTATGTAATCTATTTAGTATCTAAAAAACATTCTTGGTATCTCACTCACCATACTCTTGACTTCATTACAGGACCATAAAGTACGTCTCCTTCCAAGACAGGACTGCACCAACTAAAATACTTTTGTAAGCAAAATGTGACAGTATGAGATCTCTAAATATGAAAAGCTATTGCAGCAGTCTGCTAATGTACAGAAATATCAGTGTTCTGCCCTGCTTTATATGGAACTCCTTGACAGACCCTCTGTAATTCAAAAAACAGAGTAAAATAATTTATGTTCCTTGTGTATCTATTGGCAATAATACTTACACAATTTTAATGAATTTGCTGGTAAATCAATAGCTCCGTTTCTGTTCTGCATTACAAGTATTACTGCATGTCAAATAAATCATTGTAATGAAGTTTGATGAGCAAAGGGTTTGATGGTGGTGTTCCATAATTATAAACATCAGCAGCAAGACTTTTTCAAATCATGAAAGGAAAAGTGCTTTGATGATTGCAAGTAAATTCCCTGATTAAAATTACTTTAGACATTTCAGGCAATGGAAGTCTTCAAATCTGGCCCTGACCTTTGCTCTTCAAAATACATCTCTTCATTAGTAAATTGCATTACGTTTAATCATCAAATAATAAAGATACTGAACATCACAAAAGCCACAGTACACAGTTATTTATGCAAATTTCAGAGATGCAGTTGTTCAAGTCATTTTAAAGGTATCCAACTTCTAAGGAAAGAAAAAGTTGTATCAACCTGATGGAAGTATTTGCTGCCTTCATATGGAAAGAATCAAAGGACTGAAAAAATCAAGTATCAACTGAAACAGACACCACATTATCGAGACTATAAAACATGATTTATTTTCAAGTTTCTCTTTGACACGAGCGTTAAATTTAAAACTATAGCTAATGCTGGATCAGGTGCAAGACTCAACGGAAGTTAAAACCACCTTCACCATTTCTACAGTTTTTCATCATATTCTTCCTATCTGCACATCAAACAACTCCCTGAGTGTCTTACATGCATGAAGAAACCAACTGACCCAAATAAATAGGTCCTGCTGTGAACTGTAAACAATTTAGGTGTTACCATCAAAGAATAATAGCAAACAAACCTGGACAGTAACATTAGAACAGATGTGCAAATTGCCTGCTTGGAAATAAACAGAGTTTACATCATTATTCAACAGAAAAAAAATGGACTTTTACAGGAGAAATCTTTTTTTTTTTGGTCACTCCTTAACATCCTGAAATACTTCTATGTATTCTCAGCTATTATGTTTATTGTTCTTGGTTACAACAATACATTCCAACTACACACCAAAGACATTTTCCCAAACTCACAATAACATGAAACATTCCCTCTGCTCCTCCCTCCTGGTGTTGGTTCACGCCTCTAACCTTGCAGGGTGTAACTCTGAGGACATTCTGGAAAAGACATACCAAAAGAGCTGGTATTTCCAATCTTCCCAAGACTGAGCATGAGATCTCAAGGATGCAACAAATGGCACATGCTGGGAAGTAGGTGCCCTCTGCTGCGTTAGGGTTGCTGCATCAAATGGCATCTACACAGGCTCAAAGAATTGGGAGCAACAGAAACCTAATGAAAAGACCTGCATTTAGGAATTTCTCCTCCACCTTCCTGATCCACAAAGGCAGCAGAGGAATTCAGTGTGCTCTTCTGGTTTTGTACCTTTCTTACAGATTCCTCTAGGATTTAGGCAAGCACAAGAGCAAAGCTCTCCTGAAAGCAGCATTATAAACATTGTGACAGCGGAATGCTCCATGGAGAAAGGGAATTCAGCATTCCTGCTAAACAGTAAGAAACAGATCCAGGGATCTTTCTTCACTAACCATGAGCCTAAGGGAAAAAACATGAGCCTAAGGGAAAAACCTATGAGAGAATGCAGTTGCATATAACTGACAGTATCTATCCTCTACCATACATCCTCTACCATACCTCCACACTGACCTTCAGCTGTATTTCAAAGATGCACAAAGGAATGTTTATTCCGAGAGTTGTTCCATAAACCCAGTGTCCAGAAGGTTTCTTTCCAGAACAGCTGCATGGACAGCCCACCATGAGCCTTAAGGATGGTGCTACAGCTGGAAAACTGAACACGTTCTTCATGCCTGAGTACACTTCAGGTGCTGTTCTACACAACAGACATAACCCAACCACAGCAAAACCTGAAGAACTTTTCTAGCATAAAACTCATATACCAGCACAGCAGCTGAAGACATTTCCCTCACAGATGCAATGTCAGTGATAACCTCACTTCAGAGGGCAGAATAGACACCAAACTGCAGCAACCCTACCAAGATAATAAAGAACATGATGCATAATGGGTTTGGACATTAATTCATTATTACTGACTGCAAATACAATTCAAGCCATCAAAGAAAGCAGCACTTGGAAAGAGGACCAGATAGATGGAAAAAGGCAGATATTACAGCTGAGATGAATGCTCATCTGAATGTTCATCCATGGGAAATTCAAACAGATAGGGAGAGGCTTTGCTGGAGACAAGACTGACCCTGCAACTGGCTGTAAAGGCATGGCAGGCAGCAAATTCCAAATGGTGAGGGCAACGGATTGGAAGGGATCAACAGAAAGAAATCTGTTGCTTTGTCTGCCAGAAAACATTGGAAATACATTTTCATAAAACTTGTCTCTTTTTTCCCCTGCAAGCAGTAATACCAGTACAATGAGAGACAAACTAAACCAGCTGCCACTATTGCCACATCCAAGACCTTCTGCAGAGTCCCTGGGCCAAATACAGAGGTGAGCATAACCAAGGTTACAGGAAATCTATGGTGGTGTGACCTAGGTCACCTCCACGAGCCCTGGGCCTGTGTGCCATCCCCACTGCAACTCCCTCCAGCCTGGTGGGTGCTTCTCTGTGCCTGTGACTAATCCATAAATCTCATTTCCTCATGCCCTGCCTGAATTTGGCTCTCTGTAAACAGACCCAAGTGAAGGATGTTTTGAGGAGTCCAAAATCTGGGTTTTGACAAGACAGCTGAATGTCAAATGTACTGAATCCCAGAGGGGTAACAGCATGACTCTGGGAGCAATTAGCTGTCATGTACAAGAGCACAACTCACAGAAGGGAAGGGACTGCTTCACTTCCAGCAAATAGTACTGGTGTGTGTGTGTACATTAGTACATTACAGAACATACTGTAAACCATCCTAAAAGCAACTACATTAGTGGAAGGTACTTGTGACATGTCACCTCTGGGTTAATCCAAACTTCTACCAAATAACAGAGAAATCTTAAAGGTTTTCTGTGGTGGTTCCCAAGGACGTTTTGGTACCTAACCCAGGGGTACCCAGCTTCTGCCTCATGCAGTCCCAGGGGGTAGGCAGGTGGCCAGTGCCCACGTGTACCTGATCTTAAGCTTTCCATTCACCTTCAGGAAGTTGTGCAATTCTGACTGAAACTCACCACAGCCTCTTGCGCATTACTTCCAACATGCAGAATTGTTTTAAGTAGCACCCAAAAGTTAGCCAAGTGAGCTAACATTTTCCTTTGAACCCAGGAGTCTTTAGAAAGGTCAGTAAATTTTTATACAATATAGAAGCGTGGTGTGCTTGCTACTTAACAATCCAGTTCTGTGCTGGATCTGTCACCACTACAGTAAAAAGTTTAAGTGTATCGTGTGCTTATAATAAATACTTTGCACAAAATTATTCATTCCACAGATGGACAAAAGGAACTTTAATGCTTACTTTGTTTGTAGAATGCTATATAAACCCTGCTAGTTACAGGCAAGAATATGGAAGCCGTTTTGTTCTATTAAATAAAGGAAACAAGGTTCACGTTTTAAAATTAATTCAATGAAAACTATTAAGTAGATGGCTGTGAATGCTTTGGGAATTTATATATACACACAGACATACACATTTTTACCTGATACTAATTTGCCTCCCCCCTTGCCTCTTAAACAAACACACTGTTAACCACATCTTTCCCAAGGAGTTCTGCAAGGGAAGAGCTCCAAGTGAAGATGGCACAGCAACACTCATTACCCAAACACTGCAGCCCTGCCACATCTTCCAGCAGGCACAAAGGCAGGGTAAGCCCGAGGGGTTTTCTCCCAGCAGATGCAATTTGATCTCTCCCATAGTCATGCTGGTTTAAAACTAATAGCTGAGGAAGAACAGCCACAGCCCTCTTGTCTCTTGGCAGTATCACCATCACTTTGGGGATTAGTCCAGAGCAGACTTCTGGTAAAGAAGTGATTTCTGAGAGCTTGTCTGTACTGGGGCTTGCCTTGACTTCAGCTCCCTTTGCTGGTTTCTGAGCTGAGAACAACCTGACAGCCCCACGCCTTCTGCAGCCTGTTGAGCTTACAACACAAACCTAACCAAGGATTTTAACTGCTCCTTCCCCAAGGTTCTCAACTTTCCAAGACCAAAGGTGCCAGCTCCCTCTGTGATTACAGACTCTCTTTTTATCCTCAACCACCTCTTTTGTTTTTCTACTTAACACCAAGCAAGATGTGTGATAACATTACTCCTAAACATCCCCACATCGACTGGGTGAGGCCACAAATGACAGGTTGTGCATTCAACTTGTAAGAAAGTTGAGGGTTTGAGGAGAATAGAGCTTCTAAATAAAGTCAATTGATTATCAAGAACCACAAACCAAAGCAACAGGAAAAAATATTAGAAAAAAATAATGCACATAATTAGGAAATGTCACTCATTCTTAAAACACTTTCATAGAACTTTATCAATGTCTCTCTGAGCTTCCAAGAACATATTTCTAATCTGTCACAGCACAAGTCACACATCATAAAAAGTAATAATAACATGGCTGGAGTCAGAGATCCCTGCACCACTCACAGCTACCCTACTGTGGAGGGTTTCACACTCTCAGAGTGGTTCCACCATCTCTCAAAGCTTCATACTAACTCCAGATATAAATTCTGACTTAAATTAAGACACTTGTATCAGGATGATAATTATGCCTGTCTTTGAGAACTGTAAGGATAATGTATCCAATCTTTTAGCTGGCATGTTTTACTCTACAGCTTCATTGCTAATTTACTCTAATGACCCATTTACTCTCTGGATTGTATTGGATTAAATTACTCACCTGCTTGCACTTAAGCATTTGGCTTCTATAAAGTGATAGGGAAGTGCATTGCAAATGTACTTTCCAATGATCAGTGCCATCAGTGTCAAAATCTCAGCTGGGTACACACAGTTCAAACACACAGATTTGTTCAAGCACACAGATTTATGCCACCTTTAACAGAACCCTTTGGTGAAGATCTGTGGAAATGTCTAATGGAGATGTTAGTTTTCACTTCTGGTTTTATCTAAGAGAGTTTTTAGCACAAATATCTTCCATGATGTATTTTGAAGCTCAGACTACTAAGCCACATGAGTATCTTTAATGACAACACATCAGCTTTTCTGTGCAGTTCTATTAAAAGCAGCAGGATATGGTTTTAATCCAATCGGCTTGAGCAAATGCAACACTTGGGTAACTGCAAAATTGTATTCAGCTCATCTTATTTCATCAGGAGTTCTCACGGCAACATCAACACCTGCAATTCTCAGGTGTACAGTGGGATATCAAGGCAAAACTCCAGGTTATTTTGCTCCACCTTGCTGGGGCACCTTGACTCCAGAAACTGCAGCCTGGAGAATCCCCAAGAGTTATATATATGCACAATCACACAATGGTTCAGCATAGACTGTGTTCTTACTGAGATACAGCTCAGGATCCAAATAAAGGTGATTTAGCACATCCAGGGAAGCTTCCCAGCAACAACAGATTTACTTACAAAAATTATAACAAACACCAAGCATTTGAAAGCCAGACTGGATCATTAGGAATTTTTTACCACCCACAGGATAAGCATCCTGTTCTTATCAAAATCATAGGGAATTTTAAGTGATGCTCTTCTTTCTGCAATAACCAAGTGGCAAACCTGAAAGGTGTCCTTCAGCACACAAGGTGTATCAGTAGTTTCACTTCATGATACAGAGTGGCAGAGAGAAGCAAATAAAGGAGAAAGAGCAAGAGAATTATGGTTACGATCATTTAGCTGTTAGGAGAAAGAAAATGAAACATGTACTCTTATGAAATAACAGTAACAATTGGCTTTGTCAACTAATTCCCTATAGGCTTTATTGATCTCCAGTAGAGCCTTAGATGAAGAGCATCGTGCAAAACTCAGTGAGGGCCTGGCATGTGTTTGGGAAATCCAGCAGAAAAAGGGAGATAGCTGAGAGAGGAAAATAACATAACATGTGAAGGCACAACAGAGGGAACCAGAGGCTAACAGGATAAAGAGATAAAGTGACAAAGGATCAGGGACAAAGCAAATGATCAACTTTCCTGAAGACAAAGCAAGAAATATTATACCCAAAGCAGAGTAACACTGAAGCAAACAACAAGATTTATTCAGGACATGATGTGATCTAATCGCTGGAAGAAAATGCTTAAGATTTATCCCTTCTATCATTTACACACTTCAAATAAAAAAAGTCATTAAGAAATAAGGAGTTTCATCTCTTCTTGACTACACAGAATCCAGATTTGCCACAGAATAATCAGGGACACAACCTGCACAGAGTGAACTGCATAAGTGAACAGGAGACAGGCTTGTCAAATGTGAAATACTTTATTAGAAGAAGGTCAACAAAATTAATTTGTGCTAGGCTAACACATGGGAATAGAAGTATTGCTTTAGTGTTTATGCTTTGGAAATACTAAGGGACAAAACCCATGGAAATCTTCAATACCGTTTTCAGAGCTGCTTTTCAGGGAGGAGCTGCCCTTTAAGTCTGAGTGACTAATGGCAACGAATGTAATCTGTTTTTTATTTGCAATGCCAGGCTCATTTGGCTTGTGTAAAATGCAACCCTTTGTTTGGTAAACAAGCATATTAAACTGGTGATCCAGAGAATCTTGGAAACTTTACTTAAATAACGGAGCTTCTCTCTCTCAGAGACATGGCTTAAAGCTGGAAGGTGTGCTTCCAGATTATCATGGACTTTGTTGTCAAGATCAAATAGGTAATCTTTGCTATTATAGTCATGCCATAGTGAAAACAGAAGTAGTGAATAAATACCTATTTTTTCATAAAGAAACAGCCTCAGCGGCTTAGTGAAGCAAAAGTAGCGCTGCCTGATGTATTAAAACTAAGTTAGTTACATTACTGGAAATACCCTCTAAAATGACAAATATCTATACCAATGTTATGACAGGAAGACTAATATAAAAATATAAGGAAACAGGGAAAGAGGAGAGAAAAGTATGCCCAGCAAGAACTGGATAATCCCTCCAAAATATTGCTAAGATTTGGAATCTTTGGAAAGATAACCTAAGACATATGTGAACCTTAGGGGAATATTCCATGTGATAGGATCCTCCCAGGCAGTGAACAGGTACTGGCATCCCAAAAGGCACAACCACACAGCATCACCCTGCTCCAGCTGAATTATGCCCATTTATTCACTTCCAGCTTGCCTGGAGCACGAGTGCAGATATTCCCTGAGATTCATGTGAAGCAGCAATCTCCCCTTGTATCCAGGGCAAATGCTGCTCCAGGGTAAAGCTGCCCATCCTGAAAGCAGCCAGAGACAGAAATGAAAGTGCAAATGCTTGTGCAAGTAAGAGTAAACTGCTTTGCTCTCCCCAGCTCCCAGCATCCCTGGGCAGAGCAGAGCCTGCAGTGCCAGAGCCTGCGAGTTTTGAGTGTGCCTGAGGCTACTGCAAGGAGCAAGTCAGTGCCTCACAGGCACTATTTCCAGACCATGGAAAATGCAATACTGGAAACAACTCGTTGATTCTCATGCTGCAGTTCTTCTAAAAAATAAATTATGCAAAAATGACACCCTCTGGCTGCCTGGGCTGAGCTGTTGTTTAACATCTTAGACGAGACTTCTGTCAGGTACGGACAGAATCTGGAAAACGTTTGCTACCAAAGAAACCAAAGGCTAAACAACACTGAGAGACTCCAAGGACGTTGCTGGCCAAAACACTTGTTTCTCCCCTTCCTGCAGAACTAAGGGAGCAGAAGCAGGATTCCCTCTGCTGCATTATCAACAGATCACTGTGCTGAACTCCAGGCAGTCGCATATATTCAAATGCACAATTCAAGTTTAAAGGAGCTGGGGAAGATCTAATCTCGGCCCAGTGACATACAGGGTGAAGTAACCCCTTCCTAAAGTTAGTTTGAGAAACCAGTAGTCAGAAATCACCTCTTTCCCTCCACAAACAGAATAAGCAGCTAAGCAACCAGAGACAGGATAAATCTAGAAGCCCTTGCCATCATTTCCACAGGCCTACATTTCACAGCAAGGCTGGTACTGCCCTTGATTTATGCCCAAACAACACAAAGTCTGACAAATTGAAATATGCAAAATGAGATTAAATTGAAGCAGGTTCCTTCTGAGTTGGGACATCTCTTCCATCTCTAGCGAGTAACACAGATGAGTACACATGTAAATCCATTTTATCTGCTATTTCTCATTGTGAGGTTAAGCTCAAGACGGCAATAAACTCCCTTCTGAATTGTTTTGATTTTGTTAGTTTAAACTTGATCCTCAATGCTAGGATTTTTTTTTTTATTTGATTATATACACTCTCTCAGGAAAGAATGCAGAGGGCTCTCTCCAGCTTTCAATTAAGGATGATGAGATTACCTTGAATTTCGTAACACTGCAGCTGATATGTTAAACTGAAGATAGAGTAGCCACTTTGCCCCAAGGTATGTGTGATTTCTAAGAATCTACATATGCCAATATCACTGTCTGGATATTAACTCAATGCAAAATCAGCAGCCAAAACACAAATTAGAGCTGGTGGTAAACCAACTCCCAATCTGTTTGGGACCGTGCAATGAGATTCCCCCAGGAATTTGCTGTAATATTTTGGCTACTCTCAGCCTGCTGCCTGTGTACGTGGTCACAGTCAGACCAACACCCTAATAATAAGCAAAATATGAAATACCATGATAGCTTGAGATAAAACTTTACCACACACTCATGCACTCGTTGTTCTTTTTCCTTCAGAGATAAATCATCAGCTGTTAGGGGCAGGGGGGAATTTATACCTTTTTTATCTCCTGGATCTTTCCTACCCCAGCACATTGCCAACACCATGTTAACGGTTTTTGAATATGCCCCTGAAGAACAAAGATACTCCCTTTGCCAGATCCCAGTATTTACAAGCAAGCCCAAATCTGTGAGAAAATTCAATTGAACGCAGATGGCAGGAAATTCCTCTAAAATGACAGTGGCCAAATTCAAACCACAAGACATGAAAATAACCCAACGTACTAGACATGAAGAACATATCTTATAGATTTTTCCTCATGCAATTCACAATCTGTGATTGATTACTGGGAAGACAGACTGCAGATTTATTGGACTTCTGTAGAACAAGTATTCCATTTGCAACAATTAAATCTTATGTGGTTGAAAAATAGGTTGGAGGAACCAGTGGATGGCTCTGACACTGCGGAATGCATTTCTAGGTTGTCCATAACACTGTAGCTTGTTTAATTTTGCACTACATCCTACTGTGCACTGATTTGTTAAGTGTAATTAAAAGGACTGACTCAAATTTTTTGTCACTGTATCAAAAAATTTGACTTGAGAAATATTATTTGTACTATCATAATTTAATTTTTTCAACAGAAGTTGTCCATCTTTTCTGAGATTTAACAGCTAACCCAATCCTTTCGTGTCCTGAAAAAAAAAAATGGTGTTACACACATGGCAACCTACAGATGGAGGCTACACAAACCAGTCATGCTTCAAACTCATGTATGAGAAGGAAGACAGGAAGATGAAGCAGTTCCCATTCCAAAGAGACCAACTACATATTGACGGCTGGACTAAATCTGGAAATCACTGAAACCCCAGGAATGTGTACTTCTCTCTGTGTCTGCTGTAAAACTCTGTGGCAACCTAAGGATAGAAGGGCTGGGTCTCATATTAGACAAATCCACCAACCTGCATCACAAGAAACAGAATAGTCATCTTCTTTCCTTTCGCTTTGCCTCAAATCCAGGTGACATGGGAATTTTGAAGGGCAGCATTCACTCATTACTTTCCTGCTACCTCTTGTTTTTGCTTAGTTGTAGCAAATTTTCAGGATTATTATGGTTTGTGTCAATAGAGAAATTAATTACTTGCCCTCCAGTTGCAGGCTCTCTGGTGAGCTAACTAGAGACAGAAATGTTATCAAGCAAATTAGCAACACCAGGAAACATGGGAAGAACTGGCTGAGGAGAGCAGGGATAAGGCTTGAAGCTACAAATGGGTTTCCCACTAGGTACCACTCACTGCCCCAAGTCCTGCTTTTTTCTGACCACCCAGAAGAACTGAGCTCCTTCCCCTCCATTCCCTACCACAGCTCCTGCTAGGACAAGACGGGCAGCAGAGCTGTGGGAACCCAGGATGTCCCTCTGACATTGCTGCTGTGGCAGGCAGAGACTGCATGCTGGCCCCAGACTGTGCTGCACACACAGCACAGACAGAAACCTGGCAGCCCCTCTGCTCTCTGCCCTGGCCCACAAAGCCCTCCCTGGCCTCTTCCACAGCACATCCATCAGCTTCCACAGGAATTCTGCACGCGCAGCCAACGGGAAACAGAGATCCTCGCTGAGGCCTGCAAAGGATACTTGTATAATCACACACAAAACAAAAAACACAACCTATTTTCAAATTAAATACCATCTCCTCTCCCGGTCCCTGAGACACAGGTAGTAAAGGCAGCATTTGGGCCCTGACAAGGACCTGGCAGCCTCTCCTCTGGGCAGAAGGAGACAGACAGTGTGGATAATCTGTTCTACAATAACCTGGTGAATCGCTCAAGCACAAGCTGCCCAAGGATGTTGTTAGGCACCACCAGCTATGCTGATTTTATGAGCAATAATAAGTTCTGTGCTGGAGCTAGGAATATCTCTTCTTTAACTGGTCTCCAGGTAGTTTTTAATGTAGCTATGAGAGCCTGGAAAACAATCTGCCTTGCAGCCCGGCTTTCTGTCTCTCTGCCTTTATCCTCACCCTTCTCCCTGATTTTCCTTCTTCAGAATAATTCTTCAAACTCCAAAGTTCAAGGATCTCCTTGAAAAGGAGAAAGAACATGGAAATCCATGGAAAGAACAGTGAAAACATGAAAGCAATTATGACTCAATCACGAAAATATAAACAAATCTGATTCTGATCTTTCAGTAAATTTATATGGGTAGAAATACATCAAATTTATTGCAATTGTTACCAAATGACACTAGAAAATGCTAATCAAAATTCTAATTTCTATGTCAGCTCTTGGAAGGATAATCTGTCAAATAACTACATCCCAGTGCTTTAAAGGTGCATCAGAAGGGATGCCTGTATAAAAAGGTGTAAGTGAATCCCTCACGCTTGGTATCTGAACACCGCTGAAGCAGAGCACTGATCTGGGAGTAAAAGTAATGCTATTTTGACTCACTCATCTTCACTAAAACAAATGAAAACCCTCCCACTGAGCAAAATCAGACCCTTTTAAGGATGACAAAGAAATCTGGTGAAGGTTAGCAGGAATGTGATATGATTAACATCTGCCTTTAGCATCCAGGAGAGAAAACTGGCTCTGTGCCTGACTCTGTGCTTTAGGTGATACAATTTTTCAAGACTTGTTTTTTAAAAGACTGCTGGATCTACTGAATCCCATTGCCTGGTCCTGAATTTCTCTCAGTTACTATGATCCTGTAAACTCATGCTCTGGCTGAACACAACTGCCAAAAAAGCATCCAGTATTGATTTCAGGAGGCCAAGAGCCTTCATATATTCCAAGGGTTTTTCACATCTCTTATTAAAAATCTATTTTTTTTTTTTCATTTGTTTGAACTCAGTTTTTACTATGCTTTTTTTCTGCTGCATTAAGAATCCTTTAATGTACAGAGCTAAAAGTCACTCAGCTTTTCCAGTAAGCTAGAAGGTAAAGCACTCAGGTCCAGGAAGGTTCCTTCCTCTTTAATGCATTTTCTCCAACTTGGAATGTTTACTGGGAGCAGCATAAAACTCTAACACCTCAGTGTATGTACTGCCACTTCTGCCTAGAACTCAGAACCACATCAAGAGTTCAGGCTTTCCAGGACAAGATGTCTCTTCTACTGCCTCAGCAGTATATAATACCAAGCTGTGCTAAAAGAATTTTTTCTCAATGGATTCTGACTTGTCAAATGTCTGAAAATGTGCCTGTTACACTATTTTGCTCTTGTCATTATACAGCACTGAATCCACCTTCACATCCTGCAGGAAGTTCTATCAGCAATGGCTTTGGAGCTCCAGCCTCAAGAGGTAAAAGGCTCGACCACTGCACATGCAAACCCACTGGATCCACCTACTTTGGGCTTGCTACTGCCAATTACTCCAAGCCACCACTTTTATCTTGTTTAGCAAATGCTTCAGCAAGATCACATAATGTGTATTGGGGGTTTTATGGGTTTTAATTGTTTGAGGGGTTTTTTAAGAAAACCTCAATCCATTAACCTCATAACCTCAAGGAAATCTGACATCAAATTTCTTGGACAAGAAATCCTTCCTCACAACCACGCTAAACTAACTGCATGCCTGTTCTTCAATACTTCATCAAAACATGATACTGCCAAATATTAAGTCCCATTAACTGGCTCAACACCACCCCATGTGTTCATTTTTATATTTTGGTCCAACATCCATTTCATGCTACTTTTCACGGCGATGCCATCAGCAGAAGTTTGAGGCACAAGGAAACGAGCCACTCAAGTGATGTGACACATTATCAGCAGTGTCCAACAACAGTCACAGAAGTCATGGCTCCTTAGTGCCAGAAACAAAACAGACACCCACTGATTTTGTACACAGTGATCAAACAGAAAGGCAGGAGAAATGGAGTGAGGTGGAGCAAAGGAAAAGGAGTGGAGTGTGAGCCTTGCTCACAGTCAGTCTGAGTAGCTGCTCTATATCCAAGGAACTAAGTGCAGAGCAGCTGGGGCTGTCAGAACCTCTCAGGGCTTTTAAACACCTCAGGAAAGCTATCCTCTGGTATTAGTAGAATAATTCACTCTAAGAGATAAGGTCTCTGAGATCCTCATTGCGTTTTAACTTTTTCCTCTGAAGCACCATTTCACAGTGAGCCTTGGAAGACTCCTTCTCCCATGCTCAGCTCTGAGCATAGGGTAGCAGTCTTAACTCCTGCCAGGACTGCAACTGGAGACAGGATCAGACATCTCCCAGCTGTGTACATCAAGAGGATGAACTCACTGCAGACCTCTGGGGTCAGCCTGGGTTTCATTCAAACTTGTGCAGGAGTCAGCAAAGCCAACTGAGTCATAGGCAATCTGCTTCCCACAGAGCCATCAGCTTTTGAGGATGAAGCAGTTGCTACTGCAGCAACACTGATCTGTGTCACACTTCTGATCCCATGTGACTCACCCCCACGTTCCCTGTGCACCCAGCTATCTTATCCCTGCAGTTTCTTCGTCCCAGTCCGTCTCCAGGCCATGCTGAGGGCAACACAAGTCAGCTATGTGGCAATGGTTGTCCAGTCACCTCCCACTGCTGAAGAAATCACCAGAATAGCTCCTGCCCTCAGAGCAGACACCAGGAGAAGGAGGGGATCGCTCCAGATAGTCAGAGAAACAGTAAATATGGAGAGGAAAGGCCTGGAAAGTGAAAAACTGGCATCAGGTCTTGAAAACCAAAGTTTCATTAATCTGAGGAGAAAGAATGGGAGATGAATCCTAGGAGGTGGTTGGAGGGAGGAAGGCAAGTGGACAGCAATGATCCTACAGAAAAGAATCAAAGATCCTACAGAACAGGATTAACAAGTAACACTGTTAATTGCTGTTTAAAAAGAGAAGCATGAGTGTAAGTGCATAGGATGAAATTAAGGACAGAAAGGCAGAAAATACAACATGATCAGGGAGATCTATTCAGTTACATGGAAGTTTCTCCAGAAAATACAATCCCTAGTCATATGGAGAAATCACTAGTAAATCTGCAGTACAGAGAAACCCCACAGTAGCAGAAAGAGCATTTAGTCAAACTCTTCTCTGGCAGAATTTAGGACAGAGATCAAACAACACTTCTGTATATAAGGATCAACAAGAATGGAAAAAGTCTGGAGACTCAGTGCCTCTGTTTCCCCACTTGAAAACAGGGGTAACTTCATGCCACAAGGATAATGTAAAGTTGAAAATTAACCAAGAGAGCCTACAATACAAGATGCTGTGAAGAGTACAGAATGCTATTGCTAAAATGGGAGAAAATCTAGCGGAGCAAAGACAAGTAGAAAGAAAATGACAGGATAAGGACTTAAAAATCATGACAAGCCCTGTAAGAGCTCTGCTGTGTTTGCAGAATTGCCTGATTAAGATGTTCAAGGGCAACACACTTACTGTAAGTGATGTCTAACTCGTGTGTGAATCACCCCTCTCCCCATTCCAAAAAAAGGTGCATGCTTCTGTAGTGCTCTTCACACAAATTACTCGCTCAGACCTGCTGGCTGCACATTCAAAACACAAATACTTTCCACTGATGTTGCTCATGCTGACAACCCCTTCAGCATCTAGCTGGAAGCCCACTTGGGCAGCTATTCTACCAGGAAAGGTGAAGGTAAAAAATCATGCTCTACAGTCAGTGGTTTTGATTTTGCCAGGCTTTTTGCTCCTCCTGCCTCGAGCTGCTCCCTGCCCAGGTAGTCAGCACATGCATGGATCTTGGAAATCCTGGTAAACACTCAGCTATTACTGGAAAAAGGATACAAATAACTAATTTGATTGACTGCATAGGCAATACTCAAAACACTTTCCACACCCGGGTGAACAGAGATGCAACCATGCACAGCGCCTGTGCCCACAGTGGGTGGGATCTCCAGCATCTCAAGCCTGGAGCCAAAAGACACATCCACAGCATGAATTATAAATTGCACTTTAGGGAAAACAAAATAAAACAAAACAAACCCCACCTTTAACAAGTACTGATGATGCATATCTATCAAAGGCAAAAAAAATCAGAGGCAATTACAGATCACTAGAGGGGAGAAGATAAAAGTGAACAGGAAATAACCAGTGGAATTCCAAAATCCTGTAACTGGGAGGAAGATTTCTATAATGCGCTGTTCGAAGGTCAGCATGAACCAGCAGAGTTGCATTTAAACCTTCACACATTACTGATGATCTCAATCACATGCTGGAGCTCTGAACTGGTCAGGTGAACTGGATCCATCAGCACATGAAGACGGCAGAGTCTGGCAGTGCTGTGGAGGTGGGTGATGTTATGAGCAGGGTTTGCTGTGACTGAGCACTGAGTCACTCCCTGGGGTGACAGGGCAGGCTTAAGTCCAGCCTACAGCCGTGTCTTTGATGACAATGCCCCTCTCTGTGCCACACATCAACTGTTTGATGGGGCATCTGCTCAGCAGCCCCTGGAACGGCCTCAAGATCACTGAAATTCTGCCTGGTCACACCGCGGCGCTGGCTCAGTGGCAATTTAAAAGCAAGATTCTCTCTCAAAGTACTCCTGACGCCATTCTCCTCTGCACGAGTAAACAACAAAGAAGTCATTTCAGTTTCTGTAAACATGTTTTTCTTCATGAGCTGGCTGCTTGGTGTGCATTACATGCCGTGCTGGCACGGGCTGAGACGTCTTACAAAAACGCTTTCCACTAATACTGGAATCTTTCTACTCTGAAGGAATGCTGGGTTGCACAAGAGAGGCATCAAGAACCAGTTCTGCCTTTTCCCTCACAATTTCAGATACTGAAGAATTGGTTTTATGTTAATTGAACATTCCAGTTTTTACAGAGCCCTTGGGTGTGAGTCAAAATTTTCAAAGAACTTTTTTTCCCTACTTTTTCAGAGAAGGGGAAGAAAATGATAACATTTAAATAAAGCTAAATGAGTACTTAACTAGGCTGAAATAGAGAACACTGATTGTTCCAGAATGGAACAGCCACATTCTGTTCTAACTGAATACACAGAATAAATACAGTGCACGCTATGAGAGCAAATTAAGATCTATTAAGATCTATTATATAAAACAATTTTATATAGGAAATAGATCAGTAGATAACTCGTGTGGGAACGTGAAAATAAGCAAAGCAGGAAAATACTTTGTTTAGCAAATGGAATGCTTTTCCACACCCATAAATTTGAGTTATGACTGACTCCACTCAAGTGTGTTTTCTTCCCCCTTTGGTCTTCTCTAGGCTCGAGTCTTACAGCTCCTCCAATGGAGCTGGCAGAGGATGATGTCCCTGACATGATTTTGTTGAAAACCTGTTAAAATAACTGTTATTTTTGCTCTCTATTAACCAATACTCCCAAGTTTCCGTTGGGGATCTCCTGTCACAATCTGACAGGAATCCCTGTTCTTCCTAGAGAAGTGAGGAAAGGCATGCAGTACTTACTTCAGACTTGTATGGCTGTTGTGAGCTGAAAAATTCAATATAACCAGCACTGCAGCTAGACTGTGGATCTCCAAATGCTGCCACTTCCCAAGATAAATGTAACATCAAACTCACCCCTTCCCTGAGCTGTCATTCACCTGCTTGGTATAGATTCTTACCAAGTCAGCAAGGCTCTCCCAGACACTCTACAGTAACCAGCTGACCAAGAGGACATTTCACAAATACAGGTGGTGTACTGTGGGCAGTCGATCTCAGAAAGAACTGCAATATAAGGTCCATTAAAGTCAGCAGAATTGGTATTGTTCCATTTAAGAAAAATAATTTCTGGAGCAGTTTTGATTGTGTACTTACTGTCAGTCTTTATAGAGATTCTCCAGGACGATTAAAACTCTTTATCCAGCCCTTTGTGCCAAAAAGTATCAGCCTGGTTTCACCTCCTTTGAAAGCTAATCAAAATCTGTGCCTCAATTCACTACAGCCTACTCTAAACTTTACACATAAATTCATTAAACTCATTCTAATTTGGGATCACAAGAGACTTTTTACAAGAGTCAGGAATGATAACCCACAACTTCAGATCTCAGGTGTCTGAATAAACCTTTGGGCAGTATCTTTGTCTTTCACTAACTGCAGAACATGCCTACAGATCTGGCCTCTCAGCATAAAATGGTTTTAATTTGAAAGTCTAAATTTAGCTGGGATGTCACTAGTAAGATGTCTTAGTCCAGAGGGACTTTACAGCACATTTGATTATTCAACTGGAATATTTTTATCTCCGCAATCACTGGCTCGTTTTGTTTGTTTTAAATTAATTAACACGGGCTACAGTTTTCAAACGCACGTTCTGCAGCAGGCATCTAAAGGGGAAGAATTCTGCTTTCTGCGAAGCTGGCTTTTGCTGTTAAGCGCATGAATGAAGACGAGGAGGGGGAGCCGGGCGCGTTTCGGTGCGGCGGCGCTGCCGGCGGTGCCATTCCCGGGGCGGAGGCTGTGCCGGGGAAGCGCAGCAGCCCGAGAGCAGCGCCGTGCCGCGGTGGCCGTGCCGTCCCGGAGCCACCGGCAGGAAAAAGAATAAAAGGTTTGTTTTCCACCCGCGTTCTGCCATAGGGAACGAACGGCCCTTGCTCTGCTGCTCACGCTGTCCTCATTACCCGAAGTCCCGGGATCACATCCTTAGGTCGCTGTGTACATGATCTGATAACTGAGTGCAGGAGCTTTACAGCCTTTTCACGCTGCTCTGAGATGTCACAGGTACTGTAACTCAGCTCCCGGTATTACCTTTCCAGCAGCCATTATCTTATCTATTATCTTTGCTCTTTAGCCTTAAATGAAGTTAATTCCAGTCAGACTGCAGAATTTACTACAAAAGCATCTTATTTCTTGCAAGCACATTCTTTGGGCCACCAGAGTGCTTTATGCCAGATGTGCAGCTCTGTACACAGTAATGGGCTTCATGAATTATAAACCTTTATGAAGGAGTAAAACAGTCTCTCAACTGCCCCTTGAAACAGTGAATGAAAACACAGAGAAACATCTGCCCACGGGGCTCATGTCCATGCTGTGCTAGAACATCTCATCACCGAGATCAGCTTGGCACTACATACAAAAAACAGCTGTAAAATGCTGCAGGAGAAATCCTTGTTTAGAGTGCAATTAGAATGTGCTTTTCTTCCTTAAACAGATTGTGATGTGAAAATAAATATACACAGGAAAGCTCAGGTTTACTGCTCTGTTAACTAGACAGGTCTCCTATGGCTTGGATCATTCAGTGACAGCCCTGCCCTCCCCCTAGACTCTTCTCTGTTCTCAGCACCAGTCTATAGATGTAGATCACTGTATTTTAAAACATCTTTTTGTCCTCTGGCATGATGCAGCTCCCTTCCTGTAGTCACACTTCTTTGCCTCCCAACCCCAACATCACTTGTACTTCGCCTCAGGAAAGGCCACTGAGTTCCCTTGGTGCAGATTAAGTTATCCAGGAGACAAAGTCTTATGCATGGGAACACAAATAACACACAACAAAGGCCCCTGAGCAGTTGGGTACCTCTATAGAGGAATTATTGGCTCCTCTTTAATCATTTATTCAGTAAATGGTCACCTGTGGTTATCCCCAGTGTGCCTGCACACCAGACAGTACATGAACATTAACTCACAGTAAGTCTGATATGCCCAGAGTGGGACAAGCTGACTCTGTAATACTTCCCTGAACATGTCTGCACACCTAAACAGCCAACAGCACTTCAGGAAACCTCAGAGATGTCCCCCCTCTGTTTACCTGGGCAGAATGTCCTGGAAAAGAACTGGGAACAAGTGGGGCCAAAAGCCTCAGCTGGAGACCCTTTTAATTACTTATTGCCAAGCTCAGAACTCTTCAAATTCAAAGATAGGGAAAATTACAGTATTTTTAGAGCTCAGCTTTTTACTGATGTCTGCAAATTTTCACTGCCACCTGCTCCATAGGCTGCCCTTAGAAAGAAATCAAGCTCCTCTTCCAGATGCTTTTGTGTGATTTTAGAAGCCTCTGAGTATGTTCTACTTTCTTTCAGTACTTGATACAATATTCAGTAATTCACAGCCTACCTGCAGCGACCTTATTTCTCCATTATTTAAAATATTTCCTTTCTCTTCCCATGAAGTTTTAACCTGAAACAATCTGGCTTCTCACTCAGACTAAAACAAAATACAAGGATCAGGGTGGATAAGGTATGAATGGAATAAATACACAAAAGCATGCCTGACTGAATGAAGTACCTATTCAGATGGGTACTTGTTCATCCAAGGCCAAATTTTCCCATGTCCTCTGCCAGTGCCACAAGCTGCACCCATGATTTTCTGACAAGTGTGGCTGGTGAACTGGCTTGACTTCCAGTCAGGAAAAAAGTGTGATTTGCCCCCAAAACCATTCCTTTGCCAAGTATCTAAAATTATTGTTTTGGCTTTGTACTATGGACTGTTTCAGTCCAGGGAACTTCAGATGGCACATGCCCATGTTACAAACTTGGTAGAAAAGTACTCAAGGGCTAGAAACAAATGGAAATACCCAAAAAACTGTTCCATGTACCCATGGCTACCCTTTCTCAGGACTGAAGTTAAACTCCAGCCAGAAGGGACATAAGCAAAGGCTGAGAATGTACCTCAAAATAAGAGACCTCACAGAGATCTGCAACTTTATCTCAAACCCAGAGATACAGGAGGCGACCAAGCTACATGAAGATAACCAGGGAATAATTAATTCTCACCTCCTTGCATCACAAGAAGACCAACAAGACTTCAGCAGAAAGGAACCACCCTGTAAGCACAGCGCTGCAGCACCTCCTCTGAGACATCCAGGATCACTGCAGGCTGAGTTGGGACTTTCAATTAGATGGATCAATGGTCCAAACCACTTTGACAAGGCCTTTATTTCTGCTAAGTTATCATTCCTAAAGGAAAAGGGATTCCCTCCCCTCCTCATTTTTTAGAGCTAAGAGGGATAGAGCACACAGGGCTCCTGTCACCCAGGGAACAGACAATATCCTCCCAGGAGCTGGTCAATAATCACAGCTGTATTAAGTGGCATCAGCTAACAGTTACCTTAAGCAATAAAACAGTCTCAAAGCTGGAAGAGTCCATTAGAGAGCAATTACTCAGAATAACAGGGAAGGTAATGATTTTCCATATTGTACCTTCAAACTTCCAGACACATGGCAGTGAAATCCAGTACAGCTCAACTGTAAATCAACTGTGCATCACAGGACTATTAAATGCTTTCAAACTGCTCAAAAAGTGTTTTCCCACTGCTTGGTACAAATTGAATCAAGATGTATTCACAGCTGTATGAATATCAGAAGGAATAATAATTTATTTTTTCTCCATTTCAAAATCAATTTCTATTGGCATATCTAATTTAATAATTTTTGGTCCATTTTCACAGAATATGGCTGAAATGTGGGAAAGAAAAATGGTTGTTGACACCTCAAGCAGGCATCTTTAGTCATAAATGGAAGCTTATTGTGCAATAAAAATAAAAGATCCAAAAAGATCTTCAAAATAATTTGTAAAGCTTTTTGAAAAGCTCACAGTGATGAACTTGCTGCTTGTTTACTAAGAAAATCCAGCTTAGATTTAAGATGAAAAGTGGTAGAGAAACCAGATGTTAGGACAAATATCTGAACCTAACACAGTGCAAAACCAATTTAGTACTCATGTTTTTAATGATTCCCCCCACTTCTCATTCCATTTTGACTTCCCTGGAGCATGATGGCCTCTTAAAATTATCTCATTCTACCCTAAAGGTCATGCTATAAAACTAAACTTTGAGTTTTATACCAGCAAACTGATTTCCATCATGTGACAAGTTTCCTTCAGGACAAGAAATGACAAATTTCCTTCCCTAACATGTCATTAAATGTTGTGCAATCCAAACAGTAAAATACTACTAAGCAGCACATGGATTATGAACCACTCCACTCACATTCCTGTAAGCTGCAAAAGAGAGGAGACACCAAATGCAAATCTCACGTGGCAGTTTCTGCATCATCAAAATAAGACAGATTTTAGTGGGGAGCTTCACTAAAATACAGCTAAGCTATGAAAAACCATCAGATGATATTGTGAATATTGTGAATGCATATGTTCAAAAAATTACTAGAAAAAACTGTGGTAGCCAGAACAGGTGAAGGTTTATAAAATATGAGCACTAATTCAAGAAGTCCCCAGGCTGCACATTACTAGTGGCAGCAGGGAGTTTGATTTGACTCCTTCTGCTCTTCCTTCAGCATTTGCTGCCATTTCCATTAACGTAGAGAATACTGAACTTTAATCCAGTATGGGTGTTTATACATCAGGGAGCATTAATCAAATTTCTCTGTCTCATGGAAGAGATTAGAAAGACCTCTAAGATGTTATCTTTACAACTTTGCCTCAAATCAGAGTAAATTGTGCCTGATTCTTCCCCAACAGAAATCTTCCCAAGCAGGTGATGATTTCACAAACTCTCTGCCCTTCAAAACATCAAGCTCTCACACTGATCTACAATGGCTGAGCTATCTGTATGTGTGTGACAGTACCAACCACGTCATCTCATGGTGCTAAGAGCCAGGCCAGTAAAGCTGTAGTCAAACCTTGTGCCTTGGTATATAGAAATCAGAAAAAAATTCTCTTCACCAATTTATTTAAAATTATTATTACTAAAAGTATTTATGAGTGGCAGTCCTGTTTACTGCCAGAGACATCCCTGAATTCTCCTTTCAGACTGGGGGAAGTAGTGTAGAAATGGCTGTGCTGGCTGTAAATCAGACCCATCTCGTTTTGCACTGTAACATACACAGAACAGGCACAGCCATTTCATGGACCATTTCATGACCCACTCACATCACGAACACACCAAGTCCTAAAGCACATTTCCATAACCCCAAACCTTCATCTTGAAGCAAAGCATTACTAATCACTTGCTGTTGTGGAAGACTAACAGAAGGATTTGGTCTGCATTAAGCTCAAATCAATCTGGGATCTATCATCAATTCTCCAGATGCCTAAAAGCATCTGAACAGTTTTAGGTAAGGCTTGTTTTGCCTTTACTATGGCAAGAAAAACAAAGTTCTGAACACAGATTCCAGAGTTCTTCTTAAAAATGTCATCCTGAGACATACATCTCAGAGAGGAAAAGAACAGGACTTCCATCAAACATCTTTACAGTCTCCTTTTACACAAAGGCCTAAACCACTGTGTTATCTAGATACACCACAAATTTAGATTTGAAGCCTATCATGAAATCATGGAATGCAAAAATGAACAGCTGAGTTGAAATTTTCTGCTGGACAATAATCCTCTAAGTACAGGTGAGAAAATTATATTAATTTTTGCAGTCAATAAAGTCTATTTTCAACTTCAACCATGTGTCCATACAATCAATCAGTGTAAAACCATGGGTGTTATGGAAGTCATGACAGAGTTATGGCAGCAGAGAACAAGTCTTCTACTCTAAGGATGTGCTCTTTTCCTTTGGTCCTCAAGACAATCTGCATTTTTCCACAGTCACCAAGGTAACAAGTTTTAGTCAATACACAGTTAATAAGATTTTAAATATTCTACTTTTTGCATTAACTACATAAAACAAATGAATCTCTAATAATCCTTTAACTATGTGTAATTTTATAGTTTTACTTTTTTAACTACATCTTTGAAAAGATAACTCCATTTTTTTAGAACTTTTTTTTCTCTGATTCTGCATCTTCAAATGCACTTAAAATGCAGATCAGATTGTGCCTTTTGATACTAAGTTTTCTAGCTGTCACATTGCTTTGATTATTTCTAACATCTGGGATCAGCATGTGCCATTTCAAGGGATGAAGAAGTTCGTACAATAGAACAGTCAGTTCTGAGCAAGAATTCTGCAGCTTGCACTATTGATACTATGCACCTCAAGAGAGTCAAAGTGCACTGAAAGCACTCCAAAAGCACATTTCTTCCTGGCTTTTCTCTAATTCCAAGCTCTGAGCACTTAAGCAGTCAGCCAACAAAGCCTTCTAGCATCAGCTCCTAAATTCTACAAAAGTCATGTTGGGTGCATAAGCATTTTTGTTACAGCTGGACTCAGGCTCTGCCTGAGTGAGCAGTGCTGCAGACGTCCTCATGTGTTTCTTCTGATGCATGTGATTTGCCATGGGTGCAGACACTTGTTTCTATGTGGAATTATGAAGGAGGGCAATGGGAAGAGACAGCTTGAGTAGAAAAACTGATAAACCATTTTCTCAATTACAGTCACCAAGATCAGTGCCTCGGATATGCACTTTGCTGTTTTCTTTCATTCAAATGAGTTCTCAATGCTGTCTGCTGTTTCTTCTCCCACAGAGCCAAGGGCTCTTGAAAAACGCTTGTGAGTGGATGGGCCTTTCCTGCAACCATGTCTAGATGCCTCTTGTTTTCCTGACTGGAAGAACAATCCAACATGGCCTTTCCACATAAGCCTGGCTGAAGTTTACTGTCCGTGTCTCCCAATTTCTTCTACACTATTGTCCTCCTTCTCTCAAAACTGACTCTGTGTTCTCTGTGTTCCCAAGGATATCCACTGTGTGCTGTAGGTCTGGCCAACTTCCTCTGCCCTGCCCATTTCTTCCCTTCTGTCACCAACCTCCAAGAATTACCTCTGCATTAGGAGTGACCAGCCAGCCCATGGTGAGACCATCATTTTTTAGTAACTTTCTGAAGCTTGAAACCCCACACCCATGAAGTTAAAGGGTTTCATGCTTCCCTTATAGATGTTTTGGTTTTCTGTTGGAAGGCATTTCTCTTCTACAAATGCTGCAGTAGTTCTATAAAACTTGCATTTTTCCAGACGGGATTACCTAATGGATAAACAAACCACTATTGTGCTGTATCACTGTGCTAGTAGTGATTGAACAAGCATAAAATCATAGTGTAACTTCCAGGTACCAAAATGAAAATCACTTAAGCTGCTGGGCAAAAACAAAAGAGAAAAAACCCACCAAACTTTTAGCAAGATTCAGCTTTTGGTGGTTAAAATTCTATCCAATGCTGTCTGCAGAAGAATCCAACTACAGCTCATCAAGAAAAATATCATTTCTTTACCTGACTGGGTGCTCATAGCCCTAATTTGAGGATATTTAACAGTTCTCTGGTTTGCAAGGTGGTCACAGCACACAGGGCTTCTACTGTTGCAGACTGCACCAAAGAACCACACTTTTGACTAACTGCACAGATGAAGCTGTTATGCCATCCATGTTTTCCAGCTGGGAGAAAAAACAATCTTAAAATCTATCTGAGATCATTGCAAAGCAGCTGATACCGTTCAGAAGACCACAAACATGTGGGTGAAATGCTAAATTTTCAATGCTCTCTAAAGAAAAAAAGAAAACAGGAAGATCCTTATGAAAACACTAAGTGGGAGATATTATCTTGCCTGACAAAGGCTTGCACTGCAAGACCACTAAACTAAAGAAACTGAAAATATACCCTTTAGCAAAGAATAAAGTTGAAATCAATCTTAACCGTCTTGTTTGCAAATGGAATCTGATCCTCGTATTTCAAAGTAGCTGAAAATGACTCAAGACAAATTCACAAATCCAGTTACTCAACATGAGATAATGGAAATTATGGCTCTATAACTCAGAAGGGATGCTTCTGAGAAAATTTCTGGAAAGTGCTGTACAATTATGCATGATGAAACAATGGATTTCTCCAAAAGACAGCTAGTGGTTTTATGTCTGCAGTATGTGGATGACAACATGAACATTCATACAGAGCTCGCCAGATCCTGCTATACTTGTGATGAAATCTCATCAATAATTAGAATGCTGTGCATGGATCTAAGGGACATCCAGTGGTATGGATAATGCTGCAAGGGTGCTGTTAAAATGGCAATCTTTGCAAGAGCCTGACTACAGAAGGAAGAACTGTAAGTCATTAATACTCACTGCATAAGAAATTTCCTTTATCTGAACAGACATTTCTGAAAACATTTATCTTTCTTTGGGAATGCCCAAAAGGGGTGAAACATATTAAGAAGGATTTGTTACAGACATCACCTTGCCTCTGTGTCCTCTATCTAGCAAGAGGAATCACATTCTGAGAACTTGGCACATGTGAAACTTGGGAAGATGTAAAAGGTGCAGTGAAAGATCCTGCATTAATAGCACAGCAGTTCAAATGGGAAAGCCTAATACCCCTTTTGGCACTGAATTAACAGAGTCTGGCTATGGTAAACAAGCAACCTTTTCACAGCCCTGAACGGCCTGGATATATTATTAGAGAAGGCCACTTTCTTTGACACAAAGACATTAAATGCCTTCAGCCATCCAATTGGGATAAAAGTTATGACTTGTTTGTATCCAACGGCCTTTCACCAGAGATTGCTGGAGTGCCCGAATACAGTTACAGAAAATTAGAAGGGAGTTGTCTAAGTGTATCTTTGCTGAAGTAATGTTTTTATAGCACCCAGTATTCAATCAATATGAATGCAGAGGCTTAGAAAATGATTCAAGATCTTTAAACTCACATAACAACTCCAAACAAAACAGAAATGCAAAAACAAAAAAGCCTTCAAGTGGCTGATTTTGATTTCAGCTGTAATTGCCTGATTACTCAGTCTTCTGCTGCAAGCCAACTGTAAGCTCACAGGAAGGTTCTTGTAGTTTGTTCTGCAGTACCTAAGCTGGCTCTGCCAAGGCTGGAGTTCAGAACAGTACAACTGCTAATTTTGGTGTTACCAGCTGTCAGTACTGCAAGCAAGCACCATTCTAACATTATTGTATTAAAAACTGAGCTTCAGTCAAGGCTGAGACACTTACTGCTGCAGGGTTTTGTGGTTTTGAAAATGAAAATATAACTGATGACCTAGAGCTTACAGGTATTTTGGAAGAACTCCTATCAAGAAATTGACTACAGCTTTGGGTTATAATTATAATTATAATCCCTTTTTCAAAGGGATTAAAGGCCTCCAGAACCTCAAGTACTTGTGTCTCTGGTGGTTCTAGAACTAAAGCCTTTGAAGTTCACATTGACATGAAAGGGACATTGCTACAATTCTTACAGTTACTAACAGCCTAAATTTTGTACGCAGATGCTCAACTTGGTCTACAGGCCATATATATTACTGGGTTTAGAGCCACAATGACTACTCAAAGCTAAGATCAGAATGTCTTTCAAGGCATTTTTGTTTAAAAATACCAGTCTGGAGTCTCTCATTCCCTGCTCAGCCTGTGACACCAGAGGAAACCCTGAGAAAGGGCCAAACTTTTAGAAATAAGAGCATCCATTACATACCCAGTATTTCTGTGGCTGAAGGACCTCCCCCTAGACTGATGCCTTGACTCTCTTTGCCAAACTGTAAATGCTTAAGATACACAATGTTTGATCCCTCTGTGCCCCCAAGGAATTACTTCAACATTAACAATTCAAGGAACTGATTTGGGTTCCCTCCTCCCTCTCAGTACAGAAAACAAATCAGAAAAATCCTCATAAAGTAGTTTGTCAGAAACCTTTGGCTTTATCACCAGAACATATATCTATATGATTTGTAAGTATTCCTTCCTTGTAAGAAGTCTGACTTCATAGCTCAGCAGAGTTTGATCCAGAGATAGCTGGCATCTTTACAATGAGTAGATAAGTAATGTTTTCATGCAATGTGACAGTAGTTACTGTGTGTGTATAGCAGAATAAAGTAATTGACTCTCCTGATTTATTACAAATGCTATCAACACAAAATTCACAGTAAGACTTTCACTATACTATGTTTTCTGTATAAACATCTCCATGGGTTTTGTCAATCCATTTTACATCCAAAAAAGTAACAGCAGGGATGCATAAAATATAAATATGTCTGAGTCTGTATTTTGACTATTTCTAAGAAATACGCTTTAAGCAATTAAAATGATAAATAGAATAGGAAAGGAAGCTACTTCATTGTTTAAATCCAACATTTCATGCTCAAATGATTTCACAGGATCTCTCTCTTCTTCAAATTGTCCTTCCATTTACCTGGATTTCCCCCTGCCCCCAACCCTGAAGGAAATTAACTACAGACAGTTTGGAGGGAGATCAGATTTATGTGTCTTAAACACTATAAAGACTTATTATATATTGCAGACAAAAGTTAGACAGCTCCTGCCAAAAACCCAGTCTATACATCCCTAGCCGCAGACTGAGTTGGTGTCATAACCTGCAGTTTGGAATGTGTGTAAATCAGGCATTACCCAAGGTACAGATCAGGTGTTTTCAACCACCCAAAAAAGCGTGTACTGAGTGTAACCATGTACTGCTGGCTTTACACAACTACAGTGCAATGGAGAAATTTCACATCATCTGGTTTATGACACCTCACCCATCTGTAAGATCAACCCTCCAGGGCTTTCTGGAGGTGGACCACTCCTCTCCTAAAAGGCATTTTCAATTCAAAAAGCTTCAATTCGAGTCTCTCTCCTGCAAGGTCAGATTTAAAGCTGGGCTTTCCAGGGACAAAACAGAGGGCCTGACATAAAACATGTCACTGTATTCACACACCTGTCCATATGTCAGGTGAGGATGAACACTGAATACTTGGGGAGGGAGCAGTCCACTTAGGTATTTACATGAGCAAACTGGCTACAGTCCTCTGTCATATTTGGCTGTCAAGGTGAGAAAATTCAGTCTTCAATGAGAATTTTGCCTTAATTGTGAAAAATGTTACACAGCATTCGGGTTAGATTTTCAAGTATCACTTCTCTGGATGGCAAGACATGAGACATTCATTAACTGCAGTGTCAAATGAGCAGATGAAAGCCCTATCACTGAGTATTTTTTCCAATTCTGTGATTCTTTCAACAGCTATAAGCGAACAGTAGCACTCTTGTCCATCAGGAAGAGTCTGTGGACCAGGCAGATCCTACTGGCTGGAAATCAAGATAACTCCCATAGATATTTTTAAAAAAAAAAAGTAAATTGACTCTATTCTAAAACCTTAAAGACTTTTTTTGGCAAAAAGAAGTATACATACTGCATTTGCATCTGAAAAATCGATCTTGCAAATGTTAACTTTCCAAAACAGCCATTTCTCCTATTCCCACTTCTCCATCTGTATGTCAGCAATAACTTGAAGTATTTATTTGCAAATTATTATCTTTAAATACAGGTAGGAGGCTGCATGCATTACTGTGGATACTGATACAATAGCCTTCTAGAAAAGGGCTAGAAGTAGGGCTTCTATAATCGCCACACACTCTACCTTTAGAGTTCTAGGATATCTTGGAGTCACATCTTTTTTTCATTTGGCTTATATATTTACTTGCTTACACATCTGAATGAAATACAAAGACAAAAGGAACTCCTGAAATTACCAACAAGGAAAAAAAAAAATATACTGCTTTCCATACCTTTCCTTCTTTGTGCTATGTCATGTCTTCTGTGGGCCAAAATTCCATTTAATTCCACCATGAGTGATAGGAGGGAGAACAAATGCACAGAGGGTCTAACCAGGACATTTCTTTATACTTCAGAGACAAGGACTGAGCTGATAATCTACAGTGAAAGTCCATCAGTAGGGCAGAAAGGTTCTCTTTATGGTAGGTCAGTAAAGCTCACCCCAGCATAGTATCATTTGTTTACACAGTACATCTGGTTTAATATTGTCACGTTATTCTTAAAATAATTTCATATGATCTTCATGAATGGTCACTGTTTGCTACTAAGATCTGCAGAAACAGGAGTCACAACAAGAGATCTTATTAGCCATTGTTGCAAACAAAACAAAGCAGAACACTCTTTCTTCTGTAGTGGAAGGAGCCATACACAGGTAGTCTAATCTCCTTAGCCCCAAAGTTGTCTGCTGCTGTGATCTTAAACAGGTGTGATCCAGGAGCATGGCACTTGGGCCAGACCCCAGCAGCCAAATCTCTCTGTAAAAACCAGCTTGCAGAATGCACACAGCCAGTGATGCATGCCCAAGCTGCTTGTACATAAATGGCTCCCCTGTCACTCCCTTGTTTAGGCCTAGGTCCAATGACAAAACATTCTGCTAATGAAAACAAAACATGACACTCAATCCTGCCTTCTTCCCACAGGCTGAGAGTGAAATACTGCTTTGCAAAGTAGTTATTGCCACCATTTTAGTCATGGCAAAATGAGTCTGATTCCAAAAATGAATCCCTTGGTTTGAATGAAATTAATCTGTCTTGTGTCACTCACGTTTGGAGAGGACGTTTGTCTTTATTAGGCTGCAGTGTTAAATCAGACACTCACTGGAAAAGCTTCCTTACCTATTCCAACAGCCAAAATTAGCACAGACACAGAACTGGTGCTCTTATACTGGGTAATGTTATAGGGCTCATCCTCAGAAACAACTACCACAGAATTACAGAACATTTTCTACTTTTAAATGAATGCAAGGTGTCAGGAAGGACATTCATCCTCTCTCTGTCAGACCAACACAGCTGTTCCCTACTGTCCTCAAACCAAAACCTTTTAGCAAGCAGAGCAGGCAGGGCCTCTGGAGCTCCTTGCCAGGCTCCAGGCTTTTCTGAGAAAGCTGAGCCCTGGGCTGGAGTAATTCAGATGGAGTAACTTCTGCAAATGCACTTCAGTACTGACCTACCCAGAGACCTTTATTATTCAAGCTCCCAACTTCCACAGAACACAACTGCTAATATTAAGTCAGACTTCAAGGGAAACACCATTTCACGAGTTCTCCAGAGACACCAATGATTCTGCACTGTCTAGGAAAGTATCATGGTAGCTATGACTTCCTGTCTTTTACAATTGATGGAAGTCAAGAGGCTTAGGAAATCCATCCAGGGCAGCCTGCAGCACTGTCTACTACTCTCCCTCAAGTTCACAGGTCTCTCTAGCTACCTCTCTCCCTGTGTTATGCCTCAGAATGTATACAAGAAAGGACAGCTTTCATCTTAAGCAAATATGTCTTCACCCTGACTTGTGCAAAAGTGGAACAGTACTGCTAGGGACTGGGATGGGGATGGGAGCAGCTGCTCCATATATTCACATAATCAAGATATCCAAATGAAAACATGCAGTTGTAGCAGTTGCCATTTCTGCCTGCTAATTTTTCCCCTGTTACTGCATTCATAACTCAGCCTGCCTGACATGCGTGTGTACATGACAGTTGTGTATTTGCCAGAACACTTACAAATCTTTCAATAGTCAAAGTATCTCCAGGCCCCTACTGAGATGCAGTACCCTTTGTTTAGATAGCACACACAAGCTTAAAGACAGTTCCTCCCAAAGGAATCTCAAAAAGAAGTGGGTGAGGGAGGGAAAGAGGAGAACTGAGGCACTGGGAGTTCAAGTAACATGTTCACAGTTGAACAGCAAGCCTGGAGAGAGTTGGGAATTAAAGCCAGACCTCCCAGGGCCCAGCCCAGTGCATTAACCACTAGACCCTCTTTCGTGAAAGCCTACTCCCACTTTCAATTGCATAGGAAATTGGAGCATTGAACTAATACTTGGCACTAAGCATCAATACTGATGGATCACTTAATTTCCCAATACCTCACATCATCACTACACACATCATGGTCCCTTGCTCTGCAGTATATACAATATATAGTCTATTTTCACAAAGCCACAAGTAATTGTTGCTTCATCCGTTAAAGAGTATTTTGGCTGAATAGAGGTTTTTTGTTTTGTTTTTGTTTGGAAATCCTGCCAAGAAACCCTCTTTGGTGGATAGTAACACATTTAGGGACTTGTTACATTACAAGTTAAAAGGAAAACTTGATTAAAAATTATATCAAACAGAATGGAGTTGGCTGAAGAATCAGAGCATCAAAGAATGGGAATCTTTCCCAGTAAGGCCCAAGTTACTGCCCAGGGTCCATGGCAAACAATGGAAGTATTCATCAGAAGGAGTGCACCTTCCCCATTGAATGTTTGTGAGAATGTAGAAAAGCAGAGCTGGCCCTGGTATCAACAGGCCAACTCTGTCTTAGAAAAAATTACAGACCAGAGTCAGTCACAGTGGCCACAATACATTTCAAATTTCAGCCGTCCTTCACAAAATCAGGCAGATCATGTTTCCTGAACAACTCAGAGCCAGCTCACAAGCTTCCAAGGCAGCTTTTGCAGAAGGCAGTGCCTCTGGGTTTCACATACATCCACCTATACACACACAGACATCCCTAATGCCGATTTCCGAGGCTTTCAGGAGATCCACACACATACAAAATGCTGCCAACATGAGCCAAAGCCCACAAACCCCAGCTCTAGGAAGGAGTTCACACTGCAGCCCTGTGGCACTGCTGGAGCAGTAGACAGCAGCTTAATCAAAACCGCTCTGGGGATCTACAGGTCCCTGAAACCTCTTGAGAGGGTCTTGTTTTGTTGCTGTCATTGTAATAACAAGGGAATGCTTTGGATTTCAGCACACACAAGAATCTCTTGGATTGGAAGGTGCCCTTGGTTTAAAACAGAATCCACGACAGCTGTAGGTGACATCAGCAGTCCCCAGCACCGAGCTGCAACAGCTCCATCACCTCAGTAATCCAGCAGCCAGCTCCTTTCACACTGTTGTTTAACCACTCAATGGGGATGAATTTAACAAGGAAAGGGAAGAAAGACAGCCACAATTTTCTGAATTTACAGGAAGGCACAACACTTCTGAAGGCACTGCTGCAAGTAGGTTACCCGTGGCTAGGAAAGTCATTCACTTCCCAGCCATCAGAAGAGCTAAGCTGACCTCAGATGGAGCTGACTTTGAGGAGGAATCAGATGGTGAAATACTGTGGTCCCTTCCTAGCTGGAGAACTCCATGAAAGCACTCAGTTTCCTGCATCATACAAAGCTGCTCTTGGGAACTAAAGCAAAGGATCAAGGATTGAGACACTCTAGGAAAAAAAATCTGCTGGCCTGCTTCAGAGTGAAAGAAGATTTCTGAGTCTGTGCAGAAGTGGATTATTGCACAGATCTGTGAACCCTTGCCTGTGGATCTGTGCAAGGCTGAACTGCTGTGCTGCCATTACAATGTGCTCTGTGCATTACAGATGTGTCTCAGACTTGCTCATCTGTCCATGTGGTCAGATCACCACAGCTCAACAGCTGAGCCATTCTGGCTGCTCATGGAAGAAGCACTTTTAGCCTGAAGCAGGTGTGAGATCATTCCTGCAAATATTTTTGCCATAGTGAGCCAAACTCAGTTATATTGTCTTTCCTTTCCCACAGGCCAAGAACACAGTAGGGGACAGTCATCACAGTGTAGCTGGCACATGAGAATTTTGATTTTAAAAAATGAACAATAGTTTGAAAAGCAGAAGACTTTGTTCACTGTCTCTGCAAAAAAAGAAACAAACCCCAAACCTGTCTAAAAACCCAACTTCTACATTAAACAGGGGCGTCAAATAATATCACAATTTTAACCTGTGGTTTAAAAAAAAAAAGCCAAAAACATTTTTAGTCACCAAGCCCAGGACATTATACAGAAATCCCAAGCCAACATGAAGAAGAGAAAACAACAAAGTGTGAGCACAAGCTGCAGCCAGTGGCTCAACCCAGTGAAAACTGTGGGTGTATACCTGAACACTTCAGTGAAAGACCAGGACACTTCTTCACAGCTCTACTGGAAGAAAACACAGCTCTTAGACATCTGGTCTAGTTCCAGCTCTCCATTTTTTTCTTTTTTTCTTTTTTTTTTTTTTTTTCACACAAAACTGATTTTATAGCAATTGAACAATTTTCCTAGCCCTCACTGCATGCTGCAAACATTGGTGCTACAGCATGGACATTATGACTTTAATAAAACTAGAAGCAGCTAATGGTTAACAATAAAAAATAATATTTTTTCTTCAAGCAATTAAATTGTAATATAGGGCTCTCTAATTCCTTCCTGTCTGGTCCCACGGGCCTAAGAATAAGGCAACACAAGAAATAAATAACGTGTTGCTGTTACACTACTTCAACCAAGTCTTAAAGTCTCTACAGGAGAAATATTGTCTCCCTCATTAATTCTGAAATCTCTTTTATGGTTTCATATATCAAGTTACCTTTCTGCTAACCTTTTATTTATCCACTGGTTTACTGCTTTATATTTCCAATTCAGCATTATTTTAACGAGTAATTTGGCTTTGATAAGTCTATGACACATCACAGACAAATCCAGGTTACTTTTTAACCCAGCAAAGACTCCAAAATAAGCAGGCACCCAGCATTCAAAGAGCTTGCAACATTCTGCAACCACACCTTGATGTTTGTTTTTATATATTCCCTTCAAAATGCAAGTAACATCCCAGCTCACTACAGCAAAGAAGTACTAGCAGCAGACAAGAAAGGGATTATGTTAGAAAGGAGGGTTCAATAAGCATTTAGACATAAGCATTACAGTATCATAGTCTGATTTCTAAATCAGACCCTGGATAACCTATGTGGAATGAAAGAAACAACCCCAAACCTGCAACTTTAAGAGAGTCTGGAACTCCACTTAATCTACTACTGGGGAAGCTGTAGAGGATTGAGACAAGATCAGTCCTCCAGTGCTGGCTGCTGTATCAACAGACAGAGCCCTGTTCTACATGTTTTTATGCACATAATGGATGGGAGCTACCATCCAGGTATCAGAAGGATCTATGGGCAAAACAGCCTCTCAGGTCTACAAAGTAATTTATAAGCATCTGTTAGACTGCATTTAAGTGAAAGTATAACGTACAGAGAACAAAAGTGAAACCTCAAAACCTCAAACCATCACAAGAGGCTTTGCACAGGGACCTCAGGCAAGAGAAAGAATCTGTACCTTGAGGTGAAATCAAAAACAGAATTAAGAAGGTGAAATGGGAAAAACTTCAAAGTATCTGCTGGGCTAAAAGGAGTTGAGAAACATTCCAGTTCAATCAAGTGCTCTTTTCTGGTTTCTAAGACCTGTGATAATTAGCTCAGAAACTATAACCCCATGTTGAATCCAAAGCAAGTGCAGGCTGGGGATTCTGCTTTCACCACATCTTCCTTGAGAGCTTTTCTAGCAGCCACTATGGCCTGTCCCTCCTGAGCTGCATTTGTACTGGGCAGGAGGCAGCTGATCTCATTTACTGTCCCCACCAGGGACATGCATTGCAATGAGAAATGGCCCTCTCATGCCACCTGGGCTGCAGATCTCCTGCATAATGTAACCCTGATGTTACAGAATCTGCATCATGAAGAGTCACAGAAACTGCTCAGTGTATCACTGCGCTTCCAAAAATATGGCAAATCAGTTATAAGGAAGTATTAACCCTTCAATACTGTAAAAAGAACATTATCCCAGGTCAAAATGGGATGGGAATAAAAGGGCTTTGGCTCAGCTTCTTTTTTTAACCTGACACACTACCTTTGCTGGAGCATGTGAAAACCATACACTTGTGAAAGCATAAACAGCACTGAGAAGGAAAGAGTCCAACTCATTTCAGAGAAACTGCACTGGGATACAGATCCTAAGGCACCATAGTGAAAAAAATGAAGTTTTTCTGTGTTGGGAGATGTTTAAAGTACATGCCTGAAGTAAGTGTGTGTTAACCAGCTTAGCTTTGCTGCAAACCTCCTCTGTCTGGTAAGACTCCCTGGTATTTCACAATGACACACGTGCCCCAACACCCACACACACCACTACCATCTTCAGTAATAATGATGTGTGCCCTGGAAATATTAGTTATTGTAGCTCTAAGCCCTGCATTTTATGAGCTTTGAGTAATTCTTAGCATTCAAAAACCTCATTCCAAAGGAAAAGAATAACAAAGATTAAAAAGGAAAAAAAAAAAGGAAGGACAGGTAGAAGTTGGCATGAACACAACCAGAAGTTTTTCTTTCTTTCTCCCTGCACATAGTTTTAGTTGCATGTACAGGCTGCTGCATTCAAGAGCTTCACCAGTTCCACAGTAAGTGAATTTCTACCTCTGACCACTCTTCCAGAAAGCGAAGCTCTACCAACCTCTGAGTTACAATTACTTACATGCAGTTCTCTTGGAGCATGTACTCTCTCCCCAGTCAAGAGGCACTTTAGAAAAGCAGGTATCACCAGCCTGATTCTGCAAGCAGCAAGCCCAAGGCACTGGGGAGATTTCTGGCTCACTGGAAATTCTAAGTATGAGCCAAACTCAGATCTGACCCACAGCTACATCAGCAGACTTCAGCACTGCAACCAGAGACACACGTCACTCAGCTGGGTTATGCACCACACACCCATAACAAACCTTACTGGCCTAGGAGGCAAAACCTATCACCTTTGCTGGCAAAATGAAAATGCTGAATAAAGGATTCCATCTGGCAAAAAATGCCTGTGAGACATTCCCAGGAACATCCCTGATCTGCAGCCAAGAGAGGCAGTGATGCTGTCACCTGACAGCAGGTCTTACACACTCAGTCAAGTTACATATAAATTATTTAACATGTAAATGTAAACATTATTTGCATGTAAATTATTTAACCCTTATCCAAACTCAAATCTGAATCAAATGCATCTCAAGCACTTCACAGGCAGGTCTGTAAGGCCAAGCTAAAAACAAATCCATATAAGTAGACCTCTATGTCAACAACACTACTCAAGTGCACAAGGACAGTGTACTGGAGTATGAGACTATCTTTCAAAAACTGAAATAGCTGATTTCTATAGTATTTTCTAAAACACAGAGAAGCACAAATTCTTAAATGTAAGGACATCTCATATCACTGAATTATGTCTCCATTTACACAGCATCAGGCTCACTAACTTATTTTCATTCAAAGAAGAACAATATTCATTTTTTGTCTTCCTTCCCTCTGCTTCTCAGTTACAAGCATTTGCTTAGTAACGCAAAGAAGACATGAAAAATATAATCAAGTTTCTTTTTAAGAGCAAATTATTTGCTGCTGCTTTCCAAAGTTGGTATGGTTGCAGTCACATGCTGGACATGTCTGCATCTTTGATTCACAAAAAATTGTTATTCATAGTATAAGTCATATGTATTTACCTCCTATTAATATGTAAGTATGTAAGCATAAGTACTACAGTACACACTGAACTGTTTAGATAAAACATTTGTCAGAAAGGACAATGTCTTAAACCACACAGAGCTAAGCAGAATTGTTTCTGTTTCATGGAATATTTATTCCATTCCATGAAACTGTTATTTCTCTTGTTCTCAGCTGGGGCTGAGAGTGATATCACTGTCACCATGAAAACTCTATCTACAAAATGCTCTGTAAAAGCCTGAGTTGTAATATCACGGTTTAATCAGCCCTAACCCCACTAGCTTAATGAGGAACAATTGTTTAAGTGGGAAAATGATTTATCTAGGGACTGTGAAGCAGATAATTTTGGTTAAATTTTTCCAGATGGCTTCAAACCCTGAAAATTAGCCAAACCCTTTACCTACCTACTGAAAGAGCTTGGATGCCTTCCCTGGCTGATTCATAAAAAGAACATCTTGTATATGATCTATATGGCATGACACCCCCATTCTTGGCCACCAGCACAGGGATATAATTAATCAGTATTAGCTGATACGTGTTTCTCTTTCCATTTATATTAGAAATGCAGATTAAACACAAACTTCTTACAATCTTTGGATATGACATTCTCCCAGTGAGCTCTGATGGTGGGAAATGGGAATCTGCTGCCTCCCAGCACCACCAGAGCTGTCTCTACAAAGCAACACTACAGGCAGTAAGTTATCCTTGCTTCTCAAGCACTGGACAAAGATCCTAAGGTATGATTTGGCCATGACAGGCATCTCCTAAAGGCCTGCTGCCTGGCCTGTTTAGCTTCCCTCAGCAATGCCCCAGCACCACCAGTCTGCATCTTCCACAGCAAGGAGATGCAGAAGAACAAACTAGCAGTAAGCAAAAATCCAGGCAAAGAAAAAGCAGTAAGTGAAAAAGGAACAAGCACCGGCAAAGCATGGCACGACAGAGCAGAGGAAGGAGACAAGCTGGAGAGAACTCAGCAATAACCTCTTCAGTATGAAGCATGTTGAGAGGGAAGTTTTAATTTCAGTGCTTTCTCACTGGCATCCTGATAGCAACACTTTTGAGTCCAAGGACAATTCCTTTATGATACATTAAATCATTAACACAGTGCAGCTAATTTTCCTAGTGAAGGAATTCAGTTGCCCTTCAATTTACACAGACTTAGAAAAATTAAAGTCAAAAGGTGGATTTCTGGATCCAGTCCTATCACTAGCATGATGGCATGAACTCTGAAAGGATTTTGCTCAGAGAAGTGAAGCTTAGCAAGCAGGACACAGTTTGAACATCAAGGGGAAGGCTATGAAAGACAGCTGAGGATGAGGACAGAGGGACACAGAAACCCTGTTCTTCATGACATGTAAGAACAGACTTGGCAAAGAATACCAAAAACTATGTGTGAAGCATTGATCCTTGTGGCAAAAGAATCATAGAAACACACAAGGTCTTGGGCTGGAAGGGACCTTGAAGTTCACCTTTCCCTATCCCAGCTTGCTCCAATCCCTGTCCAACCTGGCACTGGACACTTCCAGAGATGAGGCAGCCACAGCTTCTCTGGGCACCCTGTGCCAGGGCCTCACCACCCTCACAGGGAAGAATTTCTTCCTAATGTCTGTCATCTCTTGAGTGATGGCCATCACCCCAACCATGTTCACTGGTGACTAGAAGTGCTACTTTTCCAGGAGAACCTGAATCCAGCTTAGAGGGCAGAGCTGCGAAGCCCTCACAAAGCTTAGGGGTACCATTGCCAGCATAAGACAAGACACAGTAAATACTCTTCTACCTGCCCTTCACATTCAGTATCCATTTTGCCACTTGAAGATTCCATCTTTCTAAACGTGATCAATTTTTCCACTTTTTGTAGGACTGAGAGCTAAGCTGCTTCTTTTTTCCCAAAATCACACTTCCCCCCCTTCTCTTTCTTTTATTTGTATAAACACTCTGCATCTTTGATCTATATCAATTCTCAACAAAATCATTCCCTTTCTTTTCAGCCTCAATACATTTTTTTTAAAGTCTCTGATCTATTATTCAATCCATCTTTGAAGCCTTTTAAATTCTGCTGAATCTTTTAGGAGACAAAATACTAATGTAACAACATAATATTACTTCCAGGGGTATTTTCTGTTCTTTTTATTTTCTAACATCTGTTGTTTTGGCTTACACCATATGCATGGGGAAGGAAAGCTGAAATCTCTGTAGGGAAACATCTGCATTATGGAGATTTTCACTTCCTAATGGGAGAGAATGCTTATTCTAAAATCTCAGGTAGGTAGGGATGTTTTAGTAGGCAAGCTGGGGAAAACAAAAAGAAAAAATTATCACTGGATTTGTGGAAAGCAGAAGTGTACTTTAGCTAGCAGCTTTTCAAACACAACTCACTCTGATGATATGAGATGCAAGTCATGCTTTAACTCAAATTAAGTCATACAACACTTCATAAAAGCATCTTCACTCACAGAAAACTGTATTTCTTATACAGTTCTCATTTTGCAAGTATTTTTATTTTCTACCCTGACAAGTCCAAACAAAAGCAAACCATAAATATGCCTATAATTTGCATTCCTTCCCTGTAGAAGATATTGAAGCAATTTATTCATTCAAATACTTAAATCCTATCACTTTAACACATTTTCCCATATCTCATCCAGCAAAGATAATGCTTTCAGATGTGAAGTAAAGAGCTATTAATTTGGCACATATCTTCCAGTTATGATGAAGAGGTTGCAAGCAGGAGGTAAATACTGCACCACATCATGAAATTACTTTTCTGCAATGAAAACTTACAGAACTTGAATTTTTCTTGTATTTGTAGTGAACATTACTTCTGCAAATCTAAACTGATAGGAGCTTTAAGAACACGAAGTTATCTTTTCTTGCAGCAGTTTTATTGTTCCAGACAAAATGCAGCTTTGAGGAATCTGGTTAGCTCAAATACAGCCACGAAAATGCTGAACCAAGCCAGAGTATGTCCTCAGATCCATCTGCACAGCTGAAATCAGGAAACATTCTACATTTGCACCTGTGTAACTGAAAGCAGAATGCAGGTATCTGCTTTCCCATTAGTCTTTATAAGCCATGGAAACAAATTCAATTAATTTGTTACATTTACCAAAATCCTCCCATTGCTCTCCACAGGAAATACTTAGAGGATACTCTTATGCAGATGTGCAAAATACTATTCAGGGTGATTCCCTACTAACCTGTTACTCAGAACTCTGTGCAAAGCCTCAGGTATCAAGGTGAGGACAAGCACCCCCATCTGACTGTTGCTGATTTGCACCCATTTGCACCCATCTAAGCAGAATTTATAGCACGTTTATAGAGCAGCTTTTAGCAGTGGCACAGGCAGCTTGCACAGATCTGCTGACTGGGAATCAAGAAGAATACAGAGTACACACAGGGCCAACATCACAAGCGGTAGGCCACAAAGGGTCTCAAGTTCTTATGCAGAACTGAATAAATTCACTTGAAAGACCAGAAATACATGGTGGCCAGTGGCTTACAAAGGGAAAAAACAAAAAACTCAAATTTTCCAAAGGGCCAAAGCTTATTAATCTTTTTCTGTTCAGCTTCTAAAGTTTTATAACCATATATCTCACCTATAAATACTCAGTCTAAGACCAATACATCTTGTTCTGTGAAAACTTCCCAATCAATGCTGCCTCCTTTTCTATTAATCTAGCCTTTAAAATACGTTCTTTTATCAGGTTTTAATGTCTAACATGATTTAATCAAGAACACATGCCTCATAAATATCATCTGTCATGTTCCATTAGTTTCATGTGGAAAAGTACAAGTCAATAAACAAAGGTTGTGCCATAAATCTGCCTTGAACACATTATACCTCAAATAAGAAAATAAAAACATGTGTGTCCTTTGACCTGGATATTCTTAAAATGGAACTTCAGGTATTGTCTTATGCCTTTAAAAATGTCTAAAGCATTCACAATTAATTGCGTACCTAAGCAATTTCAATTTACATAATGTTGATCTGGAAACGGTGATTAAATAAGCACTATGCCTTTAAGGCACCTGTTAAATAACATCACTGCCTCTGGGTTAAAACTGATATCCCGCACTGCACAATGAAAACCAGGCCCCTCCACCATGCAACTGTGCAATAAAACCCCCTCGTAACTCAGAGCAGCCATTGGCTTCAGTTATTAATAGAGAGAGGGGAAGAAAGGAAAAGAAAAAGGGGGGAGAGAAAAGAAAAAAAGCATCACCTTCTCATGCGCACTGCATGGAAATGTGGCTGCTGTAAGCACCAGCAAGTCCAAAGGATTCCTGGGAGCTCTCCCCAGCCCCTCCACTTCACTGGTGGACACCAGTTTGTCACCAGTTTTCCAACTGTCCAAGCACACAAATAACATAAGGTACAAAGTTTTGGTACTTACAGCAATGGTCAAATTTGATGCTTGGGTCATCTGGGAATCTTTATTTTAGGAAATTCCCAGCCTTTCCAGGGTTGCAGGCTGCAGTCAGTGCTTTCGATCTCCCATCTCTTTAAGGCACACAGCAGTTTGTGGCTTGGTGTTTTCCACTACTGATCTCAGTTTGTTACAGGCTTTGTGGGTGGCATGGGACAGATGCTCCCTGCACTGAGCATCAACTGCCTGCAAAAGCCACAAACTGGATTTGATCCTCCCCAGGCTCTTTTCCTCTCTCTTGCTCCTAGCACGCAGTGGGCATTGCACTGGACACCCTCCCTGCTCAGCCTTCTGCTCTACAGCAGCACAGACAAGGGACAGAGACGTCACTGGGGTCCCTTACCCATGCCCCAGCACCTTTCTGTGCAGCTCCCATGGTGTCCTAGGTGACTCACTCAAATTCAGCTCAGCCAGAAGCAATCATCTTTTCCTAAGGTCCCACTCACTTCTGTAGGATCTGGAATATGGTGGACAGTTCTGATTCCTGTCTAAAACCAGGGAAACTGGATTGACAACAACTCTAGAAGCCTTGGGTTAGGAAATCAAATGCTTTCCTCTCATGCAATGTGAAATCTGAGAAACAAGTTCACAACTCAAGAGCTCAATTTTGAAGCTTTACAAAGAAAATAAAGAATATCTAGGTCTTTTTCCTTATACTACTTTGAGCACCTACACACTTACATCCTCTAAGTCCTGTTTACCTCTTGGTGCAGATGTATCTGTTTTTACCTCTTGGGGCTGTACTCACGCCCAAAGCAGTTGTGAATCTGTGAATGCAAGGAAGAGGCTGACAATGGGAATTCCAGGAACTTCCTGGCTCTCACATCACTCAGCTGGCCATACTACTGGAACTGCAGGTCCATATTGAAACTGCCAATTGCACAGTACCACAAGACTGAGACAGCACCCAGAGGAGGGATCACCATCACAGCACCTCGGTGCAGCCCTTCACAAGTGAGGATTTAGAGAAGCAGCCCAAATGGCTGGGCAGTGACTCAGCCCTCAGCAGTGTTTCACAGGGCACTCTGGGAGTACACGAAGTATTTTAAGTGAGAGGACACTTCATGTTCTCAGTGCCAGACACAGAACCAGTGTATGGTAGGCAGTTCCCAAGTGCTTACTCTCAGGCTACATCTAACCTGGCTGAACACCAAGGCCCTTTGCTGGCAAAGGAACAAGTCTCTTCCAAAAACCGACTCTAATTATGGCTGCTCTCAGGGCCCTTATAAACATCAAGTCCCACTTCCTAGCTCTCTTGTGTTTCCTTTTCCTTCAGTAACAGGATTTTTTAAAAAAAGATAGTTTTCTAGGTCAAAAGACTCTAAGAGTCTACACATTAGACTAGTCTGATAGGAAAGTCATAATACTTGTAATTCCCCGAGATCTTTTATCTTGTGCATTTCAGACAGACTCCAATGGTATCACCTGGCAAAAAGCCAAAAGAGTTCTGCTACTAAACCAGCATGATAAGATCAGTGCTGAGTGGAGGAAATGCCAACAAAAATCTCCCACTTTTCCCTGGATTTTCACTCAAACAAATGAGTATGTCACTCTAGTTTCCCACTCAACAAAGTCACAGTGCCTGAAGGTTGACCCCATCCTCCCTCAGCAAAAAGTAATAAATGTGCAGTGTATTTTCTCTGACTGACTCTCCCACCCCACTGCTTGTCTAGTAGGCCTCAACTTCTTGATGGAACAATAGATTATCACATGGCACAGCTTTCTAGGCAGCTGTCTGCATCACATGCTAGAACTCACAACAGGAAGAATTCAAAATTAAAACTATTGCACTACTCACAGAAGATGCCTTAAAAGGAGACTCACAGTAAGCAAGAACTGTGTAATATTCAATGCCAGAAGACCAGGCACCAGATCCAGAGAACAGTTTAGGCACTGAATTTCCACAGATGTCAATGGGAGTTAGGTGCTTGAATACCTCTCAGCATCATGTCTTTAGTAAAGCAAACTGTAAGGCTTGATCTTCCAGTAGCGCTACAATTCCTACAAATTCTTCTTAACCTCCTTTGAGGGAAAAGTTCTTCAAAGGAATGTCTAGGAGAATCATCACACATTTGTCTTTCCTGAAAGTAACCATCCAGTTCTTAAAGGAAACAGGCTGGACCTAATAAATGCATTAAAATAAAAAAATAAACACCACCTTTTATGACATTCTTCAGGCTGACTTCCTAGGAGCCATTTAACTCCATGAAACTCTGAAGCAGGATCCTGTCTCTACCTACAGCTTGCAGAGTGGCAAGGAAGCATCTGACAGACATTGGCAGAAGAATACCTGAGAGACATTAGCTGCTCCTTAAAACTAACAGATTGTTTTCAATTAACACAGGCACCACTGAATTTCACTGGTTCTTAAAACATAAAACAAAAACCCGCAAATCCAAAAAGGCTACCACATTAACCAAAAAACTGACAAGGTTCTGCAACTGAAAATCTATAAAGAAACTGAACTTAGCACCAAAGGGCGATCACTTGCCTCATTCAGAAATATAAACCAAAGATACCACCCAAAGGAAAGGGGAAGGAAAAAAAGTCCCTTGTGATGACAGTTCAGATTGAAATTAATTTGCCCACTTGCAAAAATTCAGAGTGTTTTGCTCTTAATTTTTCATCTCCACCACATGGCAGCTGCTTTCTCCCAGGGCACACACTCACACTGTTGTGGGCTGCAGCAGCAACACAGCCAATGCTGGGAACAGACACATCCCGTGGTGGCACAGCAAGGACCAGGCACAGTGGGTCCGCCGCTCCACGGGGTGAGCACGGAGCCGTAGGTACACAGACAGACAGACAGACAGACTTGTGTCTGGCCCAGGGACTGATAGAGGGGAAGGTGTCACAAATATAAATTTCAGGCCAGGGAGCCAAAGAACTCAGCCGAATTTTAGTCACATGGGTATCTCTCAGTTTCCCTTGGCTGCCTCCATCAACTGTAGCCCAAAGTTGTAAAACCTGCCCACAGCTGCTCTGCTCACCCCCAACCTGATGTTTCACACTGTGACTTTATGCAGGCTTGTTTGGATCTAACAAGGTCCTTATTTTTCTACAATGCAGGAAATAAGGAAACCAGCCATCAATTATTAGAAGCGCAGCAGATCTGAGCCGCGTGGCTGTAAAACAGATTTTTCTTTAATGAAACTGAGCTGGCATTTGCCAGAAATAACAAGTGCCCAAGACCAAAATGTAAATCAAAACTAAAGGAGAGTTTTCAAAACTTTGAATCATTGGTAGCAACAGACAAGCTCAGAAGGAGGTTGGTATGATTTTGGAATGTCTTAAAAATGTGTGACTAATATGACTTCTAAACACATTATTTGTGAGTTGGTATTTCAGTCTCCCCACAGAAAGAAAATATCACGACCAGAGAGGGTCAGAATGTTTGCTGTAATAACTGTGTTAGTATGTCACTATTGCTGGGCTAGGAAGGAGGCTGAGCCTTTGTTTTCATTTCAGAAAACATTAATGTTGAAAATCATCAGTGCCTGACAAGAGACTACCACAACCTATCTTTTTAGGAAAATTATCTTTTCCTAGCATCCAGGTTTTAAACCCAGCACTCGGTTTTAGTTAGTCTCAGCCCAAGCCCTGGGAGACAGCAGGTTCTATCACACACCTCCGAACTTGTCTAATCCAGGAGGAGTGGTGCTGTTTGCTGAAGGGAGAGACGTAAGAGGAGGAAAGAACAGGTGGGTTTGGAGGAAACATTAGTTGCTAGTGATTCCCCTGCCATAACCACTGTCCAAACTATGACTGTGGCAATGCTCCTCCTTCCCTGTCTGTTCCCTGCTCTTTGTCATGAAACTCAGAATGAGGGCATAAATCTGGCCTCATCTAGATGCCAGGCCCATGGACTGCAGTGCAGAGGGCACATGAATGAAGTGCAGCACCAGGTCTGGAAGAAGGAGACGGCCTGGAATCCAGTCTTTACAGACTGCAACTGGAAGCCCTTGGCATGGTCCAGCTTGTGCATTTAGTGATTCTGCCACTGAATGTAATTGTCTGTGGTTGGAATTAGTAATTTCTTCCATAGGAACATTCAGTCTCTCTGAACACCAGAAGGTTTATCCTTTACTAAACTGTGCCAGGTTTAATTACCCTTGCAGTCAAAAACCTGTCTTCCTTCTTGTTTTCTCCTTCTCAATTTCCAGCCGTGAGATACCATTCTGCACTCAAAAGAACCCTCCAGTATCACTTATTTTCTCCTCATTGCATCTCTGGAACAGACCAGACTCCCTGTAATCTTCCATTAGTCCATGGGTACCACACATGGGTCTATATCTTCCAGTTCTTCTCCAAATCCTTTGGTTTTTCAAAGCCATTTAAGAAAGTTCAAGCATTAATCTATCTTCCTGCCACCAAAGTGTTCTTCCCTAAGATTTTAAATAACGCATCATATCACCTCATACCTTATTAGAACTCTTATTTTCTCATACCAGCTGGATGTGACATGCCAGTTCTTTTCAGTGTCGCTGCTTTCCAGAACATATAGCTTCCCACCTATAAAATCAGTTTATATTCTCCATGCCAAAGTACTGCCTCATATGTATGACACAAGAAAATACCTGTTGTCCAGCTCCTGATGACTGCTCAACAAATCCATGTCAAATGCCAGTCACTTCCTGATTTTTATTAAATAAAAATATTCCCTTAAACAGAAGAAACAAACTTTACTGGAAGTGGCTTTCTATATTCCGTTAGGATTTCAGCAGAAACTATTCAATAACACTGGGAACAAGAACTTGCAGAGCTGTATACAAAACACTGTCACTGTAGACAATATTTATATCTGGTGTGCATCTCAGTTTCTATAGATAAGTCAGTTTCTATTCTTTTCAAAAGGCAACAATATTGTTTTCTATACCACTATTCTTCTGCCATCAACATTGAATAAGACAATTCAAAATGCATCCCAGAAGTTAAGCCCTATCTACCAACACATTTACCTCTGCCAGCCTCACTCTCAGGCTTGTTGTACAACAAGAACTAGTTTGATGAACTCTTAAAAGCAACAGCTTCTTTCAGCTGCTGTTAACGCCAATTTCTGCAAAAATCCACCCCCAGAAATAAACTGTCTAAACTCCACCTGGACCCTAAGGATGTAGATACAACCAACAACTGAAGGCCAATAGTGCTGCAGGCTTTCAGTTAATTTTTGTATTTGGAAAACAGGATGCACTACAAATGAAAAATAATTCAATGTGAACCTAATTCAGTATCAATAAGGCTATTTCCTTCTTCAGAACAATAGCTGGCATTTTCTATCCCCAACAGGCAATCATTTGTTAGCAATGGCATGTCCCCAGAATGCCACAGAACATTTCACAACTGCTTTGCACATAAAATCAATCATTTTCCATGCCCAGTTGTCCCACCACTGGCTCTCCCAACTGGTGCTCTTCGAGCCCTTCACTCAGTCTGGTTTTTATTGTATGCCTTCTCAGTGTTTTCTTGACAAACAAATGAGTGGCCAGAAATACCAATGTTAGACAAGGATGGATTTGAACTTTGTTCAGCAAGTCAAATAGGATAGAAGCCTGGACTGTTACAGCTTGAGAGACTAACTTCTAACTCTCTAGTGCCTAAGCAGTTGAGTGGGAATTAAAAAAGCCACAGGAAAGACAGCTGGGCCCAAAGAATTATATTGCACAGTAGGATTTCCATCCAGCTTATCTTTTAAAACTCCAGAGCCATCCTTGGGCACCGTGTGTCAGAAAATTAGTATAGTCCTAGAAAGTATCTTTCCTAGTGTCAAGCCCACATAACCCCTGTGAAGAAAAAACCAATCTAGAAGACACAGAAGGTGCTGCAGATCGGGTTCATTCACAAAAAATGTAGTTACCACGTCAGAAAACCTACAGCCACACTCAGCTTAGAAAGGATGCAACAGGAGATTTCCTTCTGGACCAGCAGAACAAGACCAGAGTCTCTAACAGATGTGTGGGCACCATACAAACTGTAACTCTGGCCTACAAATCACTCAGTTTAGAAGTTTCTTCCCATACATAACACATTCTGAATCAGGGTTGCTCATCAAACCAGCAAATGCTGCAGTCAGCAGCCTTCACACTGGAACCTGTATCCAATCTCCCAGATTGTTTTCTCTAGTGGTAGTTAGTGTCATAATTCATTTTTATCTAAATGCTAGCTGGCTATGAGGCTATTTTTCACCAAGTTTTCTCTCAAGTCTCTTATTATCTAGGATCCAAAACTACCTCCCTGTGTCTTCAGAGTGACTGCTTGCTGCTGAAACATCTACCCCATACATAAAACTTCTTTATCACCTCTGATGTTTACTGTTCTTAATTTTCAGGTCTTCCAGCAACTTCTCCAGCAGCTAATAAAAAACCTACTGTTGGTATTAACACTAGCCCTTAGCAGGGAAAGTTCCCCAAGCAGGTTAGTCTCATTTTGAGAAACTCAACCTGGATACTACTGAGGCTGCAAGTCTCTGCAGCACACCAGTGTTTTCATTCTAACTTGTCAAATAAGCTGCACTTGTAGCCAATGCTATATAGCACATTTCAGCTCAAAACACTGCTGCTGATTAATCATCCCAGTGGTTTGCTCCCACCTGCTAGGCTTTGGTCCCTTTATATTACTTATTACTTATTATAATTATTACTTATTACATATTACTATTACATATTATTACTACTTATTACATACAGCTTTCTATGACTAATCTTGCAGAACATACCCACTTTTAAAATTAACTATGGAACTGACAAATGTAAAAGCAACAGGTATAAAAGTGCATTTTGACAAAGCAGTTTAGGTACTTATACCAGCAATCTCTGCCCAACAGCTTCTGACAGGATGCAGTATAAGAGAAAGGAGATCTCATATGAATAATGATTCCAATAAAAACCAGCCAAATCACCCTGACAGATTTAGAGTATTTATACATTCAGCAGACCAAAAGCTATTTACACAAGTTGCCAGCCTTCCTCTCATTTAGCCCACAATTCAAGTAAGTTATAACCCTTTATATATGTATATTTAAAAATAAACTAACAGCACAGTGGCACAGTAAGGAGGCCAAGAGAGTAAAAAAGAAAAGGTCACTAGGATTCAAGGGAAGGTAATGAGCAAGTGGGCTCTAGGGGTAAATATCCCCTTAAATTTCCTGCATATCCATTCAAATCAGAGAGATGATGAAATGCGTGGGGATCTTTGTTCTGAAAGGAGAACCATTATCTGTAGCTTATCCCCACAAAACCATGACAAGTCAGCAAACCTCGAATAGCTCAAGAACTCAAAGAAAAGGAATAAAAGCCGACTTGTGGTAAGTTGGCAGAAGGAAAAAAAAAGAAGCAAACTGTTCAGATTAAAAACGTGAGATGTCTTTTTCTTTTGCCAAGTGAACTGAGTCCATACTTAGTGGACAAAATTTTATGCATAAGCCCTCCAGAGCTCAAGCCTGCCTCCTTTTTATCCACTCTTGGATTTAAAATGGCATCACTTCAGATACGTGCCAGAGTTAGACACAATGGGATCAAGCCAGTTCAGTTTCAGTTGAACATAAACCAGCTCTGATAACTTCAAGGAAACTGAACATTACAACAATCAGATATCCAGAAAGAAGGAATTTAGTGTTGCTTTTTCTTGTTCAAGTCCTGGAGACAGTCTCAGTTGCATGCAATTCTGCTCTGCCAGAGTGATGAGAACCTTGTAGTAGCCACCTGTACCTCAAAAGCCAAGGGACACACAGTCTGTCAGGTGATTTCTGCCTCAAGAGCAACGCATCCTAAGAGACTTTGCCATCTGCTGGGAGGCAAGAACAACCCAAAAAACTGGGGGGTGGGAGGCAGAAATCCTCCTATACCTACAGGTACTTTATTCTTGGCTATATCCAACACAGCTCCCTTAATGTAGCCTCCTTTCCCTCGCCTCAGCACATAAAATACTAAAATAAGTGGGAGACTGTTCCTTTGCAACAATTCTGCAACTGGCAGCACAATCCAGATGCCAAGCAGCAACAAGCCCAACTCAAATGTTCCATTAAAAACCTTACTCTCCCACAAAAATCCATGAAAATGGATTTTGCACTTTTCACCACTCATGCTCACAGAGACTCACCAAGAAGGGCAAACACCACGACCTTCATGTAGCCAAGAGAGAAACCCAGTGCACGCACAGGCTGCACTGAGGGGCTGCAGCCACACTCCAGCAAGTGCCACCCTGGGCTGATACAGCCAGGAGCTGCAGCACCACCAGCTCAGACCTCAAATAGAACACAGCCACATCACCTCAATGCTGCACCTGAACTAACAAACTCTGTCTCTCCGTGCAGAAAATTAAGCGGACCCTGAGAGTTTGCCCAAACAGCAGCCCTGTTTCTGGTTCCAAAACTGGCTTGTCCTTCTCTACACCATACTCTGCTATGCTCTCACAGTAGAAATGTCATGACCAACACACAGCTTTGCCCCAAAATGATAAAAAGAGTAGTCTAACACCTTTGGTCTGTTCGTCCAAAACATTTATATACTCGGCTGTGTTGGCTGCTGGCACAATCCTTCAACTCTTTTGCCTGTTTCACATACAATAGCTGATCACACCAGCTTTACACCCATGCATGGTCCTGAACACAAGAAAAATTGAAGGTGAATGTGCTGTGCCAACTGACCTTGGCACCTGAGCTACTGGTCCACAAGTGCTTGCACATTTTTTTCTCCAGGAGAGAACTTAACACTTAGATCTTCTCTTCTGGATCTCAGAGGAACATGGGAGGATTCTCAAAAATACTCAATACTGGCCTCCTTCTGAAGTCAACTCCCTGCAATTTCAGCAGGAGCAGCAGGGCAAAGCAAGAGTTATGAAACATTATGTTAAACCATTTCTGGGATTTTCCCAGAATATACTGGGCAATAAAACAGAAATTTTCTCTTTTATCTATTCTCACTTTAACTCTGTCTTCTCTGTCTAGCACAGATGAAGCTTGGAGGGAGGCAGGACTTACAGATGGAACAGTATGTGCTGACTTAGAGTGAAGTGAGTCCTTCTGAATACAAACTGCTGCTTTCCTCGAGCACCATTCCTGTCCTATTTAGTCTTCTCTCTTCAGTCACTACAGAAGTCACTACTTCCATCAAAGAGCACAACTCTCAGTCATGGTGACTGATCACTCCCTCTCAGTGAAGGATTCAGATTAAATCAAAGCCAGCTGCTCTAGAGAGGGGCAGGCAGCTAAGAAATTAAACAAAATAAGAATAAAAAATGCAATCTAGAACCTACATAGATAGGAAATCTACTCTTGTAGTTCAAATAAATAACTCTAAGGTATTTAAGCCTCATGCACAGAAAACAATTTTGTAACTTTTTAAAGTCATCCTCTTGCATTGTTGTTCTGCCCTAATAACTCTGAAATGTGCTACTCATCTCTCCCAGTTAAATATCCTGTTTCACAAGCCCACTCCTAGATATCTGAAACTGCACAGCATTTCTGTCTAGCTTTAGGCATCTAGCATTCCAAAGAATTAATATTTAAACTTATTATAAAGGAATGGGGATTGTGTTAAGCACGCAGTATTTAGCAAAACATTCATACCAATAAACTGCTGTGTTGCTTGTCTGAAGCACATTTATCATCCTTTAAACTCATAAGAAAGATTATGCTCCAAAACTGACACATGTATCTATTTTCCTTCTAATACAACCAAGACTTAGACAGGATTAGAGAGTGGAAGCTATCAAATTTCAATTTTAACAATACACTTAGAATTATATTATCTTTCTTTGCCTAGGGGATTGTTGACTTCAGTATTTAAGTGACTTAACCATAGCAAATTGTGAAAAAGCAGTGAATCACAGCACTTATTTTAAATAATCCTACACTCTTCTAGGGAAGAGCCTCATGTTAACATTTTTATACATATTACTGCTCTTATATCTCTTGATTATAGATAAATGAGTAAAGAAACTCTAACCTGCTGCCAAGACATCACTAATTGGTATTTTTCCTCTTATATTAGGCTTTGATTTACACCTCCCATACGTTCTCCCAAGCCAGCACATGTAATTTATTTACAGCACTGGAAGGCAGGCAAAATACATCATCTACTGTTATACAACCTTCTACAAGGTATTAAAATACCAGGCCCCTGGAGACATACTTCATATAGTTCAGCAAGTTCCAAAATAAACCAAACCACCAACCCCCTAAGCACTTAAAACAACAATGGACATCTGTATTAAAAAGTTGGTTTTTTACTGTATTTGATGATGTCGCCTTAGTGTCATTTTTCCCTCTGGCTAATATGCAAACAACATGTAAGAATGAATTTGCCTTCTCCTCATTGTAAAACAACTAACAACTCTATAGCTCTCACAAAGCCCTCTTATCACACACGTAAATGCCAGAATTAAGTGTAGTTTATGATGCTTTGCATTCACTTAACCCTTAGAATAAATTTGGTGCTGTAAATTCAATCACAGTGCTCCTTACCAATCCATTCGGTAAGATAATCACAAACATAATGATGGAGAAGTCAAACATAATTATTGGAGTTAAAGCAAAACAGTTGCTTTAAATAAAAAGATCTTAAGCATTTTGAGTTGACTTGAGATCAACCTTGTAATGCTCAAAATCTTAAAATAACCTAAAATACAGAAATTGGATCAATTTACTATTGCAGCTCTGGCAATGTCTCATCTGTTTTACAAGCAGTCTTCTGTCTACAGATAATCATTAACAATCATTTCATATAGTCAAGCTAATGACTGTAATAAAAAAAAAAGAAGTTCTTGTTCCAGGTAACCAGTGAAGCACAGATTCTCAGAACAGAAAGTTCAGGTTCCAACCGAGATTTCACATACAAGGTGCCAGAAATGTAATAGGAGGGGAAGGAAAAAGGGGAACTCTTTGCCTCTATTCTTCAAAGCCTGTGCAGAAAGGTAGCGCCGCGCTAGCCTGCACCGATGGTTATCTGAATGGAGGGACCAGCCCTCGCTTTTCTTTACACGCCCCATTTACAGGCAATAAAACGGCCGGAGTGGTTTTAACTGGTCGTTCTATGTCACTGTAACGCTCCCTGCTCCCGGCAGAAGATAACAGCTGTGCCATATTCCCAAACACATACTTTTGCTATTGTTTGCACATTTGTGGGGCAAGATTACGCTGTACCACAGGCAGCGAGCACTGCCCTTGCTTTGGAACCCTGTATTCCGAGTTACAGCAATGTGCTGGGAAACAACGTTGGGTGGCTGAGGAAAAAAAGAGCAAACAAACCCCAGTCTATTAAAAGCCGTTTCAGGCACAGTGAAATGATTACTAGATTGCACGCCTGGTTCAAGCTTGTTGACATACAATGATAGAAATCTGGAGTGCAAAATGGAGTGGTTTACATCTATTTTCCCTCTCCAATTACCCTGCCATCAACATCTTCAACAGTTCTAAAATCACTGAACAGCAGAATTTCTCTAATAATGGTAATTAAGGTACTGAGCATGGAAATTATATTCACAGTACTGCAGATTTCTCTCATAATCCATACGTTATTCCACTACCTAGCTTGCAGATGGATTTAATAGAAACTTGTTATTTGTTCTACAAGCTTTTCCCTGTATACAGGAAAAAGGAACTTCTGTAGTATTAGGATTGAAATATTGACCCAGCTGAAGTTAGTAGCAAGACTCCTACTGATATTAACAATTTAGGGTAAAATTTTGTCCTTCTTATTCAACAAAAAAACAAACCACTTTACTGCAATGAAGCAGTGCAGTCTCCTAGCAGCCATACACTTTAAATTTAGCAGTTTCACTAAAAACCATCTTGATGCCCTCCCAGAAAATAATTCTCAAATATACTAAAGATTCTCAGCATACACTTAACAGTTTACGTGTATACAGGGTTGAACTCTTAAAATACAAACAATGTATTCAGCTATATCTAAATGATAATTTACAATGTTCTGTGTTCAAAAATTTGCATTTGATGAGACTGCTCACAGGAACAGTAATGTACATACTTACCACTTGTAAGATGTAGGCTTTAATATTTTTCTTACTATAAAAGAAAAAAGGATATTTTTCTTCCCACTACCCTTAGCCCACTATATAATAATCTCTACTATTGTAACATTTTAAAGACAGAACAAGTGATTTTATTTTTAATTTCTGTTCCTTCAAACAAAACTCAAATAAAATTTTTCTTCCAAAAATTAGACTTATTTCCTTGTTGAGAGTAATTTGATATTATCTGTTATTCACTATAATTCTACACATATTAAGATAGATAAAATATTTATTCTCTTCAGCTTTTCTGGAAGCTGTAGATCTTTTCATGACGCAGAAAAGAGTCTTTTTGCATTTACTTTACAAGTGCTGAATGCCTTTATATGACTGGTTGATCATTAGGTCTCTTGGTTTGTATTTGCTGAATATTCGCCACTAACGATTCCTAAACTACAATGGCTGTAATTATTAGATACAATAAAACCTCTTCTAAATTAAATCCATTAAAATCCCATCTTCAAGTCAGTGATTGATTTTGCAACACAGATCATTAGAAGAGCTTCCTTCACCAGCAAGTAACTAAAAGTTATTTGCCTATTCAAGACAAGCATTATAGGCAGTTTAAGGGAGGAGAGGACAGTCACAATTTATTCCAAATGAATTGAATTTGTGAACACATTCTCTAGTTTGCAGTTTCTTCTCCTTTCTCCCCTTTTAAAACAAAATAAGGCAAAAAAAAGAGACCATGAAACAAAAATGGCAATTGCACATTCTGTTCAGACTAACCTTTCAATTCCTTTTTGTAGCAGAGTTCGAATGCAGCAAGCAAACCAGAGTGAAAATAAGAAATAATTACTACTACAGCTCTACATAAAACTGAGAGTTTAGAGATCACCATACCAGTGAACCTGTCCCTGTCTCATTATCAGCTTGTATCAAATTTATCAGCTCTAGGCAGTTGCACTTGCTCCAGTGAGATAATCTAGGTGAACACAGATAAGGTGTAAGAAAGAAAATGGCAAGATCAGGCCCAAGACCAGTCAATACACCTAATAAGTCATATAACCAAAGTATGTGCTTCTGCTTAAGATCCCAACAGCATAAGCTGCTACTTTCAACAAGGACAGTCCTGATAAGCAAGGAAATAGTCACAGGGAGATTAAAGGGCAAGATTTACCCCTCCTTCTCAACAGTAGAAGGAAATTAATACATTTCAATACATTGGCTGTATGTTTGCTGAAAGCAGCTACAGTTAACAACAAACAAAAAAAAATCCAAGTGTTTTCTCCTTGTCTGAATAAAACCTACTCTCAACAAGGAAACATCCAATGACTGCAACTCGACCAGCTTATTGTTTTGCCCACTGTAAGTTAATATCTGAAGTGGTTGCTGCAAAGGTCCAGGCCATTTGGATGGTTTCCCAGTGGCACAGCAAACAGGATAAATCTCGTCATTTCTACTGAGTCATGAATTAGGTACACTGTACAAAACTGGAAAAGAATGAAAAGGAGAGGTGTTTCCTGGTAACAGCCATAATCAATGCCATTTAGAAACTGAGATCTTTGGCATCTTTATAGATTACTCTTTTGTCGCCAGTAAAGCCTTCCAAGAGGCTTCTTCCCCGTAGACAAGAAGTATTTTGCTCTGTGTTACTTTCAGAACTGTAATACCACAGCATGAAATGCAACAACACGGAACCAAACCCACAGAATCCCAGGGAAACACTGTAAAATGGACTTCATACCTTATGGTACAGTTATTCTCTATGCCAAATGCCTCTAAAAAGCACTGTTTGTATGCAAATACTCTGCCTTATGACACACATGAAAATCAATGACCAAGAAAAGTGTGATGTCTATCAAAGCCAGCCACATCAGAAAGGGTTGGCTAGGTGAAAACTGGGCATTTATTTAAACAGCTCCCAAAGAGAACAAAACATAAAGCACAATTCCAAAATACTGGTAGTTTCAGCAAACAACCAACAGCTCCATCCTGAAAAGTTTAGACCCAAATGATCCAATTCCCAGAAATAATCCTTACCACAACCCTTCAAGTTTTTGTTTGGCTGTTCAGAAAGTCCAAAAGACTTGCTCAGACACGGAAGTATTTTGCAGGACCATAACTTAAACACTGTGATGCAGCAGAGTAACACCACAGAGACATTACAACAGCAGGGTACTTCTTCCCCATTGTGATTACTTCAAAGCTGCCCTTTTTATTAATAGAGCAGTGTATCATATTGATTCATGCTTTTTGGAAAAAAAAATTTAAAAATAAGACTTGTTTAGGAAAAAAAAACCCCTTACAGGCAACTATAAAAATCGGTTTTGCTCTTGTTAGAGGGTGTCTTTTACTCTCCCTACTTGCAGCTTTCAACTGTGGATAAACCAAAACCAGGAGGCACATTCTCTAATCTAACCCAGACTGCAGAGGGAATTACTGGGTACATGGCACTCTGGGGTTGGAGAACAGGAGACCCACGGCACAATGGTCTGAAATCAAGCTGTCATCAGTTTCCTTCCCAAAACCTTTCACTGGGTAAATCTGAGTATTTCCCTCACTTCTACATCTTAGCTTTACCTTGGTATGGGAGATGGTTTGCACTGCTCTTTGAAAGAGCAGCAGCTCTCCTGTCTGCAGCACAGCCCACTTTAGATACACTCTGATTTGTGAGTTGGAGCAGAGTGAGCACTCCAAAATGCCACAGTGGACATTAAAGCACTTGCTGACACTGTCCGGGTCAGAAGGAGCAGCACATCCCACATATTTTAAATCAGACTCAGAATTTTACTTTAAATTTTACTTTCCCTAACTCCTCCTGAAAATGGTTTCTTGGGGAGGAAAGAAAAGGCAAAACCAAAACAAGCAAAAACTCCAACGAACAACAGGAAGCCACCCAAAAACCTCAGTGCTGCCATCTTTGGAAAAATCCAGTGTTATCCATCAAATCCTCCTGCTCAGTTAAATGAATCCTATCCTGCCCATGGACACCTCCTACTTACTCCCATGACTCAAATCACTCCATACACTGAAACAACCATGAGGTAACACCCTGGACAGAAAACATACCAAACAAAAACAGCAACAAAAGTTAAAACTTTTTTTTTTCCCTCAGTGGTGAAAATGAGAAATTGATCAGTCAAGAAAGATTAATTAGGAACCTTCTCCCATGCCCACCTACATCTACCGTAGAAGTCTCAAGTGAACACAAAATTAAATTCTTCCTCTTTCCCTCCCTACACCCCTGCTCTCTGTAACAGCAAGAGGGATATGCATGAAAATAGGGCTGAACAACTCAAAGGAAAAAATATTAAGAAAGTGTTTCAACAGTCTGCAAGGCAACGCATGAGCAGGACTTTAAGCTAGTATGAACCTTGCAAGTGGCACCAATCTCACCCATGAGACCACAAAGGGACCAGAACACCCCGAGTCCCTTCCACAGGCAGCAGCTGCAGCGGTACAAGAGCTTGTAGCTCTCCCTTCCTACTATGTAAATCCCCCTTCTCCCCCCTCCAAACAGGAGCCTGTGTAACAGACCTTCATTTCATTCCTGCCAAACATTAACAACCTTTTTTTTTTTTTTTTTAATCAGGAGAGAAGAATTGCAGCATTAACAAACAGAAAAATAAAAAAGGTAATTTATAACCTGCTGCTCCACTCTGTATTCAGTGGTGATGAACAAACACATCTCAGAGTCTGTAGGACAGACCTAGCACAGACTGAGGTGTTCATTAACATAACTTCATGGCAATGAAAGGTGCCATCACCCTAGGTAACAAGCTCACAAAAGAAAATGTCACTAGTCCAAGGGCATGCAGCCTACTTTTAATTTTCAGAAGAATGGACAGAACTGGAAAAAATCCCAGCGAGAACAGTCTTACACTGACAAGATACTGCATGTACATATCTAAAATAGAGAATAGGAATGGAGCGATACGAAGAAAAAAAAAGATAATTACCTTTTAACTTTACAGAAAGCACTGTCTTATCATTACTAACCTGAGATGTACATATGTCTCTACAAGCAACTTTGTAGCACAAAAAAATGCTCCAATTCCCTCTGAGCCCTTCCCATGATACCTTAGAGGAATTATTTTAAAACTGAATTCTGATTAACAAATTTCAGCTGAGTTAAAAAGCTCTACTTGAAAAGTGTAATTAACAGCTTTCTAGTAGGCAACCCCTAACCCTACTTCAGTTCCACTCCTTTAACGATGGACAGCCGAAAATCAGGCATTTGTTAACTAGCAGAACTTGACCTTTCAGGCAGCAGGAGTTCCCAAGTCTGAGGATGCACCGCCTGAATCCGGCATTTATAACTCCTCCGTGAAACACAAACTATAAAATCCAAGCAACCCTGGTGAAACTGCTGAATAAGAACCAGGCATTTATTGTCAGCCAGGCACGCTCACAAACAAACACCCCACACGCACTCTCTGGCGCAGGGCAGACCAACCCAGTCTTCAGCACCAACCCCAAAACAACCACCTTTGAGACGCGACCGCATGAGCAGCACCCACTCAGGACAACTAAAGAAGATGCTGGTCTCAAGATCTTTTAAATACTATTGGGAGACGCTCAGCTTCACACTGGCAAAGCACAATCTGGTTTATCCTGCCCCTCCAAGGTGCTCAGGAAAAATGTTTTAAAGCTTGAAGTTAAATAAACAAGTTTAAAAACATACTGAAGACCAAAAACCGGGGGGGGTGGGGGAGAGGAAAGCTTCCTACGTTGTTTGTTCAATAGGTTTTTGGTGATGTAGCGTTCAGTTCATGCACTTTGAAACTCACCCTTCACGCTTTGATGTTTCTGCTGCTGGAAATAATCTTTCGAGCCTCTAGCGCATCGCAGCTCCTGCGCCCTGGGCAGAATCGGAATCCTCTCGAATATGCTGGGTCGTTTGGGGATGAAATCTAGCAGAGGTGCTGACATTTCAGGGGGGCTCTGCTGAGGCACCGTGTGGTCACTGCCGTTGCTGACAGATACTTTAAAGGACATCTGAGGATTCAAGTGAGCTTTACCAGCGCTGGGACGAGTCACCCGCGGTGGATCCTTCTGAAGCGCTCCCTGGCATTTGTCGCTCACCTCGACGCAGGCGTTGCCTTTCTGACCCGCGGCGAGCTCACAGTGCATGTCCGCTTGCGGCTGCTGCCAGGGCCCTCGCCGCTCTCCTGCAGCGAGCGGCACACGGGCTGTCAGCGCGGGCGGCCGCCTCGGACCCGCCGCCCCAGCCCCCGCCTCAGCCCTCCGTTTTCCGTCCCGCCGCCTCCCGCCTCAGCCCCGCGCCGTCAACGGCCGATAACCGCCGCGCGTGAGGCGGCACAGCCCGCACAGTCCTCACAGCCCTCACAGCCCGCATAGCCCTCACAGCCCTCACAGCCCGCATAGCCCTCACAGCCCGCATAGCCCTCACAGCCCTCACAGCCCG